>OZ005700.1:4722608-5322608 GCA_963930775.1 Cliona cf. orientalis | reverse complement strand
TGTCTATAGGTGCCAACAAGCTTTGTCTATTTTCCTTAAAGCCAGTATCTCTACATATCTATAAAGAGCATACTTGCCTATGCAGGAGCACAGTGCCTTATGCTTACAGCAAGTATAGTACAAGTACTCTGTCCTAGGGTTATTAAAATATGCCTGTAGTTGTACTGTGTATGCACACATGAATGGAATATCCCAGTATCATGGAATGTGCCTGTACTACGCATGGAATACGCCTGTATCACGCATGAAATACGCCTGTACCACGCATGGAATATGCCTGTATCATGCTTGGAATACGCTTGTACGACGCATGGAATACACCTGGAACATGCAGGTTTCATGCATGAAATATCCATATTTTTCATGCATGGAACATGCATAAAACATGCATGAAATTTAGGCACCAATCCATGCATGTAACATGCATGTCCCACACCTGAAAAACGTCCCAAATCCCTGCATGTTACATGCATGTTTCAGGAATCATGCATGTAACATGCATGAAATTTCGAATTATTCAATATTGTCACTGGAAATTTCATGCATGGAACTTTCTGGATTTTGGCGCATGAAATGTGCTGAAACATGCATGAAACATGCATGTTTCAGGCGTTCCATTTGGATAGAACCGATTGTATTACCCTTTGCACATACACGCAGGACAACCACTTTTTACATGTTGAGTCAGTATACCGTACAATCTGGTTAATAAGCGCATGCGCTTATAGCGGTAAATGGAACGACAGTATGCGCTTATTAAAGGATATGCGCTCATCCACATAACCACGCCCACAAATGTTTGGGCATGTGATGGATGCGAGGCCCGCTCGCGCTAGTGCTAGTGCTAGTGCTAGCTGGCTCGATCGATCGAGCGCTTTAGCGTTAACGTTTTAATACAGCTGCCACTCAAGACGACCAGTGCAGACGATTTGTCTGAAACTCGATCTTCTTGCATGATATGGCCATCATTTCTCCAAAGATATCTGGACTCCACGTACTTTCCAGCCAGTCAAGGTCAGGTTCATAGAACGCCACGCCTATTAAGCACATGCGCTTAATAAACAATAGCTTGTTACGAGAAGAGAGCATGCGCTTAATAAATAATGTGCACTTAATAGCGGGGTGTGCTTAATAACCAGAGTTTACGGTAGCTCATGTATCATAGAGTCAGTAGACTCTATAAGTAGGGATGGCTCGAATATGCCATGTATGTAATACATTACAAAAAAGTAAATAACTCAGAGCAAATAAAATGCTAAGATTTTAAACTTTCATATTCATAATCTACATCAAAATACCTATCTATCAAGCCCCAAACCGTCCATGGAAACAATCAGGTACCGTATGGCGGGTAATTTTCGTGGGGTGCTAATTTTCGTTATTTTCGTGGTTGACTTGGCAGTCATGAAATTTTCCCACCCGCGAAAATTAATGCCTACGACGATATGGTATTATGCGAGTCCGTGTTGATGGGCGTGACCACAGACATCATGGCAGTGCGGCCAACACTTTCCAGTATTAGTAAGCAACAGTAGCCACTATCATCCAGCTGATAGCGTCTTCGATACTAATATATCATGCTCTTTGTCAAAGTCTCTGTAGGTATGTAGGTATCGCAAGTGCATGTATCAATTACATCATCACTTGTGCAGCAGTGCCACACCCCTAGACTGGTTGCTGTCACGAAATTTAAAACCACGAAAATTAATTTTGAGGGCCTTTTCGGACTTTCCGCGAAAATTACCCGCCATACAGTATGCCTGAACCAGCTGTGTAAAGAAATCATAAAAAGTGCAAAAATCTCGATCTACTTGTTCTCTTTTCGGGCTAACTCAATATTGCCTTGACTTCCCACATTAGTTTGAGTATAAATCCACTCCATTTTGTAGCGCGCACGTCCGTGGCATGCTAGTTTTATGTTATCAGGACAGTGATTTAATCGTGGGCGTGTACAGCGCATTTTACAAGTGGGTGGCCATTTTATCATATAATGTGCATGCTCAGAATGTGTTGACACGGTGAAATCATGTGACTGTAGTCCCGCGCGACAGCTCAGCCAGTCAAAGGCTGTAGTGTGAGTGCTATAGCACTAGCTAGTAACTAAACTTCGTGACCTATATTAGCTTGACGGAGGTTCGAGGAGCGGCCGTTCCTCGGGCGCGGCCCCTCAGCAGTCGGTCAGCTCAGTACCTCAGTGACAAGATAGTTGATAAATGACAACTAATACCAACAAAACTTAAAATTTTCTCCCTAAATGGCATAGAAACGAGAGGGACGTGGCTACGGATTTTCCGCTCACACGCAAACTTTGACACCTAGCTACTGAAGTACATGCACTGGACCATAGAGAGTGGAATGAGCAAACCATGTAAACTGATGAATTACATGTACACTGAGAGCAATAAAAATGGAACAGAAACACGTACAAAAACAATTGTGAGCAAATTGAAGGATGAAGTGGGGATGGCAGGGTCATAAAGTATACGGACAAGATTTGTAGGGATAGTCACATCCACTATACATCCCTATGCTTGCTTTTTGAGTAGCTACATGTACATGTATATGCATTAGGTGCAAAAGTAATCAGTAATAATATGAATCAAAACTGACTATTCTGAGCCATCAGTGACAGGAGACATAATTTCTCCAAGTCAAGAACACTCAAACGAAAGCACAAACAAGTCTGCATCAATAGGTGTATGATAAACAAGCGTAGGGATGTATAGTCATATTGATTAGAAGCAGCTGCTTTGCAGATTTGAAAGAGTGTGAGACTTTATGAAACCTTCAGTGCTCCAATTACATGTACATGTAGGTAAGTAGCTGCTATATACTAATAACCTAACTTAGAGAGGCCTACTAAATTAACATTCTTTTTGTATACCCCATATAATTTCTATAATTATAGTGGGTATATTATAGCTGGAAGAGTATAAATATAAAGAACGCTTCTGTAGTTTGAAAGTTGTTTCCAACTAGCAGTACAGATTGAAAGTTGTCCCGAACTAGCAGTACACATGTACAGATACCAAGGTTACAGATAAGAATGTGGGCCCTTACTTCAGTCCTCAAACTCAAGGTCCTACTATACTGTCTGAAAACAGGGAGATATGAATATTGGGATATATACCATAAAGTAAGCCAGATAGAGGTAAAACTTGCTTAAATTCCTAAACGCTCCTTTGTGATTCACAAGCAGGCCACCTGCACATACCGTATAGCCGGAAAATTTGGTGGAGATTAAATTTGGTGGATTGGCCTCAACCAGTGAGAACAAAAATATTGAATCAGATTAGTTTTAATTTGGCGGGTGGCCGAGTTCGATCTAGCCACACCCTGAATCTGCCGCATGCACATGCGCACTTGAGATCGTTGAGGGAGTTGCTTGCTAGATCATTGAGTGAACTGTATGGATCGCTAGACAAGTAATATTTGGACTCCAACCATAGGTGAGAGATTATCCTGCACTAAACCATGTACACAATGTCTTCATTTGTGGATGGGACCTTGAAAATTGAAATCAGTCCTTGACCAAATCCCCAGTAGCTGCATAGTAATGGTGCATGTGGAAAGAGGTTGTCAATATTGTTTGTACACCGTCTATATCAAGGGGTGGTCTCTCCTATACCCAGTGTGGTCAGATCTGCGACCGGGGTCACGGGGTAGTCACTGGGTCACCGAGGTTTTTCATAAGTGGTCACCAGGTTACGGCGCTAAAATTGCTATTCCGTGGTCACAGAGCACAAACATGGACGAGGTTGTCAGATATGCCAGAGAAGTCAAATACTAGCTAAATAATACGTAGGTACATATTCAGAGATGATATACTCGCCCTTTATTAAACGTTCCATATCCACATGACATGTTCTGGTTCGACGTTCTACAGCTAGCTAGCTAGCTATAGCTAGCTACGTTACTAATATCATTTAATAATTATGTTCACGTGAGCACGCGATGCCCGCGGCGCGGCTACTACTATACTATGGCTAGCTAGCTAGTGCTATGGCGCTAATAGCCGACGATTTTAAGCGTGGTCACTAGGTCACAGCCGAATTTTAAGCACGGTCACGAGGTCACAGCCGAATTTTGGCGGTCACAAATTGTGACCCCGGTCGCAGATCTAACCACAGTGGGTATAGGAGAGACCACCCCTTGTATATCAATGCCGGCGCCTCAATTGCAGATATGGAGTCTGAGACAGGTTCTCGACCTTGACAGTTACAAATTTTAATGTTTCAATCACAGAGACAAACATGATAGCGCAGTACAGCTTCCGAACTTCAGATCGGTCGTGGCATGGCACAGCTACATGCATGCTTGGTGCGTGCTATATATAGCGCAAGGCTAGCCCTGGGATTATGTAAGCCAAGAAAGCGCATAAAGTTCGGCCAGCGGTACTTGTCAAAGAAGATAACATGCAGCTTGTAAAATACATGTATTTGCTGGATACCCATATAAGATTGTCTACATACTTGTATTTACAGATTTTCAGGTCCAAGAAAGGCTCTATCAAGACCCTAAATTTTCTCATGATTACCACATAGATCACACCACAGGTTTTATCATAGCCGCAGAAAAGTGGGGAGCATTATCAATCATTATTGTGCAAAAACAACAAATGTTTATTCCATATATTCTACTCCTGGAAAGTGGAAACATATGCCCATTTTTCACCACATCACTTGCGTACAAAAGGACAAAATTGCATTATGAAAAGAAGCAATTACATGGAGTTTCACTGAATTCATGATGCGGATTACCATAGAGCGGAAAATCTTCCATGGTTCAATTGTTGTGGATAGGTGATCTATTTCGCAGATTTGGGGTAGATGAGACAGCTAGACCATGTTATAAGATATTTCAGGGTTACCAGGAACTTTATCTGTATGGGAATCAAGCCTTACTTCATAGAAGCTAGTTTAAAGTTTCTGTTGGACTACAGATGCTATACGTTATGACTCCATGCTCAGGTCTGCAAAATTCTGAGACACTTTACACACTAAAGCTCAATTGGTTAATTGATTTCATACTGGGGATGGAATGTCACAATACTATGAACATGTTTTGCATTTTGTTTCACTATCCAACCTTCCAACCTTCTAACCTAACCTTCTGAACGATGATGCATCACTGAGCACTATTTTGATTTCTTTCAGGTGAAATCAAAAATCAGCTGAACATTCTTAATGTGCCATGCAGTATCTTTCCAGATTCACAAGAATGCACCACTGCTGCTCCTGACAATGTTGGTGGTACATTTAATCCTCTTCAGCTAGTCAGAAGCGTAAGTTGGCACTCCTGTCAACATTTAAAGTAATGGTAAATGTTATTCAACCTCAGTTTGGAACCTGGTGGGCTGCTATAATTGCTGTCACTATCCTTGGTGGACTTTTGGCATTTAGTTTCCTCCTTTGTGGTTGCTGTTTTTGGTGTTGTCGTTGCTGTGGTAACTGTGGAGGTGGAAAGATGCAGAAAATTTCAGATGATATGGACTGCAAGTCATTTACATTCACCATTATTCTTCTACTTTTTACCCTACTGTTATTGTGAGTTAACTGCAAGTACATTGTACCGTATAGCTGGAAGCTTTTGAATGAGAAATATTCCACAGAGCTTTCTCTGCGAAATTCTCCCTTCCTACTGATCCGCGAAAGTTTTCTCCCTCAAAAATTTCCTGCTATACAATATATATTCCTGCTGAAATGGTATACACAGTACATCCATTTTGAATGTGCTCTGTACATGCATTGTACATACGTACCATACGTAGAATCCCCGCAGTTACGCCCCCCCCCCCCCTTTTGCATATGCTAGCGTTTGCAAAAGTGGGGTGGGGGCTTATACATGTACATGTATACGGGATCATTACATTGCCATGTGACCACCTTTACCGACCATTGAATGCCACGTGGTTGCACGATCTCTGCACTTTGGCTGTTTGATGGACAAAACTCGGGAAAAATGATGAAGTAAGGCATAATAGGACACAAATAGCTAGACTGCTAGCTGTATCTGCTGTTTTTATTTGGCTTATGAACTCCAATAGGTACATTTTACATTCAGGGAGGGGCTTATATGCGGGACAAAACTGCCTACAATGTATGCAGGAATTTGAGCTAAAAGTGCAGGGAGGCTAGTGTGCGAGGGAGTGGCATAATTGTGGGATTCTACATATACAAGTGTAAAAACAATTGAATAAAATTGAAGAATGAAGTAGGGATGGCAGGATAAAAAAGTACACAAACAAGAGATAATCGTATCTACTATACATCCCTACGCTTGCTTTTCTCAACTATTATGCACCTATTAATGTCGACGTGTTTGTTGAGTGCAATAATATTATGTGCGAGATATTCAGGTTGCTCCCTAGTTGTCATATATAATGGTTCGAGTTTATCAGTTTTGATTCAATCGCATTATTACTGGTTATTTTTGTACCTCTCAAAAAGCAAGTGTAGGGATGTATAGTAGATACGATTATCTCTTGTTTGTGTACTTTTGATCCTGCCATCCCTACTTCATTCTTCAATTTTATTCAATTGTTTTTATACTTGTTTCTGTTCTTTTTTTTAATTGTACTTAGTGTAATTTATCAATGCCATCTTATGTCCAGTGTAATTAAGTAGAAGTTTAATGGGAGGTGTCAAAATTCGTAGCCACGCCCCTCATTAACTTGCGTTCATATGCCTACAACAGTATTATTTACGCGGCCCATGAGACTCTGCTTAGGGAGGAAACCGAGTTCTAAGTTTTATTGCTGGCAGCAGCTAGCTCAGTACTCGGCATAATTGTTTTATGATCTGTACGTTACTGCCGCTCCTCGAGCCTTGTCGGAGCCTTCGTATGATAAGTATGATATCTATGATCGATCCAGCGGAGCACTAGCGTTGCACGAGCTAGCGAATAGCTCGCCTATGCCTAGCGCCTTACCGCTCCTCGAGCCTTGCACCTTCATATCCATGATCGATCCAGCGCACCGCTGCACGCGCTAGTAGCTAGCTCGCGATCGCCTAGGGCGCGGCCAGGCTCTGTCACATGACTTCACCATGGCAACACATTCAGAGCATACGCATTATATTACAAAATGGCGTATGATCAGACACACCCAATCGTTAATGCGCTGTACACACCCACTATTACGTAACTGTCGAGATAACACCAAACTAGCGTGCCACTGCACTGCGCGCTACAAAATAGAGTGGATTTATGTGAGAAGTGAGGTGAGAGGTCCAGACAGTCGAGTTAGCCCTGGAAATGAGAAAGAAAGAAAGAAAGAAAGAAAGAAAGAAAGAATGAGAAATGGCCATTTTTTGAACATCTGGTTCTGGCATGTACAATTGATTTGATGAACGATCTTGGTCTTGTTAGATAGATAATTAGCTGGAGATTCTGATTTTCACACTTAGAAATTTCACAAAACTACATATTTTGAGATATTTGGGTATTTGTAATGTATTACATATATTGCATATCCGGGCCATCCCTACTTATAGAGTCTACCGACTCTATGATAGTACACTGAACCATAGGTATATCATAGAGTCGGTGGACTCTATAAGTAGGGATGGCCCGGACACTCCATATACATGATACATTACTGTAACAAATACCCAAATATCTCAAAACAGGTAACTTTATGAAATTTCTAAGCGTCAAAATCAGAATCTCCAGTAAATTATCTATCAAGATTATTCATCAAAACAATTGTACATGCCAGAACCAGATATTCAAAAAAATAGCCATTCGTCATTCTTTCTTTCTTTCTTTTTCATTATGCCATCCCAACTTAATAATTATTATTGTTTGTTTGGGGTTGACCGACTGACTCAAATTTTGCACGACAGGAGGAAAATTTTTAAATTTAAATTAGATTAATGACATCATCACAGTGCTCACGTGATCGCGCATGCTGCCTGTTCATGACTCAAGTGGACCTTCTGACATACAACCTGATATCTCTTCAGAATTGTAGGTCAACTATTATTAGTTGGTAGCTATCCTTGTACTTACTGTGTATCATTTTCTCTTAGTCCTGTCATAATTTTTCCAATGTGCCTGGCTAGCTATTTAGTATACATAGCTATCATGTGGGTCATTTGCAAACTAGTGGATGCCAAGACTGGTGGGCAGATTGGCCCAGAACTAAAAAATGCATTTAAAACTGTGCTTCCCATATGCCAAGGGTGTAAAAGTACTAAAGAGCCTGTAACTCGTAGGAAGTACAAGCACCCGACTTCAAGCAATTCGAAAGCATCAGCTTCTAAGAAGGCACGACTGTCAGCGTAACTCATTGATATTTTCATGTTGTTATTGTTATTAATGTTAATTCAATTATAATTTAAGTTTTTTCTTTAAATTATTTTTTTTTCCTACCTACCTATTCAAATTCTGAAATGCCTTTTGACCCCAAACCAACATTTAGTTTGGGGTGGCCTTATCAGCTCTAATTCAAGACTGCCTTGATCGCTCATCTTAGTTATACTATATACAATCACGATCAATTTTCTTATATAGTCCGCATCCTGACCTGGAGGGCATGAAAGATGCGCTCTCCTACAAGTTCAGAAGACTCACGATTGGTCAGAATTGTTGTGCCGTGTGCACAAACGAGGTTGCCAGAGCCTAGGGGCCATAGAGATGCATTCTCGAGCTCGAGTGAGCGGCGCAAGTGCCGCGCGTTCCGACAGGCCTGCTCAGCAGGCCACCGAGCCTCGAGCGAAGCGAGAGGCAATGTCTGCTCTTTCTCGATCATGGTCTGGTGGTAGATTTGACGTTCGAGCTGAGTGAGAATGTCGCCATTGCACAGTGAGTTTGAGCAGCTGCTCTTGGCATGTAGTGAGGGGTGTGGTCTACACCATAATATCATGGGTTCAAAGTTCGATGCCGCTTTCATCTGCGCATGCACACTGTACTAACTGACACTTGATTGTACGTAGCATGCTGTTAGTAGTGTTCAGTATCCCATGACTGTGACATCAAACATACTTGTTGTCGACAAAAGATATCTTCATACAAGACATGCAAGACATGAGGCACAACACACATACACGTATGCGCATAATATCCCCTACATAAGATACAATGACATAATAATGATATAATACACAACAATGCACCACACTCCTCTCCACTTAAATGACAAGATGATACCAAAAATAAACATAACACAAGTTCAGTTCAGTTACTGGTACCTTTCAGGGGATTGGCGGACTCGTGAGGGGTACCTCCGGATACTGCTATCAGCAGCTTCTTGCTCAGGCTCTGTACTGTTGTTCTCAGGTTACAAAGCAATACTGTATTGCCAGGTGATTCGCAGCCACCATTCTCTGGCTCTTGTGTTTGCTCTTCCTCCCTCTCTTCTGGCTCTGTACTGGTGGGAATTTCCGCATCACTATCCATCTGCCGTGCAGGGATTGGTCCATTTCTGAGCTGATCAACACGGTGTCTCCATAACATCCCATGGTTCACCTGCACCACATAAGAGAGGGGGCCCTTATGCTCCACCACTACTCCTTCCACCCACTTTGGACCATCTCTGTAGTTTCTTGCCATTACAGTCTCTCCAACATGATACTCTCTCTGAGTCGAATGACGATCATGGTCCTGCTTCTGTGATCCTTGTTTCTCACTTACCCTTGTTTGAACTTGACTGTCAGGTCTTAGTAAGTTCATTCTCGTATGAAGCTTCCATTTCAAAAACATTTCACTTGGGGTGCGATTGGTGGTAGAGTGAGGCGAACTACGATAGACCAGTAGAAAATTTGCCAACTGGTGATGTGTTGGTCTGGATCCAAAACCCTTCAACATTGCTCTCTTAAAAGTCTGAACAAATCGTTCAGCCAATCTGTTTGTGGATGGGTGATAAGGTGTGCTCTGGATATGCTTGATACCATTTCGTTTCATGAAATCTGCGAACTCCTGTGATGTAAATTGGGAGCCATTGTCCGAAACGACTTGCTCCAGCAGTCCATATGCTGCAAATATCCCTCTCATTACTTGAATCGTCTTTTCTGTGGTAGTAGTCTGCATTTCAACCATTTCAGGCCACTTCGAATGTGCGTCCACTAACACGAAGTATATTTTTCCCTTCAGAGATCTGGCGAAATCGATGTGGAGTCTTTGCCAAGGTTGCTCCGGCCATACCCAGGGATGTAGTGGTGCCACTGCAGGGGTGCTCTGTACTGACTGACATGCCTTACAGTTCCTAGTGACCTCCTCCAAACTCTTGTCAAGTACTCCCATGAATTACATTTACTTAGTGTGTAAATACTTAGTGTATAACTACTTAGTGTGTAACAAGCGAGCCGACACACTAAGCAGAAAAAAATGGTCCAGAAACAAGTTGAGCTTGATGTATAGTAGAGCCATACAATGCAAGCAGACATACATGTACATGATGTAAAAAGTATTTTCTCAAGTGCTCCCAAATCCCTCATAAACTACATTAATTCTCGTATTACCTTTTTTTCTATTTGGTGTGTAACTACTTAGTGTGTAATAAATACTGTATAGCCAGAAAATTTGGCAGTTTGGCGGATTGACCAGCCAACCGCCAAGTTGAAATCCACCAATATGCAAAGGCAATCGCACATCGCAAAGCAAATTGGTGGGGGTTGTCTTTGGACCCTCGTGTCGCTCATTCAGATCTCCGCTTACCTAGGTTTGTTTTCAGTTTCTCTTTCAGTGCAGGATAGTCTCAGAGATTTTCTTGCCAATGACTGGCATGGAGTCCAAACATTCCTAAAAAATGATGACCTTGTTCACACCTGCCAGTTTCAACTCCATATCACTCAATTGATGGAAGCTGCAGCAAACCACTCCCTTGATCAATAATGTTAGGTGCACGCACAAGCGCCAAATTCGGGGCATGGCTATATCGAACTCAGCTATCTGCCAGAATAAAATTTGACAATATTAATTTTTCGTTCTCGCTGATTGAGGCCAATCTGCCAAATTTAATTCCCGCCAAAATTTCTGGCTATACAGTCGTTTGTTAGAACACTTGACCATGTCCCCAGTAGCTGCATAGTTGTACTTATGCATGTGGTAAAAGGTCGTCAATACAGTACACCCGCAGATGCTTCAATCGCAGAGATATCAGAAGTTAACGGAGTCTGAGAGTGATTCTCAAACTCGATAGTGACAAATCTGGATGCTTTAGTCACAGAGACAAACTCAACAGTGCAGTACAGATCAGTAGTGATGCGTGCTATATATACCATGCATATGCTATGTATAGTGCTATACTTTATGTCAGCCAGAAAACTCACAGAGTTATATCCAGCGAATACCTTAAATGTTCCTTGTTACAAGCGCCGCTGTTGTACATGTATGTATGTGTAAGTCAGTCTATACCTCAATGAATTTTCAGATTAGCATCTCAAAAGAGGTCTGTCGAGGCCCTGAATAGGTTACATCATAATTACCTATAATAACCGCTGAAAAGTAAATTGCTGCTTAACTTAATTATTAGTGTATAACTATAGTGTGTAACTTTCAAGGAGCCGACACTAAGCATAGAAAAGGCCCAAAAACCAACCACCACACAATACACGTAGAATGAATAGAAGAGGCCCAATTTACTCAAAATCGGAGTGTTGGGAGCCTGCTTGCATTGTACGGCTATACAATGCAGCCTAAGCTGTACTATGGCTCTTTGAACTTGTATATATAGGAAGCCATGCATTTGCAATGTTTGCCCATAAAAGTGTATGCAGGGTACTTTGACGATTCTTTACTGAACATTCTGTATATCGCTATTTAGATGTCTGCTGTACGTGGCTCTACTATGTGGTGGTCGGGGCTATACATGTATGTACATGTACGTAAACATGATAACCTTTATTGGATTTGGTCAAAATGAACATATTATGGGCCTGCTCGCATTGTATGGCTCTAGCTGTACTAGGAATTTTCCTGACATTTTTTTCTGTTTTGTATATTGGCTTGCTTATTGCTCACTAAGTAGTAAAATAGCAAATGTGATAATTACTAGAGTGATGTAAGCCATCGAGGGGGGGAGGGTCTGGCCCACTGCCTATGCCTGTTTGGATCCATGATTGCGTAACATTTCAACACATTACGCTTAATTGCGTGATGTAATTCAAAATCTGGCTCGAAGTCGGTAGCCATGGAAGCATAAAGAAACAATTAACTTGAACAAGCGACGCTACTTTTTCGCTAGTAGAAAACGCCTAAACGGCAAGTCAACTTCCAAAAAAACTTGCCATTCATCAGCTATATGCAGGATAAGCATTTAACATGATGTAATCATATTTTCCACGAATCCGATTGGCCAGACAACATCTTGTCTGGCTGGATCCAAACGGGTATAGGCAGTGGGCCAGACCCTCCCTCCGCATGTTTTTCCTGAAAGAACTAAAACGCCGTGGAGTGTGAGGGTCTGGCTTGCGAGACTAGGGGCGAGCCTTCGCTCACAGCGTAGTAAAGGTTACCCCCTCTATTATCTTCGATCCAAGGTACGTATCCAAGTAGCTGTAGCTATCATCATCAACTAAGCACAATCTATTGGTGCTATAAAGATCAAGAAAGGAGGAAAAATGTATAATTTAATATTAAACTGTTGTGTACCACATTCCCAGTATGTCAGGAGTTTTGGCCCCTATGAGGCTACAGAATTGTCTGGGCAACTATATAGCTAGCTTGGACCCGCGTTCGTAGCGGATTACAGAAAATAGATTATAACTAGACTTAGACTACATGGCCTTATTGCTGTAGAAACTTTTCTTGTGTACTGATGCCTTACCTTTGCTTGTTTTCTAGCCGTCTACTCGAGCGCTCGAGCTGCATCTTTTGGCAAGCTACATTTAGAGTTAGCACGGCCTACGTTGACGATCTTTACCGCAATAATTATGCGCATGTGCTATATATGAGCTAGTGAACACGTGGATGACGTATCGCTATATACATACATACATAAGTACAGTGATTTTCTTGTAGTACTGATTAGTGTGGGGCTTGCAATAATCATATTATAGTTCTACATGTATGTTTCTATGCAAAAGTCCCATATCAGATCGTACGTAAGCTTACGGATCATAGCAACAAGCACTTCCCCAGCAATGAACTACTGTATACATATACTTTCTAATGTAGGCGCCCCTAAAAAATAAGTACAGATCGCGCAAGTTGTTCCAATTACAATAAAAAAAAACAAGCAGGTCAAGGGGCGCCTGAGAGCTGCAATTAGAACGGTTCTAGATGACTTTCATGAAGCCTTCTCTGTACTAGTCCATGTAGCTATTCGTGCATACACATGTATGACAGTGAGGCATGGTCAGAACTTCAGCTAGCTACATGTAGCTCTTTGTGACTGTTGAACTATTCAACTCGTTGATACCAACATTGACCATACAGCAACATTCTTGTGATTAGCCTTGTGCTTCAGCGTTTTATTTGGATGTCTGCGTGCATTGTGTGGGTGCATCCAGCTTGACTATGTGTACAGGTTTCTGGACAATTTTTTTCTGCTTGGTGTATCGGCTCCCTTGCACATAGTAGAAATAACGCACTAAGTAGGAAAAAAGTAAACCATAATTTGTGGGGGGGGGGGGGGGGGCATTGGGAGCACTTGGGGGCATAATTTTTACATGGGCACGCAGAATAGGTAGGTCGAAAGGAATATGTTTGACCAGATGGAGTTTGATTCACACCTTAGAGTTATAAACTTTGAAGTGTTCCCGTATGTTTGTATAGGAAACCATGCATTGGCAATATCTACATACCCATAAAAAATTTTACAGGTGCACAGGGTACATTGATGTCTCTTTTAAATTACTGAACATTAATTGCTCTGATCTAGATACCTGCCTGAAAGTTACAAACTAAATGAATATAATAGAAAATAATTCACAGGGGTTTGGGAGTACTTGGGGAAATAATTTTTACATAGCTAGGCATGCGCAGAATTGGTCAAAAGTGGAGATTTGACCTTGGGGAATTTTGATTCACACCTTAGAATTAAAGTTGACACTTTGCATGACCATAATATATATGACCTGCTATGAGAAAAGGGACCACTTGGGATATTTCATAAAAATTGATGTATGCTGAATCCAATAAAAAATATTGATCATAAGTGGAGTTACAACATTTCTATGCACTCAGATATAGGTAAATTTTTTTTTAATTAGGAAAATGCACATTTTTAATTGAAATTTATATTAATTTGTATGCGTCAAAGTAAATAATAGCACCCATTACTATAGTTTACATCTTGCAACTCTATGAATATGGCATATCAATATGAAACCAAAAATTAGCCTTGTCCACACGTCATCAATGTTATATATAAATATAAATTTTTTAATAGACTACAAGCGGAAAAATAATTATCCCAAGTGGTCCCTTTTCTCATAGCGACCGGGTCACATATGTTAACTTGTATAGAGAGGGGCGGGGCTGCACACACGCACATTAATGTGACGACCTTACCCGATTTGCTCAAAAGTGGAGTATGGGGAGTCTATTTGCATTGTATGGCTCTACAATACAGTGTAGCTGTACTATGTGGGTTTTCTAGACAATTTTTTTTCCGCTTAGTATATCAGCTCCTTGAAAGAAAGAAGATTGAAAATTGGCTACCTCTTAACGTCTGGTTCTGGCTTGTTTTGATAAATGATCTTGCATGGTCTTGTTAGATAATTTGCTGGAGATTCTGATTTTGACACTTAGAAATTTCACGAAGTTACCTGTTTTGAGATACCCGAGTGTTAGTAATGTATCATAGAGTCGGTAGACTCTATAAGTAGGGATGGCACGGATACTCCATATATATAATGCATTACAAAAATCCAAATATCTCAAAACAGGTAATTTTATGAACTTTCTAAGCGTCAAAATCAGAATCTACAGCAAACTATCGATCTAACCTAACAAGACCAAGATCAGTTCAAAAAAATAGCCATTTGTCAATCTTTCTTTCTTTCTTTCTTTCTTTCTGTTTTCCTGGGCTAACTCAAGACTACCATGACCGCTCACCTTAGTTTGAGTATAAATCCACTCCATTTTGGAGCGTGCACGTCTGTGGCATGCTCGTTTTGTGTTATCTGGATAGCGATTTAATTGTGGGTGTGTACAGCGTGCGTTTTGCGAGTGGGTGTGTCCGATTAGCCATTTTGTCATATAATGCGCATGCTCATTTGGTGTTGCCATGGTGAAGTCATGTGACCGATGTAAGTGGCATGCGTGCACCGGCGCGGCCAGGATCGATCTAGATCTAGGACTTGCCATGCTTGGCGGATCGAGCACGAGCGCTCAGCTGATCAGCTCAGTGAACTATCGATCATAGTGGCTACTTACCAACAGTAAACTTAGTGGCCTATAAAATATGCTCCTGAAACAGAATGTTTTCGTCTTTTCGTCGCTACTTGGTTCTAAACAGCCTTCTTTCAAGTTTGCCGGTCGAGTCAGCCAGCTTCAGGATCGAGATAACGAGGGGCGTGGCTTTATTCGCAGATCAAATCTAGACGCTAGTTACCTGAGCTGTTTCGAGAACCCCACTGATGCACGTTCAATAGTGAGTGATGCAAAAGAAGACGTCCTAGCTGGCTATCAAAAGACTGCCTGGGATTTGCACGTACAGGAGTACTCAAGTTTGAACTCACGGTGTGTTGGGGTACCATAGCTGCCTGACTCAAAGGCTAAGATCACACAAACATGCTGAGTCAGTGGTGTACTTGCTTCCCTATAATAACATTGTATTTATTGCAGGAGCACGCGGTTGGATGTAGCTATATAGGTCCAGAAAGAATTTTTGAAGTAGATATAGTTCATGCATTAAATTTTTAATAATTGTTAAATAATGAATAGGCAACATGAGGCAAACCGGTCGCCATGGTGTATGTATAGTCTCATGCCCAGCCTCTATCCCAACGTGATTAGTCAGCTAGGTGGCATTAATGAAAATTAATAACTACCAGGCCCTGAGGGCACTAAAAAAAGAACAGTAACAAGCAAAAAAAAACAATTGAATAGAATTGAAGGATGAAGTAGGGATGGCAGTGCCAAAAAATACACGAACAAGATTCGTAGGGATAACGTATCACATCCACTATACATCCCCACGCTTGCTTTTCTCATACACATCTGATTCAGCATGTAACTTGAAAGTGTCATTACTATTGATATTGATCCCTGGGTATACAGTATTGATTTTCCATTCCTGCATGCATGTGCCCCATTTATGTGTGTGCACAGCTACTCAAAAAGCAAGTGTAGGGATGTATAGTGGATGTGATACGTTATCCCTACGAATCTTGTTAGTGTATTTTTTGGCACTACCATCCCTACTTCATCCTTCAATTCTATTCAATTGTTTTTTATGTTTGTTACTATTACAATGTCATATTATGGGAGTGTCTGGGCTATCCCTACTCAGAGAGCTGTGCAGTATTGTACCTTTATACTAGTTATACTTTCTTATGATTATACCTATGAAAACTTTGCATTTAATTATACTAAATATACATATAATATACTGTATAATATAATTAAAATTTGTATATGACCAGTATATTTTGCCTGACAATAATATTATATCATGGCTATATCTAATATTATATAGCTATATAAAATTATCCATGATATAGTATAGCTTCCTCTTATGAACTTGTTACCTATACTGTATAAAGTGTATAGAATGTATAGTTATACCACTTTATATTTAACCTATACATTATATGTAATTATAGTGTATAATTGTATAACGTATATTATTGTATAATTATTTCTATGTCATAATGAGCTGTATAAAGTGTATAGAATGTATAATTATACAGCTTTATATTGACATTATATATAATTATACTGTATAATTGTATAATGTATATTATCGTATATTATTATTTTTTCAATATTAAAAAAATAATTATATACGATAATATACATTATATACAATTATACATTATACAATTATACAGTATATGTGACGGTCACGATAATTAAGCTGTATAAAGTGTATAAAATGTATAACTATACAGCTTTATATTGAATTTATACATTATATATAATTATACTGTATATTTGTATAATGTATATTTATTTTTAATTATTGTAAAATTATTCTTCGTTGAGCTAATTATAATATAATTATATACTGTAACTATTAATTCAATATGAAGTGATATATCATGTCTGACACTTGGAAAAAGTGCTTAAACTCAACGGCATGGTTGCTTAAACTTATCACGTCTGACACTTGGAAAAAGTGCTTAAACTCGATAGCACGGTTTCTTAAATTTATCACGTCTGACACTTGAAAAAGTGCTTAAACTCGACGGCACGGTTGCTTAAACTTATCACGTCTGACACTTTGAAAAAGTGATTAAACGGTGTACATTATACAAGTTATACACTTTATACAATTATACTATATATATAGGCCCAGCATATACGTCTAAGAGTGATTGGGATATAATATTATATAATATTATATATTTTATATATACTATAATCTAATTGGTATAATTATATATCTATACAAGTTATACATGCATAGCAGATTCATGTACCATCTGTATACAAGTTATACTATGCATGTATAAAATGATATATTAGTATAATTTAATAATAGCTACCATTATGGCTGTGTTAGACAGTTATACGTATATTTGTAGTATATTTGAGTATACTTTGTATATTGATCCAATCCTGCACCCTTATGCCTACTCACATGCATGTACATGATTAACCATGACAACCATTCTATCTTTTTTCACTTTCCATAGGGTTGGCGTAGTATTTGCATTCTTTAGTAATGAACAGACATTCCGTAGTCTGGAGAATTTTCAGGAATCCATCAATGAAGTTGCTGACACTGGAGTTAACTATGTCAATGATACTGTCAGAGTAAGTCATAATAGTTGTAACAGTGCTATTGCTTAGCCAGATCACTTTTATGTCCATAGGCTTTGTAAATATATTAACGAGATACATGTACTTGGTATTATCAGTTACGTTTCAGTCCAATAGAACTGTCTTAGCAGCTTTGCTTTGATCTTCTAGGTCACACATGCCTTCTAACTTTTTCTGTTGTCTCCCATTTCATGAAGATCTATACTGTAGATAGTGCACTCCAAGATGCAGCCGTAGGCCTTGCCCAATTATGCTCCAAAATTTACCTATTATTCAAGTCTACAAGTCTCATGTTTTTCACCTATTAGTCTCGAGACTCACACCCATAAGTCTCAGTGAAAAAGGTATACCGTACTTCATCTAATACTACGTATGGAAAAAAAATAATTTCAATTTTGAAAAACGCGCGTTTTTCTGGTAAAGGTCGTCAATCGCTCCATATATAAACGTTATGAGAATTTGTAAAAATCGAATTTCTTACGTTAGATTGGATCATACGTTGTATTCGATTAACTACGGTACATCTCAAAAAAATTAATGACTAAAATTAATCATGGCCTATTATTGTACTGCAACATAATTGATGCCTCAGTATAGTCCAGTGAAGAGTATTGTTGATCAACAGGTGCTTCATGCACTAGAATCACTACAATTTGCCATAGCTACTTGGGCCATGTGCTCAGGTGCAAAGCCTTGCCCAATTATGCTAGCATAATTTTGAGACTAATAGGTAACACAGAGCATTGAGAATAATGCCAAGACTAATAGGCACTATTTCCCCAAAAATTCGAATAATTAGAACAGCCATGACCTTTGCACCGGAAAAATTTGCTAAGTAGCTCAAACATCAAAATTCCAATAGCTATGACCCTAGATGCAGGCGAGGTGCATAATTAAGGCGCAATCTAGTGATAGATTCAAGAGATATCCACATCACGCAAAAGCTGGATCTATACGAAGTACTATAGCTAAGCCAGAACCACCATCTTACCAATGCAAGCTAATTTCCATGGTGTACCTGAGTGATTAAGCTGACAGATAAATTGAGGCTACAAATAACTGTACTCTTATCAATCACTGTGCATTGATGGGTATTTCATAGCATAAGGATAAAGCTTGCTAATGAGATAGAAGTATATGTGCAAGAATTTGGAAGTGAAAGAGGGGATTGGGTTAGGTCAATGAACAATTAAGACTACCTTCATGAAATCTTTGCATAATAGACCAAAATTTCAAATGCTATATACATATATTCTTTCCAAAATAGCACCCTTCTGAAAACTCATTATTTCCTAAATTACACATGTAGTGTGAAATATAACGGTTGATCATAGGCTTAAATCCAAGCAAAATGGCCCTGGCATGGTTTCACTTTGGACTTCCTACCATGCCTATAAACGCACCCAGTGGGTTCAAAGGCCACACTGAACCAGGGACATGCCCACCTATTGCTGCAACCCGGTCGTTGCCTCTTGGTAAATCTCATGAAACTATGTCCAACCAAAAAAAACCTGCATTAATGCATATATATGCACACACTGCGTACGGTGCCTGGAGCATGCTTACAAGCTTATTTAGTATTGCTTTTACCCTGCACACGCATGAGGGATAAAGCAATCACTGCACAAAAATCACCAAATCTTGGGATTTAGGCACTTTCCTGGTCTTTTCTATGGGCCATTTCCTTCACAAATCAATTACTTGGCTGGCCAATGGGAGCGCTTGTTGTAGAGCTAATTTTGCATAGCGACAAGGGTAAATGACTTAATCAAACCAGTATAAAGTGACGGAATAGAGTGAGCAAGACAACTCTGTTTATACAGATACAGTATCAGCAAGTATATGAAGCAATTAACACTTGTACAATTAATTATTACACAGTGCAGTGATAGCTAGATCCAGCGCTGTGCAGCTAGACTATTGTCGATATAGTGCTCTCTTCAAGAAGCTACTTAATACCTATTCAAAAGAGATGTAGTAGTGCGCCCAGCAGTGCCTGAGTTCCAGAATTGGCCAGTGAGTAGCTTCAACTGGTATGGCAGTCAGAAGTTTGGTTGTGTCAGTATGGTACTAAGTTTGTATCAGTCCAGTTTAAACTTGTTTCTATGGAGAGAATTATGTGGACCAATCAGGAACAGGATGTATAGCACTTATACAACGGTCACTTTCCACGGATAGAACACTTTTCCCTCGGGCTGCGCCCTAGGGATCAGGTGGTTCCAATCATGGTGATCACGGTATAAGTATTACATATTATACACTAAGCAGAAAGAAACAAAAAACTTTAATAATCAAAAAAACTATAATAATCTAATTCATGGGGGATTTGGCCATGGGAGCACTTGGGGACATAATTTCTACATGGACACGCAGAATGCGTTGAAACAATAGGTTTGACTGGACGGAATTTTGATTCACACCTTATTAGAATTAAAGTTACAGCACTTTGAAGCTTCTCCATATATTTGTATAGGGAAGCCATGCATTTACATTTTCCGCCCACGCAGTATGTGGCTACGCACACACAGTAACGTAAAGTAAAATTGAAGTTTAGGCTGCCTGCTTGCATTGTATGGGTCTATTATGCATCCAGCTCAACCATCTAGCTGGTGGTTTCTGGACTGTTTTTCTGCTTAGTGTGTCCGCTTCTTGAAACAAGTATAAAAACCATTAAAAATTGAGTTAAAAGTACCTCCGTAGAAACTTGGAGCTTCATAAGGAGCACTCCTCTCCTTAGCAGGTAAGCTTAAAAATTTGTTCTTGGCATTTGATACTCGAAATCGTTGAGAAGATATGGAAAATACCATGCTACTCTACTGACATTTTCTGATTTTTGATGCCGTGTAGCTCGGGAACCGCTCAATAGAAAAACTTCGTTCCAGTCATAATATATTGTAGAGCAACACAAAAATATGGGAACCAAAACATACTGCACGAGGCACTTTTTGTGAGCGCTTGCGAGTAGCATGCACAGAAGCAATCACCATGGAGCTTGTAAATGTCTCCGGGTTATAGCACTTGAACGAGCAGAAAGTAGATGAGTTCTTTGTCTTCTGGTCTTTGTTTGGAGTCCTAGATGGCCTTGATAGAACTGGTAAAAAAATAGATAAAAAACGGCAAAAATTGCATGTACTGGAATGTGCCACTGGATGCACTTCCTGGATCTGCAACAGTTGGACAGCTGGCTTAACGGCTGCATGTTAACCATTCTGACAAATGAGGACAGGCAGCCATCGTGTATGAGCAGAAGTAGTTTGGGCCAGAATGAGGCAGGGTACACCAGTGTGATCGAGAGGACCGTAGGGCCGGATGGACGATGATGTGAAGAGGATATGGTTGCGGTGGGGTAGTATAATATTGCTCTGCCCACACAGGAAATGAGGTGAGCTCTTGCATAGCAGAATGGAGTTGTGTTCATTTTGGCCTTCAGGAAAGAGAATTGAGATTAAGTCTGAGTTTCCGATGGACATCCAGTAGCAAGTTAACGTTTGATAGCCCCAGTTTCCTGTCCAGGGAAAGCATTAAATGAATACTTGCAGCTATAGCAGCCACACCCCAGAGACACAGTCAATTAAAATAGAATGTGGTCAGACAACATGCACCTCACTGAAGATGGTTTACCATAAATCGCGAATATTTCGATGTTAAAATATTTTCGGACAGCATGGCTTGTGCGAAAATCAAACACTCGAAATACATGCGCAATATTAACGACAATGCGGTACAGGGTCGTTTGTCCGAAAATTATTTAACACAAAAAATTATCGCATGAAATATTTTAGACACGAAATATTCGCGATTTACGGTAGGTGTCGTATAACCTATATGTACCTCACACCCACGCACTTATGATACTGCTTTAAATGAGTATCGGATGTCTCTATAAGTAGGGATGGCACGGATACTCCATATATATACCGTAAACTCTGGTTATTAAGCGCACCTCGCTATTAAGTGCACATTATTTATTAAGCGCATGCTCTCTTCTCGTCATAAGCTATTGTTTATTAAGCACATGCGCTTAGTAGGCGTGGCGTTCAATGAACCTGACCTTGACCGTCTGGATAGTATGTGGAGTCCAGATATCTTTGGAGAAATGATGGCCACGAATAAAGCTGTCATGCAAGAAGATCGAGTTTCAGACAAATCGCCAGCACTCATCATCTTGAGCGGCAGCTAGCTGTAAACGCTAAAACGCTCGATCGATCGAGCGCTAGTGCTGGCGCTACCGCTGTTGGCCTTGCATCCATCACGTGCCCAAATGTTTGTGGGCGTGGTTATGTGCCATACAAGCGCATATCCTTTATTAAGCGCATACTGTCGTTCCGTTTACTGCTATATGCGCATGCGCTTATTAACCAGAGTTTACGGTAATACATTACAAAAATCCAAATATCTCAAAACAGGTAATTTTGTGAACTTTCTAAGCATCAAAATCAGAATCTACAGCAAATTATCGATCTAACAAGACCAAGATCATCCATCAACTCAATTATATATGCTAGAACCAGATGTTCAAAAAAATAGCCATTTGTCAATCTTTCTTTCTTTCTTTCTTTCTTTCTGTTTTCCTGGGCTAACTCAAGACTACCATGACCGCTCACCTTAGTTCGAGTATAAATTCACTCCGTTTTGGAGCGCGCATGTCTGTGGCACGCTCGTTTTGCGTTATCAGGATAGTGATTTAATTGTGGGTGTGTACAGCGCGCGTTTTGCGAGTGGGTGTGTCCGATTAGCCATTTTGTCATATAATGCGCATGCTCATTTGGTGTTGCCATGGTAAAGTCATGTGACCGATGTAAGTGGCGCGCATGCGCTGGCACAGCCAGGATCGATCTAGATCTAGGACGTCAATCTGCACCAAGGGGTCACGTTTTCCATACACTTTCTTATTTGTACAGGGAGTATGTTATTTCTTTGGTTGCCAGGCCATGATATACGTATGCGCCTAGGGCTAGCGCATTGCGCGAGCGCCAAACGTATGCGCATTCATGATAATATATTGCGCACACGTTGTATGAACGTGATTGTATACGGTTGCGCGCGTTTTTAAGATTAATATTACAGCGGTTTGCGCAAAAGTTGCAATTTTGATATCGTCGATAGTGAACAGCGCATGCGCGGTATTTCAAATATTTTACCGCTAAACGAAATATGGCTAAAACGTCGTACGAGCCTCAAAGGACAAGCGCTTATAGCGAGGATATGAAATGGAGGATGGTTTGGCAAAGCGAGGCTCTAGGCTTGCAGTACTCTGATGTCGCAGCTAATTTGGGTGTCGATTCAGCTACAGTCTGTCGGACTGTCACACGGTTTAGGGAAAGTGGCACTGTACAGAAAAAGAAACATCCGTCCCCAAGAGCTTACAACAAGCTGACAACACCCTTGGAACTAATGATAGTTCATCTTGTGCTCAAGCGTCCAGGTATATACCTGCACGAGATAGCTACTGAGCTCCTTGAAACAACAGGAGCATCTCTTTCGCTCTCGACTATTCGCAGATTTTTGAAGAAAATGGGTTTACTCGTCAAAGACTAAGGTTGGCTGCACTTCAAAGAGATGACTTCTTCAGGTCACAATTTGCACTTGAAGTGTCCATATACACTCAAGACATGTTTATCTTCCTAGATGAAACTGGGAGTGATAAACGGAATTCGGTGAGGAGATATGGCTACAGTCTTGGAGGAAGGCCCATGGTGTGTGAAAAGCTGTTAGTCAGGGGAAAGAGAGTGTTGGCAATCGCTTTTATGTCTATTCATGGCATTTTGGACTGCAAGACGTTTACTGGCTCTGTTGACGGAGAATTGTTTTGCACAGGCAAGCCTTCTTCCTCATTTGATGCCATTTAATGGCAGAAACCCCCATAGTATAGTCGTGATGGATAACTGTTCTATCCATCACGTGGATGAAACCGTCAAGATGATACAGGAAGTTGGTGCTTTGGTACTATTTTTGCCACCGTACTCACCCGACTACAATCCCATAGAGGAAGCCTTCTCCAAAGTTAAGCTCCAACTCAGATCAATGGACAAGGAAGCCGATGTATGTGATGACGCAGAAACATTGGTGCTTTCTGTATTCTCCTTCATAACTGCACAGGACTGCCAACATTGGATAGAACATGCATCCATATACAAGGCTTAATTAAAATTTAATTCTATATACCGTATTTCCTCGAAATCTCGCCGCGGCGAGATTTAATTTCAAGTCGCTGTACCCTGCGGCGAAATTTCGAGGGCGGCGAGATTTCGAGGGCGGCGACTAGACCACTCACCCGCCTCGCGCCTGCGCACTCGTCCATTTCGATAGTGCGAATCGCGCGCGTGCGCCTGCATCCGTGTACTTTGAATCCGACGACCCTTTTCCATGCGGCGAAATTTCGAGGGCGGCGTTTATTGGAGCCAACCTCCTTCTAGGTGCGGCGAGATTTCGAGGGCAGCGGGATTTCGAGGTGCGGCGAGATTTCGAGGAAATACGGTATTTCATGTCATTATTATTATCATAATCATGATTTAAGCGTAACCCGTGTGAAAAGAGTAGTGTACTTACGCGACAGTTTGTGCTATTTTGCGAATTGTCCTACTTCCTTATATTCATTATACGGGCATCTTACGTATACTTACGCGCACCCAGTACCATGCCAATACGCGCATATACGTATGGCTACGCAAGGCTACACGTACGTGTACGTGTGTACTCTACTACGTATGCATAGCGCGACTATTGTACTGATTGAATTTACTTGACTACGAACAGGATTTGACAGTAAGATTATTCATGTGCTTGTGGTGCATATCTACACAGCCATGCCTAGATTGTAAGGATGCAGCTGTTGTATGTACGAGGGTGGTAAGACTGGTAGGCAAGGTTTGTGTAAACCTTGCATGAGCGTGGTTAGGCTGGTCTATGTAAACTTTGTGCTGCAGTGGTTAGGTAATTACTTAGAAGAACGCAGCCGTACGCGTACACGCGCGTAGCACATATATGCGCGTATTGCTATAAAATCTACGTATGCCTGCGATAGTATGCGTATTAACGCATAGTACTTACACGTATGCGAAACTTCACTACTCTTTTTACACGGGAAATTAAACCAAAATTTATGTGATTGAAAGTGCACAAGATTGTGTATGCTAACATATTTTGAGAGCAAAGAGGTTTCTTGATATTTTTTTGCATCACAAACAGTCCCTCTCAGTCAGGTAAGATGATTCAAGGATAGCACCACAATTTCTTTTGGGCATCAAATTCTTCCTGGCTCAATATCCCATCCTCGTAGAGCTTCTGCAACTGACGTAGCTGCTCCAAATTTTTCATTCTTAGATCCAGCTTTTTTCCAGGGGAGAAGGGTACATTTTGAGTTTCAGTAGCTACAACAGAAGCTTGAGAAGGGGAGAAAGCCTTGGCAATAGCAGTTGCTACGCTAACGAAGGCATCAGTTAGAGATTCTTTCTGAGGTTGGCTTTTTTGGACAGTTCCAGTAATCATGGGCACCTTGGGAGGCTCATCCATGTCATCATGTGTTTTTGCAACAATCATACGGGCCCAAAGCCTTAGCTGTGGTCCAGAAAATTTGCTTTCATGTTTTTCCTTAAGCTGTTAAAAAATAGCTTCTAATTCTTCTTCCCGTTGATCAACCTTTATCTTCCTGGGCTTCTTTGAACTCTTTTTCTTCTTTTTCCTCTTAGGTTGTCCTTCATCCTCATCAGAAGATCCACATTCGCTCTCTGGTGACATGTATCATGCTCATGCACACACGCGTGCGCGGACATGCACATGTCATATGTCACAAAAATTTTAATTAAAGCACACCTCGAGCATGAGCATAATAGCCAGTATACCCATAAATTACCTTTTTTGTACACTCAGGCGAGGCCTTCCTCGTTTGAAGGAGGGGAGACATTCCCTGAAATATCACGGTTTTGTTTGGATCGAGTGGCAGCTAGATGTTTGTGGAACCACGCTGAGTCCCACCTTATTACCTGTGATGTTAAATATAGTTGGCTTTCCGGGCTGCATAGTTAGTCAGCCTTAGTTCCTAGCCTAGTTTGCCCACAGTGACACCTTTTCTTCGATCTCTCTGAGATACTATCTTTTTGCACGCGGAATCTGGAACCAGAGAACACCCCAGGAAACAGACGTATATGCGCATGCACAAAAGCGGGCTACGGGTACATAGTTGCAATTTTTGTGCAAACCGCTGTAGCGCCACCGCCAAAAAGGTCAGTGGACCAAGCAAGGGTCAAGGGAGCCAAGTGCACCGGCCATATTACAAAAATCAGTATTTGATACCAAAGAATCTCTTACAAATAGAAACAATCAAGATTCAGCTATAACATACGTTGAACTACTGGTTGTAATGTATCTACACTGGTATTTTTGAAAGATTGGCTGCTTATCTTCACCATGTTCAAAAATTCTGAAAATGCTCTGGACACAAAAATCTCCAAATGTGTTGTATGAAGTAGACCATCACTCACAAACTATCGTGAATTGGAGTATGGTGTTGGTTCTCTACTGGAGAGTGTTAGGACAGAGTCTTAAGACCATGCATCCATTTAATCCAGCCATCAGTGTTGGGTAGGCTCTGACTGGGGGCCTTGAATATAGTGGAAATTTTTGGTTTTATGTACCTCACAGATCCCAACTAGGGTCAACCTGTATCTCTTGAAGAAAGTATGTTGTACATATTATGGTATTGAAGTCCTGTACCGAGTTTTAGGTCCATCGCAGGCGTGCAAGTATATGTTCAAAAATTCTGAAATATGTTGAAATGCAGATAGTGGCAGCAGCAGGAGAGCTGTTTTACACAATCTACATCGGGATAACTCTTGAAACGACTGCGTGTAGCTCATAATATAGTTGTTTCAACCAGTTCTTGGCTCAAAAGCCTTCGCACCAGCGTTGCTGACACGTACCATCGACTCGAGTTGACCACCTGTTCTGTCCACCATGTTAAAATTCGCCCATACAAAATCCCCATAGTGTAAATTAACTTCCGCGGGTGCGTGATTCACTTCCGCGTGAATAAGAAATTTGACCCCTTAGTGCAGACTGCCTGCCATGCTCGGCGGATCGAGCACGAGCGCTCAGCTGATCAGCTCAGTGAACTGTCGATCATAGTGGCTACTTACCAACAGTAAGGTTAGTGGCCTATAAAATATGCTCCTGAAACAGAATATTTTCGTCTTTTCATCTCTACTTGGTTCTAAACAGCCTTCTTTCAAGTTTGCCGGTTGTGTCAGCCAGCTTCAGGATCGAGATCATGAGGGGCGTGGCTTCATTCGCAGATCAAATCTAGACGCTAGTTACCTGAGCTGTTTCGAGAACCACACTGATGCACGTTCAATAGTGTGTGATGCAAAAGAAGACGTCCTAGCTAGCTATCAAAAGACTGCCTGGGATTTGCACTTACAGGAGTATTCAAGTTTGAACTCACGGTGTATTGGGGTACCATAGCTGCCTGACTCAAAGGCTAAGATCATACAAACATGCTGAATCAGTGGTGTACTTGCTTCCTTATAATAACTTTGTATTTATTACAGGAGCATGATTGGATGTAGCTATATAGGTCCAGAAAAAATTTCAAAGTAGCTAGTTCCATGCATTAAATTTTCAATAATTATTAAACAATGGATAGGCAACATGAGGCAAACCGGTCGCCATGGTGTATGTATAGTCTCATGCCCAGCCTCTGTCCCCACGTGATTAGTCAGCTAGGTGGCATTGATGAAAATTAATAACTACCAGGCCCTGATGGCACTAAAAAAAGGACAGTAAGAAGCATAAAAAACAATTGAATAAAATTGAAGGATGAAGTAGGGATGGCAGTGCCGAAAAATACACAAACAAGATTCGTAGGGATAACGTATCACATCCACTATACATCCCTACGCTTGCTTTTTGAGCAGCTGTGCACACATATAAATGGGGCACATGCATGCAGGAATGGAAAATCAATACTGTATACCCAGGGATCAATATCAATAGTAATGACACTTTCAAGTTACATGCTGAATCAGATGTGTATGAGAAAAGCAAGCGTAGGGATGTATAGTGGATGTGATACGTTATCCCTACGAATCTTGTTTGTGTATTTTTTGGCACTGCCATCCCTACTTCATCCTTCAATTCTATTCAATTGTTTTTTATGTCCCTAAGCGGAAAAGTCTCATCACTACTTGGGCAGCCTAATGCAGCCTCCTTTGTCATTCTATTCATCGTCATAATAATAAGGGGTGCAAAAATAGCCAAAAATAATGTGATTGAATCAAAACTGATGAATCCGAACCATCGTGACAACTAGGGAACAACCCTGCACCAATGTCTCCCACATACCGCACTCAACAAACACCTCAACCATGATTAATAAGTGCACAATAATCAAGAAAAGCAAACGTAGGGATGTATAATAGATGCGATTATCTCTTGTTTGTATAGTTTTTGATCCTGCCATCCCTACTTCATTAATATTCTTCAATTTTATTCAATTGTTTGTATACTTGTTAAAATTAATATGTGGTTTACCAGGCGAATAATGAATTCCAGGGATGAGGGTTAGCCTTACCAGCTAAAGAATAAATAAGAGTCTCACTGGTGTGCCTATGCCATTGTGAAAGTCGGCTGACGTCAAAGCTGAAAAGCACAAATTCCGGGGGAGGGGGGGCAACTAGAAAATTTCGTTCCAGTCCCATATTGTAGAGCAGCACAAGAGCTATTGAATGGTACTTAAATCGTGGGAATCCCTTGATTCAAGGGAATCATAATGTGCCTCTGTTTGCGCGGGGCACTTTTTGTGAGCACTCGCGAATAGCATGTACAGAAGCGATCGCTGTGGAGCTCGTGGATGTCTCAGTATTATAGGACTTGAACGAGCAGAATGTTGAAGAATATATGTCTTCTGGTCTTTATTTGGAGTCATAGAAGTGAAATGATGGCCTAGATAGACAGGTAAAGAAAATGATAAAAAACGGCAAAAATTGCATGCACTGGAATGTGCCATTGATGCACTTCCTAAAAAATTGAACACTTGACCTAACGGCTGCATGCCTTCAAACGGTACTGGCAGACAATGGTCAGTAGTGTGAGGTTATTAATACTGTACTTAATCTAATACAATGCATGGAAAAAATAATTTCAATTTTGAAAAACGCGTGTTTTTCTGGTAAAGGTCATTAATCGCTCCACATATTAAACGTTATGAGAATTCATAAAATGCTAATTTCTTGTGTTAAATTGGATCATGCGTTGTATTCAATTAACTACAATAGTATCAGTTTACTTAACACCCTCCTAACTCTTTCTACTTTTACTGATCAGTGCTTCTTAACTACTGGTCTGTACAAGCATGCACAGTTAGAGATAGAGAACTGATTTTGCCAGGTACAGAGATATTTATATGCACATACATTGTAGAACTCCAATTACATAAACATAAAGTAATATTAAAGTGTGCACAAATCCACACGATTGCACAAATCAATAATACACTACATCTCCCTCTAAGTCCACAGTTCTGCTTCAAGTCTCTCAGGCAATTTTGATACTCTGCCACTTCGAGTTCCATTCTCGGTTGGTGCAGTGTCGGGATCCCTATTGCTTTGCATTTGTTCTTGTATGGATCAGCGTTCTTCTCCAAAAGTTGCTTCATTGTTTTCACTGCTCTCTCTGCCTCATCATTAGCTTGGGGGTACTTGGGACTGCTAGTCACATGATCGTACTCCTTCGAGAAGTCTTGAAATGCTGCAGAAGAGTATTGAGGACCATTGTCTGAGGCAACTACTTCCTGGTATCCCGTGACATGCAAAGATGGATTACAGTAAAAGTTGAAGTTTATGTAGGTATGATTAAGATTCAATCTGCTGAAGCCTCCAATGCCAAGAGCTCCAGTACCTTAATAGTATGAGTATCCAACCAGAATTTGGAGGACCTCTCAATTTCTTTCTTTGTCCCATACTATAATTAATTCTACGTACAGCACACAGCTGTGTACATAGATTGGGACGTTTCCACAAATGCTACTAGTAGTAAAGTGATATTTTAATAATATGCAGTTTTACTTGTGCAAGTCAAGCAGCATTCGCATAAATTTCACAAATGTTTATCACGCTGGCAGTGCATAAACCTGATATTTTAATAATATGCAGTTTTACTTATGCAAGTCAAGCAACAGTCACATAAATTTCACAATATCATATACATGTAGATGAGAAATTGCATACATGCATGCAACATGACATGCATGCAACATGACATGCATATACCATAGTACCGATACTCGAAATGTTTGCGGGTATAAATCTTTGCGATTTCTCAAAATTTCAGTAATTTTCTTGCGATTTTAAGAATGCAATGCCTCCGGTATAAATATTCCGTATTTTATATACATTTTCAGTATTTTTTTCAAAGAGCTCCATATATGATGTATGTACTGAATTCCCCACAATTCTCAGTATTCTTGAAATTTTATCAGTATTTATGGTCAGAATTCAATAAAAACACTGACAAATTTGTATACTTGGAGGCACTGAGAATACGAATTGTCCTCTCAAACAAAGATTATGAATTTGTACTAGGGCTATAGCTAACTAGGTATCTGACTCCAAGATACAACATCATGCAGGAACAACTGTCTGATCTTCTGAATGACAAAGATTACCTATAGGAAAGGAGTCCTCAGACAGTAGAGTGCACTGCACTGTACTATAATACTGTAGCATGCGGTGGGCTTGGACTAACGTGGGTGGGCATCAATTAGAATAACAAGCACAATTGAAATTATTGCGCTACTAAATTATGCAAATATGAAGCAACTCGCATTTATAGCATTAATAAACAGCACACATTTATTTCTAGTACTACGGTATAACATGTCAGTATTAACTAGAAATGCTCTCTGACGTGCTCAAATCCTGGATAAGTAGGAGCTAGAGATATTCAGAATGACTATGTGGACTCGATCACATACAATTTTTTAACGTGCATCAAATATGGTTATGTTATGTGCCTGCTATTTTCCAGTTATATCAGGGGCGTAGTCACCGGTCAGGTATTTAGGTAGCTACCTGACCACTTTTTCTCCAAGATACCTGAACGATTACCGATTCATGCAAAATGGACGGAGCCTGCTGGCCTTGCAGGCATATTGAATCACATTAGATATCAACTGTACTCGGTTATTCAGATCATACTATGATAGAGATCACCATGCATCTAGACCTCAATTTTATTTTCAGGATTCTCAGAAGGTGTAAAATCAAAAATTTTCCTGGGGAAGCATGCTCCTTGCGCATGCGCAGTAGCGGATCCAGATAGGTTTCCATAGTTTCCGTGGAAACCCCCATTTTGGCAGACTTGAAATATGAGCACTTTATGGAGTGGCTGTGATTATCTGGAAATGGAACCCCCTCTCTGGCTACAGATCTAAGTAAACTGCTGCTATGGCTCGATCACCTTGCATAGAAGTTGTTCGAAAGCAGATTGATTGGGCTGGTAGTTTCGATCAAAACAATCGAAATGGGCGGGGTTCACCAAAAATGGGCATAGCTTCCAAAACTTTGCATGCGCTTCGCACGCAACCGTGTAACAGAAACTCCCTTCAAGAAATCCTGGATCCGCCACTGATGCGCACGTTGTTGGTGCAAGGGCATAGACATAATTTTCAAAGGGGGGGGGTTGTGACAACTGCGCGTGAAGCGCGCAAAAAATTTTGATCCTAGTGTGTCCAGAACCTTAAAATGCATTAAAATCAGCTATTATTTGTTGCACAATTTTGGCTCTCCAACTATTACAGTGAATACAAATAGAATTTCACCTAACTTCAACAATCCCACATATAGTATGTAAGATATTGCTAAAAAAAGTGGGGGGGGGGGGGGGCGCTAAAGCCCCCCTGTCTACACCCTTGTAGTGCCATGCCCACTTGAAATTACCTGATCACTCAAAATTTCGTGGCTATGGCCCTGTATATGTGTCATATATGTTGCTCTTATTATGACATGCATACAACATGCATTATTTTTACCTTACTGTAACTGATAAAGATTGCAGTAAGGCAATTAAACTTGTACCAATTTATTAAAACAGTGTAATATTATAAGTTTTTGTGCAGGAGCTTGAAGAATTGCTGTGCCAATTGGCTGCTCCTATGAACAGCGTTGCCACAACTGTTGTGGAACAAGCAAGAGGTACATGTAGCTCAATGAGCAAAGCACTTACAGCTCAAGCAAGAGGCCATAAGCGCCTTATGCCTTATGCCCGTGTACAATATTACAGCAAGTACAGTACACAAGTACTCAAATAATTATGCCTGTACTGTGCATGCAGCATGCAATACACCAGTACCACGCATGGAAATGCCAGTACCACATACGTAATATACCAGAAATATATGGAATATATATACCTGTATCATGCATGGAATGTGTAAGTTTCATGCATGAAATATGCATCCTTTTTATGCATGTTCCATGCATGAAATATTGGCAATAATCTGTGCATGTCTCATTCCTGAAAAACGTCCCAAATCCCTGCATGTTACAGGAATCATGCATGTAACATGAATAAATTTCAAACTACCGTATTAATTTTATTTGAATAGTGGCTTAGAGCACTAAAGATTTCACAAAGTCTCACACTTCAAATCTACAAAGCAGCTGCTTTTAATCAGTATGATGTAATGTGGAACTTCATGCATATAACATGCATGGTTCAGCAGTGGTAAAATTTCACGCATGTTTCATGCATGTTTCAAGCATGGTATATCTGTCACACATATTTTATACTTTCATGCGTGTTCCATGCTTGTATGTTTCATGCATGTTCCATGCATGAAAGTGTATTCCATGCATAAAAAACATGCACGGAAAATGCATTAAAGTTGCTTCCATGCACGAAATGTGCTGAAACATGCATGTTTCAGATGCTCCATTTTGAGTAGGGATGGGTTCAGATTTTTTTCTCTTCCAGCTGGCTTCCTAATATAGATGAGATGAAAGATCTGTTGTGTCCTCATACAGTTAGGCTGCTATCATATCAACATTATACCGTATTCGCTCGATCAAACGCCGCGGCTACTATTTATTTCATCGCCCAAGTTTGTGCAGCATTTATTCTAGAGCGGCGTTTATTAATACCAGTAGCTGCCAGAGAGGCAATCCTTAGAGAAACACTCGATTGATACCACTGATCTAGGAGATTCTGGCCCCTTTGCTGTTGTTGGAACTTGTTCTAGAAGACTGCTAAGTGTTTATTGTGTACCTGCCATTGAGAATGAATCGAATAGTAGGCGTGGCACGGCTACTATTTGAGAGCGGCAACTATTTCATTCAGGACTTCCGGAGGTACAGCAACTATTCGAGAGCGGCGACTAATCGAGAGCATCGTCTGATCGAGCGAATATGGTATATGAAGGGCGCACACAATCTGGTGCTCTAGTACAGTTTGGCTGCTATCAGCATAGATAGGAATGGAAGGGTCTGTGATGCTCTAATACAGTTTGGCTGCATTTAGTGCAGATGTGAATATAAAGATCTCCATTAATTCTATATTAGGCTATCATGTTTCTGCTGGTATTGGTATTTTGTGTATTGTGATTTCTTATCCTGGCAGACACCTTGAGCACCGATTTGATGTACCAGTGGTACATATAAGGTTGTCTAGCTGTCACCTTAAAAGTTGGGGGATTGATGCTTGGGTGGCTGTGGGGGACTGTAGCTAATTGGTCAGAGTACCTGCAATTCAAGCAGGAAGCTGTGGGTTTGATTTCCAGTTGCTGCCCTTGATTTTCAATTATGGCTTGGGGGCTCTAGTACAGTTTGACTGCTCTCAAAACATATATGAATAGGGCAAAGAATCTGTATTGTGCTCAAGTATATTTCGGCTGCTATCAGAAATGGAAGGGTCTGTGATACTTTAGTACAATTCAGCTGCTACCAACACAGATGTGAATGAATGAATGTGAAGACTTCCATATATATTAGACTATGCCTGAACTATCAAATTTATTGATTTTCATTCTATGTTGGTGTATGTATCTGTACTAGGTTTTAATGCTACACTGGAATCTGAAATAAACCAACTTGGGGATGAAATCTTTGGTGTCCTGAGAGACCTTGAAAATTTAACAGCTGGTAAGCTAGTCTACAACGTTACCAACTCCTGCACCCACCGTCAAGGCAGCCCATTTGTCTAGCATACCTCGCTTGCCCCCCCCCCCCCCCCCAAATTTGTGGGCCAGATAAAACCCTGCATACCATTAAATTTTTGTCTTATAATATTGATATTGTGGGAGCACGTTGAAGTATCCACTATGTGGAGATGTGCTACATACAACGCAGGGCCGGAGGAAGCAATTTTTATATGGTCAGGCCAAATTTAGCTGGGTATAGTGGCATATATAAGCACGCTGAAAGTAGTGGGGTCTGGGAGCATGCTCCCCCAGGAAAAGTTTGAAGTTTACAGTCTCAGAAACTGCTTTTGATAGCTTCTGAGTATCGTTTTAACATAGATCATATAGACTACGTAACCGGGATTGGAAACTGCTCACGTGAGCAATAGAGTCCACTGGTGCAATCCGTGTCGCACGGAAAACCACAAAAATGCACAAAAATAGCGAAAAAATCACAAAAAATGGCCAAAAATCACACATTTTTCTAATACTTTTGACAATAGCTACTAAATAGAAACACTTACAACCTTATAACTTAGCTATCCTCGTGGACAAGGGCTTCTTCTAACTATTTATAGTGACGAGAAGTTCCTTGGTTCAGTATCTGAGGTGTTCTAGTCCCAACAACGAGGCGACTTCAAAATGGCGTCTTTTTTTGTGCTTCTGACTGTTTCTGGCTCAGCGGTAGCAGTATATCCTCCAAATTGTGGCTATCCTAGTGCAGAGGCACCATATTTTGACGTAGAACTTCAGTTTTTGGTAGCTGCTGCCACGGGACTCGAGATACAGGTCCAAAAGTTGTTTTGTACAGCGTCCTATGGGGCAAGTATGGGCGAAGGCGACTGAAATAGCAGTGAACAACTTCATACCCCGAAAAGACTGCCGTAGATAGTTGCGCTCTTCAAAAATTTTTGCTAGTAGTATTCTTCCATCATAGAGCTTTACTTTCGTTGCCTCCACTTAGCTACAGCACTAACACAGGCTGCAGTAGAGCCATGTTCAGCTGCCTCGGTCTAGGGGACATGGATTGCATTAACTCTATTGCTCACGTGAGCAGTTTCCAATCCCGGGTACGTAGTCTATATGATCTATGGTTTTAACAGGCACACTTTAGCTTCATAAGGTATCCAAGATTCGGAGATTTACAGCTAATTCCTTTTTTCTTTAGGCATTAGAAGGCGCTCACATGAGCTCAGTGTACAGATAGTACTAATGGCAAGAAACTAGCTATGATCCCATGGCCTATGTGGCTCAGTAGCTGTACTAGGGCCAAGATAGTGATACCTTAGTGAGGTCTGGAGAAGCTAGGTCTGGACAACCTTCTGTTCAAATCATGAAGCAGGAGAGTTATTTGACGACACGATCGATATAGTATAGAGTTAACGATTGTTACCCAGCCAAACGATGATCCAGCTTTGGCCTGACCAACCGGACTGGCTCCACCGGCCCTGCAACGGGAGTACAAACAATTAGCCTCGTACCCAGGCCCTTTGAGGAGGAGGAGAAAGGGCCTGATACACACTGTGTGCGTATGTATTATTTTCCCAGTAAAAGCTGGGAATTCGTATTTTTATCTGCTTATCTGTCCGTAAATGTGAACCTTGACCTCAGGTGTATGCCAAAAATTCATTTTTGCTGGCAGCATTTCAGCAGGTTTCAGGCTCAAGACGCCTGCTGTGACCAATTTAGCTATCACAAGCGAGCAATATCAACAGAAGAATAATAAAGAAGCTATGAGAAGGACATCGACTCACGTTTAGTCAACTTTTTTATGAAAAAATGGAAGTATCGATACCGAGGCAGTTGTCCAATGGCAGCGAAGGGACTTTGTCAGATCTCTTAAGCTCAAGAAAGTTTGTTTAAAGTCAAATGAGAGCAAAGAAAGTCTTCCGTATGATAGTCTTTAGAAATATCCAGTATGTAGGCTTCACCAACTTCGGATGCCATGGGATGCTTAGTATACGTTGTCCGTACACATCCGACCGCGTGGTAGCGACAATATCCGACGAATTATACTAGAAAATGCTCCGTAATCTTCGCACATGCGCTTACAGTGTGTACCAGGCCCTTTCTCCTCCTCCTCAAAGGGCCTGGGTACGAGGCTAACAAACAATCTGCTATATACCTATAAGGCATAATTATTTTAATATTGTATAGACCGAGATATCTTGAAACAAACATGAAAATATTATCAGCTTTTTAGGCGTCACTAAGTCAGTCTTGCATGCATTCTCCACTCTTGGAATAGAAAGTATACTACAACTTGCAACCACTATGGAAGTTCATCATAGCATATTCAATTATTTTATGAGTACTCATGATCTGTGTCCAGGCATAATTTTTGAAAGCTAGCTTATCCAATATCTGTGGAGTGTGGCCTAATATATGTTACCGTGTTTATGCTAATAGAACGCATGATCCAATTACCGCAAGAAAATTCAATTCCAGGAATTGTTTGTATTCTATTAGAACGGAAGCGACTGTCTGTAATTATTTTCTATGAATCCAATTAGCGCAATAATGCTAAGGTGAGGCTATTGCGCATGCTCAAACCGCGTGCTGCACGGTTAAACCACACCTGCTTAGTAATGAACCGTTCTGGAAGCCTCTATATTATATCTCGCTCTGTCTCTCGGACTCGTTGCTAGCTATAGTTAACCAAATCGCAAGTGTCGTTCGTCGTTCATGAGGGTACTACTACACTCGGGACTGACCTTAGTTGGAACTGCACTAAGTCCAGCAGCCAGGGCCTCAGGCTGCGATCAGCACGATTCAGTGGCATCGCTAACCATGCGTCGCGGCTGTTAGGAGGCCTTTCTCGGGCTACCCTTGTGATGATCGGGGCCAGGGGCACAGGTACGATACCATCGATAGCCACTATTCGTCATCGCTCAAAGCTAATGCTAATTGTTCTATTACAACGCAACATCTAATTAACGCAAGAAAATTCACTTCCTGGAATTGTTTTGACTCTAATTATGCGCAAACCAGATTTGAAATTATTTTTTTTGCTTGCGTTCTATTAGCATAAACACGGTAGTTTGGAATGGAGGAATGAATGGACATGTAACGCCTTGTTAATTTGCTTGCACCACATGATAATGAAAAAAACCTGACTACCATCCTAAATGTAACTAATCTGAAGTAGTAATATAGTCTGTCCAATCAATGTGTAGTACGTCACTTTCAGCCACAGCTAGTGCATCACGTATGTCCCCCTCGTAGCTCGCAAACATCTCCTGACTCTGTTCACAGCTTCTCCAACTACCATTGTGTCCCGGGCAAGTGCCCACTCCTTGGTAAGCACCCATGTATCGCATTTCAAGGGGCCACTATAGCAGCTTCTATACAAATGTATGGAATTTTGATCCTGGCAGTAGCGTAGCTAGCAAATCTGATGTGGTACAGCACACTTCGCGCACAAAGCACACACACAAAATTTTTTAGCCACGCCCCCAAATGTTGACCATGTCCCTAATTAAATGTGTTCTCTAAGGTAGCTGGCTGAAGGCTGGTAGCGATGAGAAGTGCTGTTTAAGGAGCGAATTTTAGAGGCCAGTAAGTTTATTGCTGGTAGTAGCTCCCAGGCCAGTCATTGACTATCAGTAATAATATTTATCACTGAGCTACTGACCTGGCTGTTGTGCCAGAGCTGATGGGAAGATCTAGGCCCAAAGTGTGGTGCGGCCATGGCCGTACTGGCCGTATATATAGGTAGCTACACCTATGTCGCGGGTAAGCAAGTGCCCGTGCTATGATTCGCTAGATGTTAGGTATTTATGCACCTACAAGCAAATTGGCCTGACACTGCTCACTGCATGTCATGATACAGATCTACATACACTAACTATTACCGTATTTTATTATGTAGGTTACAGGGGTCAAGCTTGACTCACAAACATTAGCACAACATTGATGCCCAAGAACATGTTAACACAAATCAACACATGTCAACACAAGTGTAATAAGCATTAGTACAATTAACACATTGAATGTTAACCCAAGCACAAAAATACTGTCATAACGTGGTAGAGAATTCATTCTTAAGACATTGTGGCAACACGCAATGCACAGACCAATAAGGAACCAAAATTGCAGAATCCTTGATGGCTTTGGCCTAGCTCCTGGTTTATGGACTATATAGCCTTCTATTTCTGCTCATGGCCGCTCCAGCTTAGGGCACATGCTTCAGCGCATTCATCAATATGATCAAGCGCTACATGCAAGATGACTGCTCCTCTGGTTTATCCACCAGGATAAACCATCTATCGGCATTGCTCCCAAGAACTGCCTAAGCTGAGAATTAGGGATCAATTGCGTACTCTTTTCATACTTAGGTCCAGCTCCTACTTTATTCCTCTGTGTGAAATGAACATAACAATTAGTCATGTACCATCCTTTTGAGTGACTGAGCCATTGACTAGGCACTCATTTTAGGCTACGCATTCTCCACTTGAAAGGGGTAGTTATCTCCCACATTGATAGCATGCTCAACAGTATTACTTCACCCAAACTTCTCTCTGATGAGAAATTGCAATGATTCTCTTCTAGTAGCAGCTGCTTCAGCTCTCACTGTTCTACTGTCAGCCAATTTATACCAAGCCTTAATCCCAACACCTCCATTAGCATTTTTTATGCTCCTCCACACTTCTGTTTCAAACTGTAGACACTGACTGGTCTGATGGAAGCTAAGTGATACAGTCAGCCACCGTTTTTGGCCTAATAATCTATCCATAAGTATGGTGGAAAATTTTTGCATGATGCAAAATTTCACATTTTTTGTGGATATGTTGGGTGCCATGAAAATAAGAACCACAAAAAAGTTTAAGTAGGTGGAGGATATGCACAATCAATTCATGTGAGTCAGTGTGGAGAAAGAATTAAGCCACGACTTTCTTCTGAAGTGTTAACGTACAATTTCGCGAAATTTGCAACAGTGAAAATTTTTCACTATACTGTACCTTCATTGTCACTGTCTTATAATTACCGTATATGTTCTAATATAGGTGCCACCCTAGTTTAGGCGCCCTTTGAGCTAAGTACCCGTGTGAGACCTGGACAATTTTTTCGATTCTAATTTAAGATGCCTCTTCCAGACATCAATTATTTTTAGGCGGCACGTATTTTAATTGGAACGTATTGCCACATGCAATATCACGATACCGTTGATCGGATCAATCTATCAATTATAGATGTCAAATTAAGCTGTCTCTTATATTTATATGAGGACTTACCTACTACTTGGATATTTTTTGGAGCTGGAGACAACCATTCTGATGGCTACAGTACCAGCAACTCCAGCATGGTTCAATGATCAGAGTGAAACTAGAACCATATTTTTTTGTTGTTTTAGCCACTGACATAATATTATCTGTCATTAAATAGTATGGTCAGTGTTAGCACTTTCACTCTGGCAAAATTTCCAGAACCATTCTAATGGCACCCTTTGACCTGCTCGTGAATTTTTCGGTTCTAATTGGAGGCACCTTTGCGATTTGTAATTATTTTTTAGCGGCGCCTATATTAGAAAGTATATGGTAATGGGACAAGAAGTTTATCACCAGTATCACTATGGCTTCAGGAGATACCAGTGCATTCTTGCTAAATATCTCAGCAAGGGATTCAAAAACAAGGTTTTCTTAATCAATCAATGGAATATTCAATTTAGCCTCAACGTCTTTAGCTTTCCCACTGAGAACTGAAGCTGCCTGTACCTGAGATTAATTGATCTCATCACCCACTGGTTTCAGAATATCTCTACACTTTCACACCGAGGTGCATAAAAGCATTGCAACTATTGGGCTACACAAACAAGGGGACAACTGCAGTTCTGCCAATAGACCTGGGATTCCCCTGACATAGTAAATGTAGTCTTATTGCATGCATGCAAGAAGCTCCTTAAGATAATAATTTTATTATGCCATGTCCACCACCCTATTTACTGATACTCCCTCTGGTACATGACCTATGGCCATAACTTCTTAGATATAAATGAAAACACCATTGATATCGGCATCTCAAGCAGTGCACTCTCCTGCATCATACTTCTAACAAGTATATCCAACTGCAGTTGATGTGGCCTTCACTATGGGTAGACATGCATGCCTTCAAGACCTCTCTCTAGCCTCATTCCGTTTCTTTTCTGAACAGGTCCTGGCTAGATGATTAGTGTTGCAAATGAAATATGTATGCCTGAGGGGCTTACCACTGTTGTTAGCATTGTTATGGGACTGGTTGAAGCACTATTCTTTGCTGCCTTGTACTAGTAACCATTACTGGCTTAGCTACTGTGGTGGCTTATTTGACTGTTCTTGCTGTCCCTCCATTAATTTCTTTGGTATGCCTGCAGCAGAGATTCTCGTGCCTATCAATAGTCCTAACCTTGTACAAACCGTTAAAATTTTCAGAACGCCAGAGTGCTTTGTGGGCCAACTTTTGTAGCTGCAGGCCCAACTACTCAGCTAATTGATTCTCTTGTATAACGTGAAGTTCCATACTGCTATGCAACAAGTAGAACTGCAGTCTGATTGACTTGGGCAAAACAAGACTGTGAGTGTACAATTGATAGAAACGGTTTAATGTCACCAAACCCCTTTCCTTTCCTTTTCTAAATGATTTATATATTATCGAGGCCTAGAGGCTTGAGCCTGAGTAGGTCATGCAGGTACACTGACTTGTATCATGGGATACGTGACCCTAACAGCATAATTGTGGCCTAGCATTAATCAGAGTGTGTTCCAACTCAAGTAGACAACATTTCCGCTTATTGTGCACAACTATTGGTGTGGTATGACTCTTGGCATTCAGCTTGTACTACAAGATGGTGATAATCATGAATGTTACTCTGATGCTCACAAGTGTGTTGTGCGTGCAAGAGCATAGCTTGGTGCCAGGGCAGCCAAGCAATGCTCTTGTTGCCCTAACCACATACTAGGTAATAATTATTAGACTTCAATCAGCTTTGTAGCATAGTGCATGGTACTTGGCTTCATCCACTCAGTGTGCTGGGTTTTCTCCAAATGAAATCTATTGATTCATTACATTGAATGTTTTGACTACGTTTAGCCATTCCTAAAACTAGAAAAGTTTACTAGTAACCATACATACAGTATTCATGATGCAGCAAGTCATGCTAACAGAAATTGTTTTCCTAGCCTCATCCCCAGATACATTCTATTAATTTTTCAAATTGCGTGCTGGAAAGCAGAAAGTCCTTGTATCTTCACAAAATTATACTACTGTAACAGTGCATGGATGCATCAAAGGCACCCCTAGTGCATAGTCCACCAAGGGGTAGTCTAACTGCCAAGTAGTCGGCAACAGGTGGTAGTCAAACTACAGCTCTAGTATATGCCATGCAGACATACTACACACTACTGAGGTTGTCACACATACACTCCTCGGAGGTTATGAAAATGGACAACTCGGCAGAATATATCATGTAGATAGACCATTGACATACTAACAAGCAGAGGTCACCAAGGCTTGTAGCTGTGATCAAGGGGTGGGAGGTATCCCGCAGCTCCTATCAAAGAGTCAACGCTATTGGTCAACAGCCACCAAATAGGGTCATATGACTACCTATCAAAGTAAGGATCTGATTGGTTGGGTCACGTGATACATCATACCCTACAAAAGACAGAGTGCTACACCAGCTACACCATACATCTCTATTGCTACACAGTGCTACATCATACATCTCTATTGCTACGCGGGTGCTACACCATACATCTCTATTACTACACAGTGCTACGCAATACATATCTATTACTACACAGTGCTACACCATACATCTCTATTGCTACGCGGGTGCTACACAGTACATCTCTATTGCTACGCGGGTGCTACACCATACATCTCTATTACTACACAGTACTACACCATACATCTCTATTGCTATGCGGGTGCTACACAGTACATCTCTATTGCTACGCGGGTGCTACACCATACATCTCTATTGCTACACAGTGCTACGCAATACATCTCTATTGCTACGCGGGTGCTACACCATACATCTCTATTGCTACACAGTGCTACGCAATACATATCTATTACTACACAGTGCTACACCATACATCTCTATTGCTATGCGGGTGCTACACAGTACATCTCTATTGCTACGCGGGTGCTACACCATACATCTCTATTGCTACACAGTGCTACGCAATACATCTCTATTGCTACGCGGGTGCTACACCATACATCTCTATTGCTACACAGTGCTACACCATACATCTCTATTACTACACAGTGCTACACCATACATCTCTATTGCTACGCGGGTGCTACACAGTACATCTCTATTGCTACGCGGGTGCTACACCATACATCTCTATTGCTACACAGTGCTACACAATACATTTCTATTGCTACGCGGGTGCTACACAGTACATCTCTATTGCTACGCGGGTGCTACACCATACATCTCTATTGCTATGCGGGTGCTACACCATACATCTCTATCACTACACAGTGCTACACCATACATCTCTATTGCTACGCAGGTGCTACACAGTACATCTCTATTGCTACACAGTGCTACGCAATACATCTCTATTGCTATGCGGGTGCTACACCATACATCTCCATTGCTACACAGTGCTACACCATGCATACATCTCTATTGCTACACAGTGCTACACCATACATCTCTATTACTACACAGTGCTACACCATACATCTCTATTGCTACGGGGGTGCTACACAGTACATCTCTATTGCTACACAGTGCTACGCAATACATCTCTATTGCTATGCGGGTGCTACACCATACATCTCCATTGCTACACAGTGCTACACCATGCATACATCTCTATTGCTACACAGTGCTACACCATACATCTCTATTACTACACAGTGCTACACCATACATCTCTATTGCTACGCGGGTGCTACACAGTACATCTCTATTGCTACGCGGGTGCTACACCATACATCTCTATTGCTACACAGTGCTACACAATACATTTCTATTGCTACGCGGGTGCTACACAGTACATCTCTATTGCTATGCGGGTGCTACACCATACATCTCCATTGCTACGCGGGTGCTACACCATACATCTCTATTGCTACGCGGGTGCTACACCATACATCTCTATTGCTACGCGGGTGCTACACCGTACATCTCTATTACTACGCGGGTGCTACACCATACATCTCTATTACTACACAGTGCTACACCATACATCTCTATTACTACGCGGGTGCTACACCATACATCTCTATTACTACACAGTGCTACACCATACATTTCTATTGCTACGCGGGTGCTACACAGTACATCTCTATTGCTACGCGGGTGCTACACCATACATCTCTATTGCTATGCGGGTGCTACACCATACATCTCTATCACTACACAGTGCTAGACCATACATCTCTATTGCTACGCGGGTGCTACACAGTACATCTCTATTGCTACACAGTGCTACGCAATACATCTCTATTGCTATGCGGGTGCTACACCATACATCTCCATTGCTACACAGTGCTACACCATGCATACATCTCTATTGCTACACAGTGCTACGCAATACATCTCTATTGCTACGCGGGTGCTACACCATACATCTCTATTACTACACCATACACTATGTACATCTCTAGTAATACTACACACCAGCCCCTATACCTACATAAAAGACTTCCCCACCCACCACCCACTTAGAAAACATGCACAACACTAGTACTTGCGTATCTAGAGAATTTGTTAGTGGGGCCAGCTGAGAGAGCAATTCTGGTTCATTCTGGGCAGTATATTCTAGCTAGTGTACATTATCCATGTATCTGCAAACAAAAGACTGATTCTTCAGTGGAATCATGGTGGAATTAACTTCAACACATCAATAATATGCTCTAAATCCACTTTCGGTCCAAGTGCTTCTTTCAATGCTAAGAGGCTTAAGTATTAAAAAACAGGCAAATATTATATATTTAACCCCAAGTTTTAGGCCAGAGGAGTAGGGTGGGCACTTTGATTATTTAGTAGAGCCCTGGAAGAGATGTATGACATCGTACATAAAATCATGAAGTGCAGTAGGAATACTACTATAATAAAATTTTATAAATATTATTATACACATGTAGCAGCTATATAGGTATAAATAAAATATTATTATTTATGTACTGTCCTTTAGTATATATATAACTGATAGTTTTATACTCCACGTAAGTACATGTCACAGAGCGATCCTTTAGCTGATTGACTATTCCTGCTGATTTGAGAGTCAGGTGTGCTTTGAGTAATTGGGGCAACCGTCGACTCATTTCCAGCCCCGGGAAAGCGCCCACTTCATGGCCAGGTAAGTTCCCATGGGGTCAACATAGCAGCTTCTGTACAAAGATGCAGTTATATCCCAGCTAAGTGCCTATACAGGCTGATTAAGCGCCACCTGGGACACTACGGATTATCACAAGGCTATATATAGTACAAAAGAAGTATCAAGCAATGCATGTGGAGCCCCAGAGCCCAATGTGGATCGAGTCATAAGAGACTATCTTCATTGATTTGTGTATACAAGTAAGGTTTGACATGTATGCAGTATCATTATTCCAGTATGACAATTGTATGTCACTGAATCTATCTATGCCATTTACCTTTGCCCACACCTGATCTCTCTTGCTGCAGCACACTAAATTACTCCCACATTCAACATTGCTTCGTCTGTTTGTTTTATTTACACTCACACATCCATTCTTTTTCTGCCACTTTTCCTATAGTTTATGTAGCCCACCCAGTACCCTCACACATCGATCGACTCTTCTCCTTCTTCCCTTTTTTGCCTCTCTTCCATAACCTAGTAGCCCATGGTCCCAGTACCCTCACACGTCCCCTCTCAAATCTTCTTTGCCACTCTTCCTTAACCTAGTAGCCCGCCCAGTACCCTCACACATCCCCATCAAATCTTCTCCCTGTTTTGCCTCTCTTCCTTAACCTAGTAGCCCGCCCAGTACTCTCGCACGTCCCTCGATTCTTCTTTTTTTCATTTTTTGCTTCTCTTCCTTAATCTAGTAGCCCACCCAGTACCCTCATACGTCTTCTCTCTTTTTTTGCCTCTCTTCCTTAACCTAGTGGCCCACCCAGTACTCCCACACGTCCCCCTTGAATCTTCTCTCTTTTTTGCCTCTCTTCCTTAACCTAGTAGCCCACCCAGTACCCTCACACGTCCCTAGATTTTTTTTTCATTTTTTTTGCCTCTCTTCCTTAATCTAGTAGCCCACTATCCCAGTACACTCACACATTCCCCGCGAATCCTCATATGTCCCTTGACCTTTTTTTTCATTTTTGCCTCTCTTCCTGAACCAGTAGCCCACGGTCCCAGTACACTGACATATTCCCCTCTTGAACCTTCTTTTTGCCACTCTTCCTTAACCTAGTAGCCTGCCCAGTACCCTCACATGTCCCCCTAAAATCTTTTCTCTGTTTTTGCCTCTCTTCCTTAACCTAGTAGCCCACCCAGTACCTTCACACATCCCTTGATTCTTCTTTTTCATTTTTTTTGCCTTTCTTCCTTAACCGAGTAGCCCTCCGTCCTAGTACACTCATACGTCCCCTCAATTATTTTTCTGCCTCTCTTCCTCAGCCCACCCAGTATGCTCACACGTCCTCCTCGAGTCTTCTTTTTCTGCCACTCTTCCTTATTAAACCTTGTGAGCCTCCTGCACTTGGCTAGTACGTTATTACAATGATTGTAGCCCAAATGTCCGAACGGCCACCACATTCAAGCTGCACTTAGTCCATTTGGCCTTGCTCCTCTTATATAAATCTTCATAGGGGTCTGCACTAGTATAGCTATACTGTACTATGGGCGCTAGGCCGGCCAGCCCATATAAGAGGCGCGCGCAAGCTAAGTCATGTGATTACGCCGACCAATGGCGTGGACTTTTTGATAACAGCTGCGGTACTGTACAGGGGTGGTTCAACTGTTAGCTGTTCAGGGGCTGATCCAGCGGGAGTGGATAGGGTGGCTAGCCTCCCCCCTTCACTAGTTCTTTTATGCAACGTAATAATGGAAATGTCCACCATTATTAACCAGCCACCCGCTCTGCACCAATATGATTTACTATGGGTAGCCACCCCATCAGCCACCTTCCATGCAAATTTTCTGGATCAGCGCCTGCTGTTGAGTATAATACGATCTTTTTCTTTATAGCTTAGCCAAGATCCAACTTCCTTCATGATGATAATCATGGGTATGTTTTTATGTAGACTGTCACATGATTACTGACATAGCTGTTTGAAGTGCAATATTTAAGAGCTTGGGAAGGTCTGGGGATGAAACTACTATAGAGTCCTGGGCAAGCACTCACTCCCGGGTAAGCGCCCATGTACCACATTTCAAGGGGCCACTGTAGCAGCTTCTATTCAAATGTATGAGTTTTTGATCTTGGGTAAGTGCCCATGCGGGTCAAAATTGCGAGTTATGTTTAAGCGCCCATGGGCGCTTACCCAGGACACTATGGTACATATATTGCCATAATACCATAAAGTCTGGTTAATAAGCACATGCACCTATCACTCTCGATGGTAAGGAAACATGCGCCTATTACACGATGTGCGCTTAATAGAGAGTGAAATTTTGGCCCAGCCCACTGCCAGCACGTTTGAGCGCTCAATCACAAAGCTACCAAGTTATGAACACAGCAATTCTTGGAATAAGCTCTGTAATAGTTCATGGGAGTATGATCGGAAGCCATCACTTGAAGAAAAATAGCTGATTTTGGCGAGACTCTCTTCGAAGTCAAGGTCAAGAGTCCGAATCTGTCTCAGTGGAACATTGCAGTGTTGAGTATAGCTGATCTCGTGCAGCTGGCTATCCGAAAATAGATCGGTAAATTTTAGTTCTAGCCATGTAGAGCATGGAACACTCTTGATCGAACGGTGAATATTACTGTCGTCTTTATTGGGCGCATATATGCTTATTAGACAATACTTAACAATAGGAAGGAAGCACACGCTTATTAAAAAAATGTACGCTTAATAAGCATGTGCGCTTAGTAACTAGACTTTACGGTATGGTGGGAAATTTTTTAGGGGTTTACTATCAGTGAAAATTGGACCCGCGAAATAAGCATGATTGTACAGTGTATATTGGGCATGATAATGGGTGCTTGCAAATTAAGCCGCAATAACTTTGAAGACTGCATCCCCGAAAATTGGACCACACAAAATTTCCCGCCATACGGTAGTTTCAATCAATTGTGCTATAATTATTATATCATACTTATACTTCATTATAGGCATCAATGCAACTGGAGATATACTGTTCTCAGTTAACTCCAGCACAGTGGCACTTAGTATGTCATTCTTGATTCTTCAAGACAGTCTGATGAACGTCAGTACTCGGATTGATGCATTGATTACTGATTGCAATACTACAGGACTACTGAGTGTGTGTAACATGATACCTACTGATTTCAGTACTAATGCCAACGCCGACTTAAATAATGTGAGCTTAAGGAATTTTGTCGTGTGACAATGTTAGTATAATCTGAAATGTTGCTAGAAGTACATGTATAGAAAGAATTTTGAGGGCGTGAACACATCCGCTGCAGTTAGGATTTTGAAAGGAATAGGTGAAACAGTCATTATTGACTTGTCTGTGGGGTGTGTAATCTCCAGTTGTGAACATCCATAGTCTGAGGGATTCAATAAGGGGAAACAAAAGATTGAGAAATTAGCACGTTTTGTGATTTCTTTACATAGCATGTTCAGGCATGCCTGATTGTTTCAATGGATGTTTGGGGATTTGATAGATGGCATAGATCATGAATGTGGAAATAATAAATATTCTGACTTATTATTTTTTTTGTAATGTATTATATAATATATGGCATATTTGTGTCATCCCTACTTATAGAGTCTACCGACTTGATGATAAATTCACTCCATTTTATTGAGCACATGCAGGTCCATGGCATGTTATACTTTTGTTATCATGACTGTCCATAAATCATCGTTGTACATGGCACATTTTACAATTGGGTGTGTCTGATACGTACACCATTTGTCATTTATAATGCACATGATAGTGTTGCCATAGTGAAGTCATGTGACCTGATGTCAGTGGTGCACACTGCATGGCACATAGTGGACCGGACAGTATCGTCGATCAGCTCGAGCAATCAGCTCAATGAACTGTCAATAATGGTGGCTACAACCAACATTATAAACTTACTTGGCTCTAATTAAAATTCACTCCCTAAACAAATATGAACACCACTGGTGCCAAACCCTCGGCGCTGTCAGATTTATAGTAATGATATTATACTACGCAGGTAGCTATAAAGATGATCGTATAATATTAGGCTGTGTATAAAATTTAGCGCTTCGAGTACCGGCAAACTAGCCTGCCAAAAAAGCTTCGAAAGTGGAAGAAAAAAAATCCAAAGATCTAGCAGGATTCGAACCCATGACCCCCGCTCCACCAGCACCAGCCCTAGTCCGCTCAGCCAACCCAGCTCAACGCTGCTGGATGCCGTTTTTTGCCAACTTCATCCATATGTCCCCTGACCCTGCCTTCGTAACCCTCGCGCATGCGTATAACTATTAGGCCTATGCCGTATATAGCGCGACACACCCAGCTTTCTATTTATACAAAAAGTTAGCTGGCCGGGATCGGAGAAGTCAAGAAGCTTAGAATCAGCAAATGACTCCAAAACTAGCGAATAAAGCGTTCTCTACAAAATCCACACAAATCATGAGTTTGGAACACCACAAGGAGCCTTATAACATCGAAATTTGGATTCGCAAACGAGGTATGTAGCAATTAGCGTGGTAACAGACAGACACACACACACACACACACACACACACACACACAGAACGACTACCATAACCCTCGCGCATGCACCGAGGGTTAATAAGTTATTCATTGCTACTTGGCAGCGTTTTCTTTCAAGTTCACCGCAGTTAGCCAGGATCAAATTAATGATGGGCATGGCTTCATTCATTCATTCACATGTGTTAACTGCAGTTACCATATTTCCTCGAATAGTTGCCCCTAGCTTCATGTATCCAAGCTTTATTGTCGCCACCCTCGAATTGTCGTCGCATTTTCTAATTAGAGCCCACTTACCACGCCCATAAATGGTGTCCACATGCATGCTGTCAATTATAATGGTGCTACTGTACATGAGCATGCATGCATGTGAAGACTAGGAGACTAGGGAAGTTTGTTATTGTCGCCACCCTCAAATAATCACCACTCGTTTCAGCAGAAGGAGAAAATGTAGCCACGGCATCTGATCAAGGAAATACGGTATGTCTCAATTGGGAGTCCTACTGATGCATGCTCAGTAGTATGGTCTGATACAAAACAAGATATCCTAGTAATCACGAACAGAGTGGATTTGCACTTTCAATACATGCATGGAATAGCCTACTAGCTGGGATGAAGCTCTTGTCAGTCTGACAAACCAGAACTTCCACTCCAGCTAGGGACACTATTCATAGAATAGTATCACGGCTTGAGTGCCAGTGTGAGACTCTAGTTCAGCCGGGCTACTTCACAGATGAATATTTCTTTCAATTTATGTTATTTACTATTAAATTTTATGATGGGAACTTAGCTCAAATTAAGTTTAGAAATTGGAACGGTTGGCAATAAACAAAATCCTGGCTACCATAGCAGTTGATCATGGGTGTGCGTTATTGCTTCTGATGTAATGTGGAACTTCATGCATGTAACATGCATGGTTCATGAGTGATAAAATCTCATGTTTCGTTTCATGCATGGTATATCTATCACACATGTTTTATAATTTCATGCATGTTCCATGCATGTTTCATGCATAAAATATACTTTCATGCATGTTTCATGCATGGAAGTAGCTTCCATGCATGAAACATGCATGAAAGTATATTCCATGCATAAACTATCCTGAAACATGCATGGAAAACGCATGAAAGTCGCTTCCATGCATGAAATGTGCATGTTTCATGCATGGAAGTGGCTTCTATGCATGAAACATGCATGAAAGTATATTCCATGCATAAACTATCCTGAAACATGCATGGAAAACGCATGAAAGTCGCTTCCATGCATGAAATGTGCATGTTTCAGGTGCTCCATTTTGAGTAGGGTATACCTGAGCTGTCTCGAGAATCCCACTGATGTATGTTCAGTAGTGTGTCAAGCAAAAAAAAAGACATCCTAACTAGCTATCAAAAGACTGCCTGGGATTTGGAGTCATGGGATTACTCAAATTTGAACTCACAGTGTGTTTGGGGTACCATAGCTGCCTGCATGACTCAAAGGCTAAGATTGCACAAACATGCTGAAATGCCTGCTTGCCTATAATATTGTATTATTGTTGGAGCATGGTTGGATGTAGCTAGGTCCAGAAAAAAATTTTGAAGTTGTAGTTAGTTCTATGCATTAAATTTTTAATAATAATAAATAGGCAAACCCAGGGTTTTCCCCACACTGGTCGGTTCTGGTAAAGGGCCAACCAGTTGCTAACTCAAAATTACCACCACTGGGTTTGGGTTTCAAGAGCAATTTTGTATGATGTCAACTATCAGGACATCAACTTTGTAAGAATTCAATTCAAATCCTCAAATCAACTAGGTATTGATATATCGATGCACACACCAATATTCAGTCGTTAAGCCAGCAGTCCAAAACACGTACAAGCGTTGCAGATCCGGGAAGTGCATCCGGTGGCACATTCCAGTGCATGCAATTTTTGCCGTTTTTTATCTATTTTTCTTACTTGTTCTATCTAGGCCATCTTTCACTTCTAGGACTCCAAACAAAAACCAGAAGACAGAGAAACTCTTCTACTTTCTGCTCGTTCAAGTCCCATAACCCGGAGACATTCATGAGCTCCGCGGCAAGCGCTTTTGTGCATGCTACTTGCAAGCGCTCACAAAAAAGTGCCTCGCGCAAAAAGTGGTACGTTTTGGTTCCCCTGGATGGATTCCCATGATTCAGGTACCATTCAATAGCTCTTGTGTTGCTCTACAATATGAGACTGGAACGACGTTTTTCCATCGAGCGGTTCCAAAGTTACACGCTGTTAAAAATAGTACAAAAATTGCTATTTTACTGTGTACGTTTACATACAAACCAATGACATTAAACATAGTACAAGCTAGCTATATTGCTGCTAGCTATCAAAGGCCATCTTGAAGTTTTGCTGAAGGTTGTTGGAGCTTTCACAGTCAGTCTCCTATTCCATCATCACAGCTATGATTGACAGAAAGCACTCTCTTCATATACTTGGTAATCTGATCACAGCCGGGAACATCACCTATTGTGTACCTACATGGGGTCAGGGTGAGAGAGAGAGAGAGAGAGAGAGAGGGAGAGGGAGAGGGAAAGAGACAGAGAGAGTGGGAGAGAACGAGGGAGGGAGAGACACAGACAAAAAACACTAGTTAAGTACTAGCTACCGCCCAATTGCAAGTATAGTATCTCTCGGGGTTTTCAGCTAGTCTTGTCCCCAGCCTGGCGCGCGAGACTAGTTTTCAGCTTTGATGTGAGTTGCTTTAACACAGGCTCATCCTCTGATGTACACTGGTAAGGCTCACCCCCATCCCTGGACTTATGCTGATACACTCGCCTCACACACGCTTTGTCATGACTTAGATATTATATGATAATCATGGTTGTTATTCTGATACCGTGGCCAATATTCAGATATGCTTACTTGACTATAGAGAAGGAATCCTTCCATCTGGATGACGATGCCTCCTCCCTAGAAGCTTGGCAGTACACAAGGAATACTCTTTTTCTTGTCCTTTACGATTTGTTCTTGGGCAGACTCTATAAACCTTCGAGAACATATGGAAAATACCACGCGGTTGTACTGAAAATTTCTGATTTTTGATGCCGTGTAACTCTGGAACGGCTCAATGGAAAAACTTCGTTCCAGTCTCATATTGTAGAGCAACACAAGAGCTATTGAATGGTGCTTGAATCATGTAAATCTATTCAGGGGAACCAAAACGTACCACTTTTTGCGCAAGGCACTTTTTATGAGTGCTTACGAGTAGCATGCACAAAAGCGCTTGCCGCGGAGCTCATGAATGTCTCCAGGTTATGGGACTTGAACGAGCAGAAAGTAGAAAAGTTTCTCTGTCTTCTAGTCTTTGTTTGGAGTCTTAGAAGTGAAAGATGGCCTAGATAGAATAAGTAAGAAAAATAGATAAAAAACGGCAAAAATTGCATGCACTGGAATGTGCCACCGGATGCACTTCCTGGATCTGCAACAATTGGACCGCTGGCTTAACGGCTGTATTATGTCAGTGATCCTATCTTTGAGTAATTAGTGCTTGCCAATCGACAGGTATTGAGTGGTGAGCTTTTTTCTATTTAAGCCAGTGACATCCTGAGCACAATGCACACTCAGTATCTTTTTCTGCAATGGCTCAGTTTGTCGATACCAACCGAGGAGGAAAGACCCTTCATTTTGAGGGGTATACCTACACGAAGATAAGGGATGGTGCAAATGGCTTCCAATTCTGGAGATGCCAAAACCGCAAGGCTGGATGCCTAGCAAGAGCCACTTCAGAGGGAAGCAGCGTGGTTGTATGAAAGGAGAACAACCACCCACCAAACCCAGCTCAGACCACCACTCAACTAGCTATTGCATGAATGAGGAAAAGGGCCAGAGATGAGAACACCTCCATCTACAATGACCAATTGGAGGCACTTAGCCAAGAGTAGAACTCTACGGATGTGCTTTATAAGCTATGTGTCTAGTTATTTCCCTTATTATTGTGAGTTGATTTAAAAGCAGTTAGTTTTATGGAAGTTGATTTCCTGATAGTTGACTTCACGAAAAGTTGCTCTTATAAGAATTGATCACGTGGGAGTTGATATCACAAAAGGTGATCTTGTGTGAGTAAATCCCCATATATAATATGTGCGTGCACGGCTGATCAAAAAGCAAGCGTAGGGATGTATATGTATATAGTGGATGTGATACATTATCCCTACAAATCTTGTTCGTGTGTTTTTTGGCACTGCCATCCCTACTTCATTCTTCAAATTTATTCAATTGTTTTTTATACTTGTTACTGTTCTTTTTTTAGTGCCCACAGGATAGTTCATGATTGTCATTAATTTTCATTAAAGCCACCTAGCTGACTAATTTCATGGGGACAGAGGCTGGGCATGAGACTGTATACATACCATGGTGACCTGATAATATGGTTTGCAGGGTTCTCCCCAGAAATTTTGAGAGGTGGTAAAATTGTATGCTTGGTTTTCTTATCATGGGTGAAAGATAATAGTTATCAGTCTAGATGTATATGCAGTACTATAATATTATACAGGTACTCCTATAGTCACCACTGGCTGTGGTGAGGTTATGTAAACATTTGTAGTGCAGGAATGGAAAATTAATCAATACCATATACCCATGGATCAATATCAAAATATAGCGACACTTTGCAAACTGAAATATATGCCCAGCATGGCATGGCTCTATGGACACGTGAAATATTCTATTGCGCATTCTCATACCTGGGCTACGGGCTGTATACACACCGTTCTAATTTAGCGAATTGCAAATTTACACTCGTGCCTGCCCTGCATGTATTGATCAAGTAAGCTAGCTAGCTACCGTACCGCGCCGAGCTCGTCATCAGCTCAACAACGCAAGGACCAGCTAAGAACGCGATAAAGATAGACGGGTATTCCTAACTGACTCTGACAATAGAGTGGCAGCCAGTAAATTAAATTTTCTCTTGACTGTTGGCAGACACTATGTGGAGGGGACTATCATGCATGCATGCAGCTGTATAGGCCTACACGTAGCCTCGTACCCAGGCCTCAAAGGGCCTGGGTACGAGGCTAGCCTACAGGGCACTATGAGACTGTCTGTCATTGTCTGCTTGGATATGTGTCAGTGGTCTTCATTAATATCTATTGTGCTATAGGTTTGTTAAAGTTTTTGAGTCTCAGCTACTGACAGAGATTTTCAGAGGCTCAGCTCAGGCTCGCCCCAAACAGGCCCTGCATGACACTAGTTATACTTGTATCATTTCTAGTCCTACTGCTTTGTAGTATGCAGCATTGAAAGGCTGAAGTGGACCCTGGGAATGGGGTAACTGTAGTGTAATATGGCACTTAATTATAAATGGTACCATATGGTGGGCAATTTTCCGGGGTGCTAATTTCATGGAGAGTCAGAGAAGGCCCTCAGAATTAATTTTTGTCTTTTAAATATTATGACAGCAGCTCAGTCACTGGGGCGTGGCGCTGCCACCATGTTTTTGGCCATGCGCATCATCGTGGACTTACACAGTATACTACACTATATTATATCATCGTAGGCATTAATTTTTGTGAGTGGGAAATTTTTATGACTACCAAGTTAACCACGAAAATAACAAAAGTTAGCACCCCACAAAAATTACTGGCCATACAGGGTATGAGTTAAAATGTTCACGAAAGGTGAATTTCATGTATTTTACACATTTTTTTATACAGCTCCCTGATGTAACCAGTCAGCTGCAGAATGTTCAAAACTCAATAAACAATATCAGTTTAAACCAACTAGTTGAGGAAGGACAGCAACAGTTTGACAACATCTCACAGTTAATAACCACAACAGTTGATGAAAATCTTGATGGTTAGTTGATTTAATACCTTGCACCAATTCTTTGACATGCTCATGACAAAATCATTTTTGGAGTTAGCTGTGTAAACACTTGGCATACAAGCATATAAGTGTTACAATGTAAAATATCAAGGGTTTGTATAATACATGTATGTACCGTAGAATCCTGCGATTACACCCCCCCTTTGTGCATGCTAGTATTAGGCAAAAGTGGGGAGGGGGCTTATACGCAGGATCCTAACATTTCCATGTGACGACCATTTACCGACCATCAAATGCCATGTGGGCACGCGATCCTGCATATAGGTAGTTTTGTCTCACGTATAAGCCCCCCCCCCCTCTCTGACTGTAAAATGCAGACATTACAGACCATAAGCCAAGTAAAAACAGTACTCACAACTACAAATTAGCTATTTGTGTCTTATTATGCCTTACTCTATCGTTTTTCTCAAGTTTTGCACCTAACAGCTGGAGAAATCACAGCAGGAACTTGAGCTAAAATGCAGGGGGGGGGTGTAATCGCGGGATTCTACCGTACATGTATCTATATATTGCTACTACAGACATTGTTCTACCTAAGGTATTTGTAAAGCTTTGTGATCTGCTTTTTACTGAATTAGCTATGCTCAAATATTGTGGCATTAATATTATTGTTACAGTGTGTAAATGTGGAGGATAATGCATGTAGCAATAATTCACAATTGCTGTTCAAATCTACATTGTCTATTACTCTTATGCTTTTTACCTGATGAGCATTCACATGGGCCATAGTACATACAATGCAAACAGATGTAATATACAGCTTTGCTAGTTTGTTTGATGTGACATACTCAATTCAATAATGGCTTCACACAGATATATAATTTTTATAATTTGACTGACTCATCACTGGTCACTGCAGGCTATCAATTATAATACTGTACCCTCGCGAAAGAGGACCCATGGGCAGTGCACCTTACATTGGGCCAAGATTGGGGGATGGGCCGATATTCGAGTGTATCAGTATCGCGTTCATACGCGAAAGAGCTCCCGGGTAAGTTACCCACGCTAGCTTCATAATTTGAATAGTATATAGCGGCTACTATTGATTTCAGCCTTATTCCAGTATGGTTACCAAGGGTGGCCGCGATACTTCACCGTGTGTCATTGAGTGCAGCCGTATTAAGTGGGCGTGGCTACAATCGCTAGCCGTGTACGATCGTTTATTTGTGCTGAAACGTGGCGTAAAGCTAGCTAGGCTTAGTTTTAGCACGTTACTTATTGATCTTATATAGACTTCAAAGTTCAGTCCTCATAAAAAGGCCATTTTAGCTGCGTTTTCAAGTCCATGGGCGTATATTCGAGTAAACACTATAGCTATAGACCTTTGCAGGAAATTGAGCCCAAAGTGGGGGGTGAGCCGACATTCCGTAGTGGGCCCTCTTTCGCCAGGGTACAGAGTACACTTTTTGGCTTTACTTTGTACACTATCTGGCATGCACATGATACTATTACGCAATACCATGCAATCGGCATTCTTGTGGTTATTCTCTACAACACTGCTATACAGCAGCAACTTAACAGTGTTGCTAGGTCCATGCCAAATTTGCAACATGTAGAAATTTACTTTCTCTGAATTACAATAGATTGTACAGCGCCGAGGGTTTGGCATCAATGGGGCTCATGTTGAAACAGTTTATGTGGACTGGTTTATTACATTGTGTATGTTGAATAGTCACCAACTCTATTCAGTCCCGTAAACATTTGTGCAATTTTGAACAAATCTGGTAAGCATTATTACGCCCATGAGTGTATATACATAGCCACATCATATCGTAATACATTAACAGGGCATATTTTGAACTCAAATCAGTTGCTAGCTCAAATTTACCACCACTCACCCAGTTGTGATGCACTAGCTACAAATGGCTACATAACCTCATGGTCATGCTTTGGACATGCAATAACCACTAATTTCATAGTAACCCCACTTTACAAGTCCATTTTATGTATTGCAAGTGTAAAAAAACAATGGATGAAGTAGGGATGAAAGGATCGAAGAGTACATGAAACGAGTAGGGATAATCGCATCCACTGTACATCCCTACTCTTGCTTTTCTTGATTATCATGTGCATGCCTGTTGATAGTGATACGATGGTGCTATCCTTATCTTGAGTTTTGTATGCACGTGGGAGAATTCATGTTTTCCAGCCCTATTGTTATGACTGCATGATTGACTGTCGTATTACTGCCCAACAGTTTATTCCTGCACCTACTCATAAAGCAAGCATATAGGATGTATAGTGGATGTGATTATCTCTACAAATCTTCAAATCTTGTTTTTTTACCCTTCCATCCCTACTACATCCTTCAATTTCATTGTTTTTATACTTGTTTGTATTCTTTTTTATTCCTCCTTAGGATAATTGCACCATTTACACATAGGGCTTAACTCGGGTCGGAATCCGTGTTAAACTAACTCGCTTAATTTACGTATAGACGCACTAATTAATCCACTTGTAAACCGAACTAGTTAACCCGGATTGTAACGTTACAATGAATTTGATCCTGATGTGGATTAGAAGTGGGTTACGTGCATAGTAGTGGGCTATGAATATCTTAACTTGGGTCAAGCGCATGCATGTAAACGCGGTTTGATCTGGTTCAGTTTAAACCGGTTTGGTACGTGTATACAGGGCTAAGGCCATGGTAATAAAATAACTGGTTTCTCAGACACATAGAAGCTTTTTATAGCATGCAGGAGGGCAACAATTGTTTTTGTGCCATAGGATCAATGAATATTATCAACTGCATGCACAAAAAAGTTCATGATCCTATCATAGCCTTATCAGACAGTGAATATCAATCAAAATTACTTTCTCTGGAACCTTATGGACACTTCTTGTAGTCTGTCATGATAACCGGTACAAACATCGTAGCTAGCTAACAACTGGACTAGCAGCTAGCAATTATTAGCTACTTCTTGGATACATGAGGTCAAAGGTGCGATCACGTGATCATTTTGACCTTTGATCTAAAAATAAAAAAGTGAGCTGAAAGTCAAAAAGAGGATGCGGGTGGGTCTGAGAAACCGGCAATTTTATTACTGTGGCCTAATGGCATTAAATTTGTCAAATCTGACATAATTTTCCCATTATTCTAACTCTCAAATTCATTGTCAATAGGCATACCATGGAATCCCGAGATTACGTACACCCCCCCCCCCCCCCTTTGTGCATGCTAGCATTTGGCAAAAGCGGGGAGGGGGCTTATACATGTATGCGGGATCCTAACATTTCCGTGTGACGACCATTACCGATCGTCGAAGCGTGCTATCTCTGTACTTCCTCTGGCTGTTTGGTGGGCAAAACTCTAGAAAAACAATAAAGTAAGGCATAATGTGACACAAATAACTAGTTTGTTGTGGCTACTGTTTTATTTGGCTTGGGGTCTGTCATATCTGCATTTTACAGTCGGGGGGGGGGGGGGCTTATACGCAAGACAAAACTACCTATGCAGGAACTTGAGCTAAAAATGCAGGGGGGGCTTATGTGCGAGGTGGGGCGTAATCGCGGGATTTTACGGTATTATATACATATCCAGGATGATGAGCCGAAGTTGCGCAAGTGCACAAAATTAATGTCATAGCAATGCCCCTCATTAGTTCATCATTAACCGTACCGCAGCTAGCCGCACTCCCTCAACTCTAGATCTACTGCCAGCTCAGTGACTAGCCTTGTTCCCAGGCCCAGAGGAGCTATCATGCAACAATAAATTTACTGGCTTCCAAGATTCGCTCCCTAAACAGAAGTTTTCATGGCCTAGCGCCTTGTCTATCAGTCAGTGCCGCGCCACTTGCACTCACACGATCGATGCCGCTTGCTCCTATCACATTATGAGCATGCGCATTATATACGATATCAAAATGGCATACCAGACACACCCAATCATAGGATGCGCTGACCAAACCCACCATTACGTAATTGTCATGATAACACAAAACTAGCGTGATACTGCACTGCGCGCTACAAAATGGAGTGGATTTATATGAGAACTTTGGTGAGTGGTCTAGAGAGCCTTGAGTTAGCCCTAGTAATGAAAAAGAAAGAAAGAATGACAATTGACTATTTTTTTGCACAACTGGTTCAGGCATACCTGATTGTTTCCATGGATGTGTGAGGGCTTGATAGATAGGTATTCTGGTGTAGATCATTAATATGAAAGTTAAATTTAAGTTGCTCTGAGTTATTAATGTATTACAGGCTGCAATGGGCTTGTATCTGCGTACACATCTAAAGTTTGATATATTGATTTTACCACCTCCCAACATATCTAGGGAGAACCCTGCAAATGAATGAACCAACAATCCCTGGCATCAAATTTCTAGTTTGGATCCTATTATGCCCTTAAGTAATGACCCAATTGTTTAGTTCTTTTTTCTACTTGATCTTGCATGATTATTACAATTAATAATTTAGCATCTCGGTAGGATACATTGTAAAATATACAACAACAGCATTATGTTGGTATTTATCATATTTTTGTTATACTTTCCATAAGGTGTGGTCACCCAACTTGAAACTGTCACTAATACAGCTTTGGAAGGTGTTGGTAATATCACACGTGCCATCCGAATAGTAAGTTTTGCTGATGTGTAGCAGTATCTTGCTCTTGCTGCAGCCGAATACAAAAGTAAGCTAGGTAACAGACATACTACTTCTTTTCCTCCTCTGAATATTTTGAATATAGTTGTTGAACACAAGCCAGGATAAAGCTCAATGTCCTCCAATTGATGAAGCGTTCAACAATCTCAATCTTGATCTTGAAGAATTCATACCTGCTGGCACCTCTGGCTTTGATTTGTCAATTGATCAGCGACGTCGCCGTCAAGCTGACAATTCCCCAACAGTAGCCCCTAATGTGGGCTATATCCAAGAGTGTATTATCAATCAAGGATTTGACTTTATCAGGCAGTATGACATATACAGGTATGGTAGCACAAATTTGTTCAAGCTCTGATATTAGAATCAACATATTTTGTTTCATTGTAGATATGCATTCGGTATAGTGATCTGTTCAATCTCTCTGGTCACAATTGTATTTGTACTGATAGGAGTTCTCTTTGGCATGATTGGATTTAGAAAGAATGTTGATCCATCGGAAAGATCGGGACTTTCTCACTGTGGCGGTATTCTCTTGCTTGTGTAGGTCACCATGCTACCATGTAATCATTGAATGTAGTGAATAATGTTAATTAGATTCAGTAGAGTCTGCCGGTAGTAGCACTCATAAAATTTAAGAGTGAAACCCCTCTGATCCAGATACCCTTGGTAACCACTTTTAGCAAGCGGGTTATCAAGTTATCGTCCCTGCAGGGGTTATTAACCCTTGGTGCATGCACGAGGGGTAGAGTAATTATTCTCTGTGTGTCTGTTATGAAAGCTGGCCACTACATACCTTTTTATATATTGAAACTAAGGTGATACTATGCTTTTTATGTGATGTACATAGTATGAATTTTGTTGTAGAATGCTTTGTTTATAAGTTCTGGCAAAGTCTACAGACCACCTGCCTTTTTGATAATCGAGTTTGAAACAGACAGCGATCGATCACTTCATTTCAAGAAGACTAGTGTAGGCATTTTTCATACGGCGGTAGTTCTTTGAACTACATTGACTCATCAGTGGCAGAGGTGGATTCAGGGGGTGCATGGGGTGCTATCGCATCCCCCATTGATTCTGTCTTTGTACTAGATCTAAACTGAACTGCTACTACATGTATGTAGTGACGGTACATTATCTTTCTGTCAGATTTGATTCAACTTTGTCAGTGGATGACAACCAAACAGTATAGTCACAAGCATTAATTTTTTTATAACATGTCTATGATCTTTAACACTTCATATTATACAAGTACCGTAGAATCCTGCAATCCCACTCCCCCCCCCCCCCCCCCCTTGTGCTTTTAGCTCAAGTTCCTGCATAAGTAGTTTACTCTCGCGTATAAGCCCCCCCTCCCTGACAGTAAAATATAGATATTAGAGTCCATAAGCCAATAAAAACAGTAGCTACAGCTAGCAAACTAGCTATTTGTGTCAGATGATGCCTTACTTTGTCGAGTTTTACCCATTAAACGGCCAGAGAAAGTACAGAGATCATGCGCCCACGTGGCATTCAACAGTATAATGCCATGGTTATCACACGGAAATGTAACAATCCCGCGAATAAGCCCCCTCCCCACTTTTGCCCAATGCTAGCATACACAAAGGGGCGTAATCGCGGGATTCTATGGTATAAAAATAATTGAATAAAATTGAAGGATGAAATAGGGATGGCAGGGTCAAAAAAGACACATGTAAACAAGATTTGTAGGGATAATCACATCCACTAAACACCCCTATGCTCAATTATCATGCACTTATTGATGCCAGCTTGTCCTTCAGTGAGTGTTCTTGACTTGCATGTGGGTGAAAACGTCTCCTATGGCTCAGGATAGTCCGCTTTGATTTGGTTGCATTACTTTTGCCCCCCATGCAGTCATATGACTTCACCATGGCAACACATTCTGAGCATGCATACTATATGACAAAATGACGTATCAGACACACCCAGTTGTTAATGCACCATACACACCCACATTTACGTTAATAACGGCAACGACGACAACATGACCAATTATTTTACTCCCTGGGTAATGAATGCAAACGAACTACATTATTAAAAATTGAGGGTAGGAGTAACAAGAAGCACCAAAACAAGAGTGATGGTGATGGAATTATGACATTAGGAGATATTCTTACATCAGGTTTATGAAGTGAAGCAGTTAAAGTAGGATCTAAGTGTGTGAGTGTGAGGATTGGCTAATTTAATTATCAAATTGTGAGGCAGCGTGGCTGAGGATGCCTGGTATACAAGTGTTTTTGATCAGCGGGGGGAGTGATCATTATGTGAGGGAATTACAAACCATAAAGAGTAGAATTTTTATGCTAACAATATGATGCATTTTTGTTAGCCATTGTAGCCATGCCTATGGACAGTGCCTACTCAATGCATAATACATACAGACATGTGCTTTCTGTTCATGCACACAACTAATCAGAGTCGGTACACTCGAAGTAGGGATGGTACGGATATGCCATTATGTAATACATTACAAATACCCAAATATCTCAAAACAGGTAACTTTGTGAAGTTTCTATAGTAAGTATCAAAATCAGAATCTCCAGTATCTAATAAGACAAAGATCATTCATCACTATTTATTTCATGGAAATTAACATTCAAGTATGAAAATGCCATTGAATGACCAGTATTTGCATGTATCACCTTTTCATCGCTCGAACATTTCATAGAATTTCATTAGGCTACCTTATTAGCACAGTAATGGTATCTTCAGTGGCGGATCCAGAGGGGGATCCAGGGGTGCACAGGAACCCCCCTTTGGATTGCACCTAGTACTAAGAAGTATACTGATGTTAGGCCAAATGGAATCCCCCTTTCTGGCTAGAGAACTAAGAAAACTGCTGCTACGGTTCACCTTAGAATGCTTTAGAAGTATTTCGTTTGAAAACAGATTGATTGGACTGGTAGTTTGTCTCAAGAACAAGCGAAATGGGCGTGGGTTTGCCCAAAGTGGGCGTGGCTTCTAAAAATTTGCGCGCACTTTGTGTGCAACAGTATAACAGAACCCCCCTTATGGAAATCCTGGATCCGCCACTGATCTTCATGACATTTCATGAAACAGTGACACTGTAAAATGTTAGCAAATTATAGGGTGCAAGTTAATGAAAATGCTATAATATTATACAGTGTAGTCCACTTAATTCAAATTTATAAATCCACCCAAAAAATTTGAATTAAAGGAAAATTTGAATTACAGTGACATCCACTTAATTTGAATTTTGCTCATATGAATGGTAATTTTGAATTAAAGGGATAATAGCTACCACACATAATAATAAATTAATCATTATACAACTTTACATATTCAGATGAAACAACCTTTTTCTTCTCTGGAGGCAGACTGCCCACTCTATCTACTATTTATAGCTTTCTTTTAACAGAGCCTGATACTGCTAGACATAGCTAATTTCTGGCTAGTGCAGCTGCGCTCAGCTGCAGCCATCTGGTGCCCACATGATATATGTTCAGTATACTCTCTATGTGCATGTCCAGACATGTTCTAATTAAGCGAAAGTGGCATTTCGAATTTATGTATTAGCTCTATAAGGGGAATTGGAAAGACTTCAAATTAGAAGAAAATTCGTGGTATGCGGATTCGAATTAGGTGGACTACACTGTATATATGCAATGCCTATAAAGTGTTTCATTATGCGTTTCACAGGAATTTCATACATTTGTGTCTACAGGTTCACTGATGGTAACTATTATAGCTCTAAATATCAAATTTATGCTCTGAAATGTCTCACATTATTCAAAGTGACATTATTCATTATAGCTAGCACTTGTTATATCCTTGCAGTGGCGTTGGATTGACATTCTTATTTGGATTTCTGCTTTTGGTCTTTTCTGCTATTGTTTTCTTCTTTGCAACCAATGCTCAGAAGGTGTGCCAGGCTTTGGAAGGACCCGAGTACCCACTGTTTTCAGAGGTATGTTGTTTACATGAATGTATATACCAATAGACCATGTTCATTATTATTATTCCAAATAACGTGCATCGCCTCCAGGGGTACTGCTGCTAGAGCAGCTGCAGCGCCTTTTTACATGACATGCACTAGTTTTGACATGTGAGATTCTCTACATATTTATAAAAAGAACGTTATCTTGGCCACCTGTCGAATAAGCAATACCATAGTAATTAAGCTAGTATACTGGGGTCGATCCTGACACTTTCCAGAGTTCATATATTATATAAGCAGCTTTTAGCTAGTCCCTTCCAGGAAGCCATTCTCTTTTAACACTTTGGGTGAGTTTAAGTGTGGCTAGCCAGCAACAAGTTGCAGATTCAATCCTCTACTGTCTGACAGGTTTTAGCTTGACCTCCTGCACCTTATGCAATCAACTGCAGAGACGGGGCGGGGCTGCTATGGCTTCCTGACCACTGTGGTATAGGGCACCACAGTATTTACCACATACCCCAGGTAATGCATTGTGCAACATATTCCACAATTTTTAACAGAAATGGTTCATTCCTGTGCTATACTTGGCTGCAAGAATCGCTCAAACAAAGAGGAGTGAGAAGGATTGAATTTTACACATTACCATTTAGGAATGAAGAGCTTCCTAAGATATGGTTAGCCCTGATATGCAGGAGACGGAATGAGATAACCATACACAGTAGAGTATGTAGTGCTCACTTTGCTGGTGGTATTAAGAAGAACAACAGTCTGCTGCAAATATTTCCATGGCAAAAGTGTATACTGACACAAGTACCAGCACCAGCTATGATCCCATCAGATATTGTTGATCACAACCACTGCTATTGCTCACTAGATTTTCAGTCACCTTCTATAGTACTGCATCTTGGATCATCATATTTAACTCCAATTTCTTGCAAGTGATATAATACCTATACAAACACCTACGTGCCAAAGACTTACCAGCTACCCTCACAGATCTCTCTATCCAACCTACTTCATCCTTTTGTATTGACCTATTCACTAATAATGATGCTATCCAATTTTATACTGGCTTTGAGAGTTATGATATGCTAATAAGTTGCTTTAAGGTTACGGGATAGTATTCGACGCGCAATTTATAAATGATTGCGCATGGACACAATTCACGTATGTTTTAATGCCGTTTAGTCGGGAACGAGAACGAAAACGAACGTCGACCATTTTCCAGATGCAAACAAAGTCTAAGTTCCTGCGTCAAATTTTGAAGACCAGAGACTCGAACGAACTGATTTCACTGTTGTTCACGCTAGTCCATCGATCGGAGCAGGGCCAGGTATAGCGCTTTTTCGAAAACTCTAGGATGGTGAGTCGTCAGACAAGGTTTCGTCCTGGAGGGCCGCCATTAAGCCAGTCACATGGCAGCTGAGCAGTAAGTTTTTATGTTCGCTTTCTGTTCGTGTAACTCGATAGAGTTCAAACGCTATACCTGGCCCTGTAGAGGCTCGTAAGCTATCGTTTCGTTTGTATATCATTACATAGAGGCTGTTTACCTTGGCAAAAACTGACGCAGGAAATTGCAAAACTTACCCGCGCTTGCTGCAGACAGACAGTGGCAGGTTTGCTTTTCATTTTTGTGGACCATGGGGCAGGCATCAGGAGAGCTACTTACCTGTGCCTTGACTGTGCAAAGAACGTGGACAAAAACTGGAATATAACTGTCTCATTTATTATTCATGTGAACTTTGACCATGCGTGGGCGGAACACTATCCCGTAACCTTAAGTTGATAACGTTAACCATTTGCAATACAAAGATATAAGTACTGAATCATCTACTCGTGTGCATTCTGAAGAAACCCGAGGTGTCCCAAGATCGTTGATGCCACTAAATGAGTTCTTCCTAGTCCTATGCTGTTTAAGATGTGCTTTATTGGTTTATGATATTGCATTTCGCTTTGGTGTATCATGAGCAACAGTATGTCGAATTTTTACAACATTGATTCATTTTATACTATATTGAATGAAAAATATTTTTCAGACGATCATTTTTCTTATATAGTCTATGTCCTAACCTGGAGAGCATGAAAGATGTGCTCTTTTACAAGTTCAGAAGGCCCATGATTGGTCAGATTTGCAGTGTTGTGTGCACAAACAAGGGTGGCCATAGAGATGCAATCTCGAACGAACGGCACAAAGCACCACGCATTTCGAGAGGCCTGCTCAGCAGGCCACCGACCCTCGAGCGAAGTGAGAGACAAGGTCTATTTTTTGTCATAGCCTGGTGGTACATGGTAGATTTGACAGAGCGAGGACGTCGCCATTGCAGTGAGTTCAAGCAGCTGCTATTGACCTGCATTGAGGGGGTGTGGTCTATGAAGTAATACTAATAGGTTCAAAGTTTGTGCTGCTGCAGCTGGCATGCGCACTATAGTAACGATTGACACTCTATCTAACCCCAAGTACAGCAATTAACATTTTCTTCATATAAAAACCATAATACCTTATAATCCTTAGTAGCAATTACACCATCAGGAGGAGTATGCTTTATATCAAAACTGTATGGAGGTAACATATCAGATCAGTAGTTGACGGAACAATGTGGCATTTTGTCCCTATTAGATCCAGTCGTTACGCCAACAACAAAGTCACATGAATCCTATTGCACGGTTCACGCGGCGCGCGCTAACCTGGATGCATGGAGGGATTGCATGCATGCAGTGTTGCAGAGTTGGCAGCTGTTTCCGTAGACAGTATACCGAATCTAGCGCTGATAGTACCGATAGACAATCGCCAGTGGACTAGTTTCAAGTTGGATGAGTTGAAGTTTCGCCCAGGAGTTTATGCGAAGCAGTGGATTGGATCACTTCCACATTCAGCTCCACCCTCAAACCCCGCCTGCTCTACTTATCCCCCGCTGAATAGGACCTCCCTCCTTGGGCACACCTGGAAACCACAGTACACACACCCACACCATACCACTACGTAACCAGCAGGTAGATAATACCATCCGCATATGCGGAACAAAGTTAGCAATATTCAAATGTGTCTCTTTCACAACACAATAATAATAGAATAATATCAACAGTTTGGAGTATTTCTGTCGAAATTCATAATCATCATACATCACAAACAAGTAAGCTACTGCATAAGGCACATCAAGACCTACCTACTCTATCTACTATGACTTATACTTAAACTTTAGAATGCCCAAAACTTCCAGAAAAGACCAGGGACAGGAACATGGTCCATGTTCTTTATGTCAACAGGAAAAATTCTCGTACACTCACATCAGGGACCTAGGGAGAGAGCACAAGGACAGGTTATTACAATTTTGTACAGAATCTGATATGGCATGTATATGCAAACCCTGCGTGGACGACATTAAGGGAAACTTGGGCAAGTGCAATTACATTCCAAGATGGGTAAAGGTCACTTCCTTGAATACGCCAAAATGTGCAGTATCAGCATGCCAGAATGAAAGTAGGATTGTGCAGTGTTTGTTAACCACAAAAGAAACAATCATCAAAACACTTAAATTACCACCCTCATCTAATGAATCAGAGCAAATCTATTTGTGCATTGAACACTATAAAATAATACATACCATATTTGCTCGATCAGACGCCGCTCTCGATTAGTCACCACTCTCAAATAGTCGCCGCACCTCCGGAAGTGACTAATGAAATACTCTCCACTCTCGAATAGTAGCCGTGCCACACCTACTATTCGAGAAGCACGCAGCACGTGGACATGCCTCGCGACTTGTTCTCGATGGCAGGTACACGATAAACAGTCTAAAACAAGTTCTAATCTTCTACATCAGCAAAGGGGCCAGAATCTCCTAGATCAGTGGTGTCAATCGACCATTTCTCTAAGAATTGCCTCTCTGGCAGCTACTGGTATTAATAAATGCCAGTCTTGAATAGTCGCCGCTCTCGAATAAACGCCGCACAAACTCAGGCGATGATATAAATAGTAGCCGCGGCGTCTGATCGAGCGAATACGGTAGGTCATTACCAGAAAACAAAGAACAATACGATGGTTCTAAGCGTAAGTGTACTGCATGCAGAAAGAGCATACACGAATTCTGTCACTGCCCAAATCCTGATATTATTAATAATCATCTTAAAAAGCACACAGATTTTGAAGGACACTTAAGTATAATATGTCGTACATGCTACAACTGTCATCATATGATTCTAAAGGGCATGGAAGAAGAAAGCACCGATGCTGAGATAGTTCATTTACTCGAGTAAATCACGAATGAGATGGACACATTGCCTATTACAGGATTAGATAGTTTTGTCGAGTATTCACTTTTGTCAACCGTAAACAGTGTAGCTCAAAATCTGCTGAAGCAACAACCAATGCTGTTACCACAGGTGTACAAAAACTACTGTACAGCCTTCCACGATGCTGCTAGTAGTCGAACAATGTCAAACAGTTTGGTAGTAGCACCAGAGTGCGATGAGCACAAGGTACCTACTAAGTTACCTGGTCACTCGAGTAGGCAAGGACCTACAGTGCACAGTCAAGCAGAGGTCAGCAGACACACTCTTATACAGGAGAGGTAGTGACCCACTACTGATGCTGACAAAGTTCTCCATAGAGTGCACTCAGGGTTTACCACCACCACCAGGCCCCAAAGGATGAAACAGAGACGAACCAAGCCACAACCACATGCACTACTGCCACTGATAAGAATAGCAATATTTGGGAAGAAATGAACACAAAAAATCATGATCATATAGCCAAACATTTAAATAATCAACAAGGTGTGCCTTTTGATATAAGTGAATTTGACATTGACAAGTGGGTGGAGCTAATGGACAAGGACATTATGAAGATGCTAGCTGTATTAATTAAGCCAAAAAGAGAAAAATAAATCCACTGTGACAATGTCTATGAAAACATGCTCATGCTCAAATCATGCATAAAAAAGCTGAGATGCTTCAATCTTGCTTGTATCATAATGTTCTGTGCTAATAGTGAGTGTAACTTTCCCCTGCACACTGTACTTGCCGATGCAATTGAATGCTTTGGAAGATCTACTGAGTTGATTCGAATATTTAATCGCTTAGGTGTAGTCACATCTAAGGACACACATGCAAGGTATGTGGAACATGTAGTAACTCAGTATGAGGAGGGGAATCATCTAAAAGATCTGACAAAAGGGAGATTCACAGTTGCTTCACTAGACAATCTCGATTTCATTCAGAGTCACGCTGCTGTGTATTGTGGAGGCCAGCACCTAGTACACACCTAACAACCATACAAATGTTACAACCAAAACCATCATCACTATCAGCTACAGATCATAATTCACCGTTATCACAAACCCGGTCTCAGACAATGGAAGAACAACAATCCAACCATAACCTCTCACTCGCCTCCAATCACCCAAGTGAAGCGCATCAATCAGCCAAACAACTCTCACTCTCACAGATTCAATTATCTGACCATCAGCTGCTGGTTACACGTAAATTAATGGATATGCAATCACCAACTGACCTTTCATCTAGCTGAAATGATACACCTCCCGTGACCGTCAACTCACATCCTCAGGAACTAATGTACCACAGAACTCCCCTTCTGATCATGATACTCGGTCAATGGAAATACAACCATCTAAGCACCCTCGTCCACTCAGCTAATCGAAACACAGCCATCCAATCAGCCTATACTCTCACATTCCTATCACCAACTCTCACTTTCAACCACCACGCATAAGGAAGGGCATCATCTGCTTTCACTCTCAGAACCCAAGCCTCCTGACAGCTCACTCAATCTCTCACAGCCTCACTTTCCTGTCAGCCAATTCTCACTCTCACTGACCTCACCTATGGAGACAAGTAGCTATACTAATGGAGTGTTAACTACAGACTTGTCTTTGCCAGGCATTGAATCTAGGAATACCGTAAAGTCAGCGCACATACTTATTAAACGATAAGCGCATGCTTCCTTCCTGTTGTTAAGTATCATCTAATAAGCGCATGCGCCCAATAAAGACGACACCATTCAATCAAGAGTGTTCCATGCTCTACATAGCTGGAACTAATAATGATTTACCAACCCAATTTCGGATAGCCAGCTGCACGAGATCGGCTATACTCAACACTGTGATGTTCCACTAAGACGGATTCGGACTAGTACTCTTGACCTTGACTTCAAAGCATCACGCCAAAGAAATCGGATATTTTTCCACGGTTTTCTTCCAGCAATGGTTTCCGATCATACTCCCATGAACTATTACAGAGCTTATTCCGAGAATCGCTGTGTTTTTAACTTGCTAGCTTTGTGATCGAGCGCTCGAACGTGCTGGCAGTGGGTGGGGCCAAAACCTCACCCTCTATTAAGCGCACATCGTCTAACAGGCACATGTTTCCTTACCACCGAGAGTAATAAATGCATGCACTTATTAACCAGACTTTACAGTATTTGCCTTCCACTAGAACAAGGACAAACAGGCATGCTGCTCTATAATTCATCTCACTTTCAAACTCCAGGAGACATAGGTCCACCTGCGGGCACTTATTTGTCATTATTTTTAACGCCAGGAGACATAGGTCGACCTGCTGGTATTCCTTCACAATTAGGACTCAAACGCCTCAATACAGATACTACCAACATAGTTCCAGGAAAACTCAAACAGCTACATACATTTGCCAAACAGAAGGTGACAAAACAACAGCTAACAAATGTAAAGAGACAAAAGAAAATTGTCTCTCTCTGTCTACGAAAGTGATTATTAGCACAGCGTGGATTGAACCAGCTTCCAACACAGGACCAGTATTTAGAGCTACCCTGAGCAATAGCTGATGCAAACGGAATGCCCCACAAATCAGAAAAAAAGAAATGCTTGAGAATTTCTTCATGAAAGATATGAAATATTCTCACCTCATTTCCCTACCCACTGGTTTCCTGAAGCTGTGATCTATATGGAATGTTCATGGGCTAACTCGAGACTAACATGACCGCTCACCTTAGTTTGAGTATAAATCCACTCCATTTTGGAGCGCGCACATCTGTTGCATGCTCGTTTTGTGTTATCCAGGACAGCGATTTAAATGTGGGTGTGTACAGCGCATTTTGCGAGTGGGTGTGTCTGATTAGCCATTTTGTCATATAATGCGCATACTCATACGGTGTTACCATGGTGAAGTCATGTGACCGATGTCAGTGGCGCACATGCGCCGGCGCATCCATGATTGATCCAGGACCTGCTCAAGCGCTTAGCTGATCAGCTCAGTGAACTGTCGATTATGGTGGCTACTACCAACAGTAAACATACTGGCCTATAAATACGCTCCCAAAATGGAAGGTTTTCGTTGCTACTTGATTCTAAACAGCCTTCTAATCTTTCAAGTTTGGCGATCAGCCTGCTTCAGGATCGAGATAACGAGGGGCGTGGCTTCAATCACAGGTCCTGAGCTGTCTCGAGAATCCCACTGATGAATAGTATGTAATGCAAAGTAAGACATCCTAGCTAGCTATCAAAAAACTGCCTGGGATTTGCACTTACAGGAGTATTCAAGTTTGAACTCAGTGTTTTTGGGGTACCATAGCTGCCTGACTCAAAGGCTAGGATCTCCCAAATGTGCTGAATCAATGATGTACCTGCTTCCCTATAATATATTATTGTTGGAGCACCATTGGATGTAGCTAGGTCCAGAAAAATTTTTTGTACTTGTAACTAGTTCCATGCATTTTATAACGATGGATATACAAACCATAATATCAGATCACCATGGTATAATTATGTACAGTCTCATGCCCAGCCTCTGTCCCCACAAGATTAGTCAGCTCAGTGGTGGATCCAGGATTTGTAGGAGGGGGGTTCCTATGCAATTGCGCGCAAAGCGCGCGCAAAATTTTTGAAGCCACACCCACTTTGAGGTAAAACCACGCCCATTTCGATCGTTTTTGAGAGAAACTGTCAGTCCTACCAATCCAATCGATCTGTTTTTGAACTGCTAAAGCATGCTAAGGTGAGCCATAGCAGTAGTTTTCTTAGTTTATAGACAGAGAGGGGGGGCTCCATTTAGCCTATCAATCAGTACTTCTTAGTGCTAGGTGCATTCCATGGAACCCTAGGAACCACCCTAAATCTGCCACAACTTAGGGTGGTGCCCAGGCACCCTAGGCACCACCCCTGGATCCGCCACTGCAGCTAGGTGGCATTGATGAAAATTAATGCATGAACTACCTAGCCTCGAACCCAGGCTCACTTTCAGGAGGTGAGCCTGGGTTCGAGGCTATGAACTACCCTGAGGGCACTAAAAAAAAGAACAGTAACTAGTATAAAAAAACAATTGAATAAAATTGAAGGATGAAGTAGGGATGGCAGTGCCAAAAAATACACAAACAAGGTTTGTAGGGATAACGTATCACATCCACTATACATCCCTACACTTGCTTTTCTCGATAATTAACGTCATACACTTCTGATTCAGTATGTAAAGTGCCATTATACCGTAAACTCTGATTAATAAGCGCATGCGCTTATAGCGGTAAACGGAACGACAGTATGCGCTTAACAAAGGATATGTGCTTATAATATGGCACATAACCACGCCCACAGACGTTTGGGCACATGATGGATGCGAGGCCCGCCGCGCTCGCGCTAGCGCTAGTGCTAGCTCGATCGAGCGCCTTAGAGTTTGCAGCTGCCGCTCAAGACGACGAGTGCTGGCGATTTGTCTGAAACTCGATCTTCTTGCATGTTATGGCCATCATTTCTCCAAAGATATCTGGACTCCACATACTTTCCAGCCGGTCAAGATCAGGTTCATAGAACGCCACGCCTATTAAGCGCATGCGCTTAATAAACAATAGCTTGTGACGAGAAGAGAGCATGCGCTTAATAAATAATGTGCGCTTAATAGCGGGGTGCGCTTAATAACCAGAGTTTACGGTATTTGATATTGATCCAATGGCATAGGTTGATTTTCCATTCCTGCATGTGCCCCATATATAATAATATTATGTGTGTGCACGGCTACTCAAAAAGCAAGCGTAGGGATGTATAGTGGATGTGATACGTTATCCCTACAAACCTTGTTTATGTATTTTTTGGCACTGCCATCCCTACTTCATCCTTCAATTTTATTCAATTGTTTTTTAATACTTTTATATTGTATGGTCCCCTTTTCACAAAGGTACAATATTAACTAATTTACCAGTATATTACTATCATAGTGTCCCAGGCAAGCCAGGTAAGCACCCAATTACTGCATGCGTTTAGCAGCCCCTAAACAAATGTGTTAAGTGCCCATGAGCGCTTACCCAGTATTTACTGTCTAGCTTGTACGTGGAGAAGCTCAAAGTTTAGGCACTGAAGCAACTAGTACACAGTAAGCGATAAATAAAAGTAGCAGCTTCTTTCTGACTCACGAAGGAATGCATTATGCACAGTTAATTGATTGTGGGTGTGTGTTGTTAGACTGTGATTTTCATCCTTCATCAAGCGGTACAGCGCTATGGCAACTACTACCGTATTTCTTCTAAAAATTCGGCGTGAAAATAGTAGTATTGCTTTAGCTTCGCCGAGTTTTTGGAGGTTAATATTCAACATTCTGTCTGCGTGTGCATTCTATTCCTATTTATAGCATATACACGTGATGACCTTTGCCAAAAATTAGAGACTATTTTCGATCATTTGGTAAAGGGTGCCGAATAATTAGAAGGGCCAAATTTTTAGAAGAAATATGGTATGCATATATACATAGTGCAATGGATTCTACATCTCAGAATCAACTGGATTTTGCACAATCATGCACTTCTGAAACTGAAACGAACTAGAGCTCTGTAGAGCACATACCCTGCACACACGTCATTGCACATACAATCTGTAGATTGACTTTTGTGTGCATGGTTAAACTTTTGTGAATTTAAGAAATTAATTAGTATGAATGCTGATTTAATAGTTGTACAGTGATGTCTCTGCCCCAGACCTAGACTAGGAAGATATGAATAAGTGGCGATTTTTGTACTCACAACGACAACATGCATGACCGATTACTTTACTCCCTTAAGCAATTAAGCGCATCCACACACAGTTATGATATGAAAAGTATGTTCATGTGCCTTTGAGTTACACTGTCTATAGCGAAAAGAAAGGAGAAAATGCAATTTTTGTCACCCTCGGTTTCTGTGTACGTGTAAATGACCCTCTCTATACTCAATCCCTGTCAGTGTGTACCCGCTAATTGATCAGAGGATTAGACATCCTGGGACCTTTCAGCTTTTATTAGATATTTTGGGATTTAGACATTTTGAGGTTAGACGTTCTGGCACCCACCCCATCGATAGACTTTCTATAGGTGTAAAATCACTCAGAGCTAGAACACAATGGTCAAGGTTTGAAGTTTTGAAACTGTTCCATATATTCTTGTTACCGTATTTCTTCTAAAAATTCGGCATGGAAATAATAATATTGCTTTAGCTTCGCCGAATTTTTAGAGGTTAATATTCATCATTCTGTCTGCGTGCGCATTTCATTCCGCATAATATTATACGCATGACGACCTTTGCCGAAAAATTAGAGACTATATTCAATCATTCGGTAAAGGGTGCCGAATAATTAGAAGGGCCGAATTTTTAGAAGAAATACGGTAGTTTTTGTAATACCGTACTTAATCTAATACTACGTATGGAAAAAAAATAATTTCAATTTTGAAAAACGCGTTTTTCTGGTAAAGGTTGTCGATCGCTCCATATGTACACGTTATGAGGATTTTCTAATTTCTTACGTTAAATTGGATCATGCAATGTATTTGATTAACTAAGAAGTGACCTTTACCAATTGTAACTGAAGTCACTGAAGGGGAAAGAACTGGCGAATCCACTACCATGTTTACAACCACTGCATGGGAAACGGCTGCCCTTACCACAGATAGCATAATTACTGACGTGCTGCTCATTGACCACTTATGTGGAACCGCTGGGCTTCATTATTGTGGTGAGACCGTGCTCAGGTGTGCAATGTTTAGAAGTAGTTCCTACTTCAAAGATCAGCTAGTCCTTGCCTGCCACTATCTGTAGTACACTTCTGGTACCCTGTAGCTCGCTATCAATTGAATTGAACCAGTTGCTGGGCTTAAATTGAGGTAAACACCCCAGTCCCACAGGCTATATATAGAGGGGTTGCATGTGAATTGAAGCCTCTGCCCCACTACCACTACTGTGCTCAAAATGATCGATCTGTGATGTAGTTTTAGCATTCATTAAAGGGTTTCGACTTAAAGGTGACTGTGCTACTCTGAAAGCATGGGTGGCAGAAACGTTTATGGTTGCTAATGCTAAAAAACAGCTATGGGACACATGCAAGGACAGTCTTGCACAGGGTGGTTTGACATTTCATGTTTAATGCAGTTCTGAAAAACGATGTCAGTACGTTAGTTGCAGATCTGGATGATATCTTATCAGCTTTTGATGTTTTTGATAATTGGGAGTGTTTGCCTGATATCTACTGAGGCCAATGATTTACTGAACTGCCCTTAATATGTCTGATCCAGTTTACTGCCACTGCCATGGCTATAGTCTGGGTGCCAACCCTTCACAAGAGGGAGGAAGGGGCTGGCACCCAGACTACCATGGCTACAACTCTAGATGAATAAGGTCCAAAGTTACCCAATAGCACACTCCACGATGCAGATTTGTATCCGCCTAAGGCCCTTGAGCTCGAGCCACACTGCACTGCCACGATTCCGTGGATTTGACTTTCAATCTGCATTGATGACGACCTTTACCTGTCACGGTAAGGTCTACCACGTGGTGTCTGAGCATGCGCATTGAGTCGTTGCCGTGCAAGATCACACACAAATAAATAAATAAATAAAATTAATATATACACCGCTTCCGGTTTCTCGTGTATTCGGGGCTCTCTCAGGCTCGCCCCGAATAATATAATTATTTATAAGTGGCAGACAGCAGATGAATTCTCAATCTCGTGTGAGGCTTGTTTTAACTTAATTGCCTCAATTATTTGGCATAACACACTAGGCACAAGCGCTTGTGCTTAACAATGTAACCATTACTGCCTGTTCACACAGTGAACACAATACCCAATGACGTGAGTGATATATAAATCAAGTACTATTTCACTTCTCTACACAGTTGATTGATGATCAGCAGTTTTGGGGAGGTTCACTGGGGGGACAGCTCTTCCTGCAAGTGAATCCCAGTGCAGATGATCCCATCTTATCCATATCCGTTGCACTGAGGTATTTATTACCATACATAACTTTCTCAGCTGTTGTTATTATACTATATACAACGAAAAATATTTTTCAGAGCGACTATTTTCTTATATAGTCCGTGTCATTACATGAGGGCATGGATACGCGTCTTTGATGCGCCTGGTTGCTATGAACGCGCGGCACGGGCGGAGAGAAAGTCCGCACTACAAGGCTCAGGATTGGTCAGAACTGTAGGGCTGTGTGCGCAAAGAAGAGTGCCTCGGGCCATAGCTACAGCTAGAGACGCATTGTCGAACGATCGATCGGCGCGAAAGCACCGCGCGTTTCTAGAGGCATAGATTATATATTCCCCTCTGTGCTAGAGGCCTGCTAAGCAGGTGCTGGCGCTAGCCACCGAGCCTCGGGTGAAACGAGTGGCGAGGTCTATTCTTTGTCATACCTATCAGTAGTCCGATAGCAACGTTCGAGCAGAGTACTGTTAATAGATGATCATGCATGCTAGCCACATTATCCCATGATTGTGACATTAAACATACTTGTACTATGTATACAACGAAAAATATTTTTCAGACAGTCATTTTTCTTATATAGTCCGTGTCATTACATGAGGGCATGGATACGCGTCTTGGATGCGCCCGGTTGTTATGAACACGCGGCGCGGGCGGAGAGAAGTCCGCACTGCAAGGCTCAGGATTGGTCAGAACTGTAGGGCCATGTGCACAAAGAAGAGTGGCCTTAATGCCTCGGGCCTTAGAGACGCATTATTGAACAATCGGCGCAAAAGCGCCACGCATTTTGAGAGGCCTGCTAAGCTGGCGCTGGTGCTAGCCACTGAGCCTCGAGTGAAGCGAGAGGCGAGGTCTGTTCTTTGTCATACCTGTCAGTAGTTCCGTAGCAACGTTCGAGCAGAGCGAGAACGTCGCTATTGCAGGAGCCAGAGCAGTTGCTTGCTATGAGGGGTGTGGTCTCTGCAACCGCTTCAATCTGCGTGTGCGCACGGTATTATTTGCCCAGGCAGGATACTGTTTGTGCATGAACTATGTTATGTCTCTATGTTTTGTGAGCATGTACTGTTATAGATGATCATGCATGCTAGCCACATTATCCCATGATTGTGACATTAAACGTACTTGTTTACCTGTGTACATTTATTTCTTGCAGGAATTGTCAAGATGACCAGGCTCTCTATTCAGCATTTAATCTCAGTAATTTGATACCTGCTGGCAATATAAGTTCACAGATTCAGACTCTGGTTAACTTTAGTCAGGTATGTCATTCTTGCTAGGTATACATAGCTGTTCAACTTCACAATGAGCATGCACAGTTGTGCCTACATACATAGGCATAGGCTCCAACTGTCCCTGAGTCTCCAGGACAGTCCCAGATTTTTAGCAACTGTCCGGTCTGGAGGGCTTCACTACAATTGTATTATTGGTCCCGGAAGAGGTCCAGACATTAGTATAAACACTGTAGTAGTAGTACAACAAATCACTTATTGGTGGTAAAATGAACAAGCTGCTTGTGGTAGTGCCTTACAAACTTCAGTTTTTACAGTAACAACACCACCAGAGGTCTACCAGGATTGCAAATTCGTGCTCTAGAAGGCATTATGGTGATCATATTGGGTGTGGTGTGGGTGGAGCTTTAATTAATGATAGGCGGATCTAGTAGGTGAGGTCTGCGTCCCTGAGCTGTTCAGGAAAAGTTGGAGCCTATGCATACGTTGGGTAGGTTGATGAAGTTAAAGGTGTTGTGCCGCAATACAAAGTATAGGTGCTTCTTAGTGGACTAATCAGATTACAAGATATTCATATGAAGTAGGTACTGAAAGTATTGGCGCACCCAATATCACGGGTTACCCAGAGCTGAAATCTAGCACAAAGATATTTGCGATTACTGATCCGAGAAGTCTTCAGTTGTGGACAGCCAAAGAGATGTACACTGATTAGAAATATGGCTCAGGCCTACACATTGCCTGGAAAGTCTAATGCCCAGCGGATAGAATGCAGAAGTCCAGCCAAAGTCTGTGCCGGCTAATTTATGAAACTACATGCATCCACATGGTAAATGATTTCCGGGTAAGACAGATGGCTGATAGATTGAATAAAACGAAGATTCTTTGCGGAGAACTTAACTGTTTGGTAAAACTTGCCGACATTTTGACTAGATGCTCTAGTCATCCTCAGGGCAAAAGTGAAGCGAGGTGCGAAAGCTGGTGCTCTTATAGGCGTGGCTACTGCGCTCACGCGCCCATGCGGCTTGGTGCAGAGGATGAAGCGCCGGTGCAATTAGTGCTAGCGTGGTTGCCCCCGCCCTAGTTTCTTCATCGTCACGATCCAACAGCCTGGTAGCTCGTAGCCCCCGTCTCGATTGAGCCTATTGTTTGCTGGGGTCCTCTTGATGTGCACGGCTTCCTTTACCTTTAGCTGGACAGGTCTTGCGGCCCTATCCATGCAGCACTCTGGTTCCGTCCCAATCCACTTGGTGTTGCTGGTCTCACTGGTGCTCGGCTATGGCAGACTTCCACGTGTCCCCCTTGTTGCACGCATCCTGGTGCTCTTTGACTCGCGTCTCTAGGAGCCTCTGCGTCTCCCCAACGTACACCTTACCACACTGGCAGGGGATCTGATAGACCACACCTGCCATATTTTCCTTGGGGAGGGGTCCTTCACTTTGGTGAGTAGTGAGCGGATCGTTGGGCCTGATTTGAAGACAACCCGTAGGTCAAACTTTTCACAGGCCTTCCTGATCCGCTCACTCACACCGCTTAGGTATGGGATGACTGCCAGTGGTGGTTTCCTCTCATCCTCCTGGGATCCTTCGTCATCTGGTTCCTCATCCGACTCCTCCTCTGGTGGTGTTGATGGTTCCTGTATGGAAGAGGAGATGGCACGGATGAAGGATATGGGATAACCGTTCTGTTTGAAAGTGGTGGTGTGTTCTTCTTCCTTTTGTAGTTTCTCCTTCCGTAGAGTGACGTTCCTGGCCCTGTCGAAGAGACTCCTGACGGCTGCCCTCTTTGCACTTGCTGGGTGGTTGGAGCTGAAGTGCAGGTACCTGTCCATATGTGTAGATTTCCTGAAGACAGTCACGTCCAGAGCGCCCCCCTCCCTTCGTGTTAGCTTGGTGTCGAGGAAGGGAAGGGAGCCATCCCTCTCCAGCTCCATGGTGAACTTGATGGTGGGGCGTACATTGTTAAGGTGGTTGAATAAAGGCTCCACCTCGTCTTCCTTCATTATGCAGCATGTGTCATCCACATACCGCTTCCATAACCTTGGTCTCGAGGGAGCCGATTGTAGTGCCAGCTCCTCGAAGAACTCCATGTACGAGCCCATGGCTGTGCCCTGCCTCTGCTCATAGAACTTACCGTTGTAGCTGAAGTAGGTTGACTTCAGACAGAGCTGAAGGAGCTCTGTGATCCTCTCTGCTGGTAATGGGGTCCGTTCCACCAAGTCCTCCTCCTCCTTCTCCTCCGTGAGTTTCCTGTGGGTGAACAGTGAGGTGACATCAAAGCTGACGAGAGCCTCCTCCACCTCCACACGCACATCCTTCATCATACCTACAAAATGCTTGGAATTCAAAACGTGTGAACTGGTCTTCCCAGCCAACGGGGAGATAATAGATGCGGTATACTTGGAAAGTTTGTACAAAGGGGCTCCTATGCATGAAATGATGGGCCGAAGTAGGATGTGTGGTTGGTGTATTTTGGGCAATCCATATATCCTAGGGGGGCATGAACCGGTTGGCCTAATCCTGTTGTATATGCATTTAGTTAACTCTCCATTGTTGTGTAGCCGTAGTAGTGTATGAACTATTCTGGTCTCCTGTGTGGCAGTGGGGTCCTTCTTTAACTTCTTGTACGTAGTAGTGTCGTCCATCATACCTCTCATCTTCTCGTCGTAGTCACTCCTCATCACCACCGTTGCGTTACCCTTGTCGGCCAGCAGGATCACCTCATCCTCCAGACTCCTGAGCTCCTTCAGCGCCTTCCGGTGATCCTTCCTCATGTTGTCTTTGGGTAGCCTGGCACTCCTCAAGGTTCCACACACACGACCTCGAAGGTCGTCGGCGTTGTCTTTGGGAAGCTTCTTGGCTACCTCCTCAACACTGGCGATGGTATCCTGCAGGGGAAACTTGATGGGAATATAGATTCGTGTGTATGTTCAAACTTGAATATCCAATTCTGATGTACATGTATGATGATGCTAGGCCTAGTCCCTACCTGATGAAGGCTTAGTCCAGACCACACCCCTCTTTAATGCCTGCTAGAGCATCTGAGCGTTGCTTTCGTCCAAGGATCAATATCTTATTCCACCTTTAATAATTATTATGGTTCCTACTGGAGATTTGTGTGGACACCAAGAGTATCACTTATTTTAGTATTTACTCTTGTATTCATGTGGGTGTAATGCATCTATGTTGAAATTTAGCAAAGGTGAATTCTCTTTAAACTAGGCACCGTTTGCTTCACTATCATCTTTGTATCCTTATACTGTGCATTTTGATAACACATACTGTAGGTTGGGTTTTGATTACGAGATTCTATTGATTACAAATTGCGAATAATTGGAATTTTTGATCAGTTATATTTATTGGGCTCACAATCAGGCCAGAGTAGCCAAAATCATAATCATTAAACTATACAAGTATGTTTAAAGTCACAATCATGGGATAAATGCATGATTATCTATTAACAGTACATGCTCACAAAACATAGAGACGTAGTTCATGCACAAACAGTATTGCCTGGGCAAGATTGCCGATAAGTACCGTGCGCATGCGCAGATGGGAGCGGTTGCAAGGCCACACCCCTCATAGCAAGCAGCTCCAACTAAGTGTGCAATGGCGACGTTCTCGCTCTGCTTGAACATTGCTACCGGACTACTGACAGGTATGACAAAGAACAGACCTCGCCTCTCGCTTCGCTTGAGGCTCGGTGGCTAGCGCCTTTCGAACGCGCGGCGCTTTCGCGCCAATCGTTCGACAATGCGTCTCTAACTGTAGCTATGGCCCGAGGCCACTCTTCTTTGTGCAGACGGCCCTACAGTTCTGACCAGCCCCGAGCCTTGTAGTGCGGACTTTCTCTCCGCATTCATAGCAACCGGGCGCATCCAAGACGCGTATCCATACCCTCATGTAATGACACGGACTATTATAAGAAAAATGATCGTCTGAAAAATATTTTCGTTGTATATAGTATAACAATCAAAAAGCTTTTCCATGGCATTACTTTCATACTGGATCACTGGCCTATAGACATATTATGTAGTACGTGACATAATAATCCTAACCATTAAAAATAATGTGATTCATCAAAATTAATTATATGCAGTTTGAAAATCTTGTGGATGGACTGATAGAAGGAGCAGCTGAAAGTTTTGACTTTAATAATAATAGCTTCCTACCACAAGATGCCCGGTCAGCTTTGAATGGATTTGTTGGTGCAAATGTGGACAGCATTAATATTTCAGGTATATATATTGCCATTCTTGGGGATATCCGCTGAAGGACTATAATTAACCCTTGGTGCATGGTTATGATTGCTCTATGTGTCTGTTGCTGTGCTATCTGCTACACACCTCGTTTATACATTTAAACTTAAGCACTATTGTGCAAAATTCTCAGCGCGTTATAATATACCACACTTCCTCGATCAGACACCACCCTCAAATAGCTTCATGTATCTGAGCTTCATTGTTGCCACCCTTGAATTGCTGCCGCAGTTTCTACTTAGAGCCGACTTACCACACCCTTAATCAGTATTTCAAACAGTTTTACACCTCGAGAGATAGCAAGTCATACCTCTCACTTTAACTTAACTTTAGAGCAGTGAGTACACACATAGAAAGCTGATTGTCACAACCCAATTAAAACGGTATGAGCATAATAGTCTCCACTCGATGGACAGTGGGCATGGATAGACACCGTTCTCAACCCTCTTCTTTCCTCTCACACACACTCGCTCATAATATACACCAATCATCACACTAGTGCAAATGCTGGTGGGCACTGTACCATAATTCTCAGCATTTCTCTACTATCGGCATTTACCATATATATGTGCAAATTAGTATATAGGTGCAATCCATATTAAAGAGTGTCTAGCGCTCTAGATGCTACCGTATGGCCGGAAATTTTCGAGGGAGCCAATTTTCGCGCGATAACAGGGGGGCGTGGCCATCGTGGTGCATGCCGCTGCTCAGCTGGATTGATCTAACAGCTAGTTTACTTCACACCAGTTCATTATTGTTGAGCTTCTTGTGCACAAATGTCTCTAGCCTCGATCATATGCTACTCTCGTGCCATTTCTCGATCTCTGCTAAGTACAAGTATACGATCGATCGATCGCTTGCTGTTTTTTTGGCCGGTTCCTGAGCTGCAGCGTGCGTGCAGTAAGAGGTGGAGCCGGACGGATATTGTGGGTGGAGCAACCCTGAAACGTCCATCCGCGAAAATTAGATCGCGAAATCTTTGAAGATGGGCCTTCCGCGAAAATTGGATCCCTCGAAAATTTCCGGCCATACGGTATGTGCAAGATGTATGCAGAAAGTCATATACCAGGAATTCAAACTTTGGCCAATGAGAGCGCTCAATTCAAATGGCACATTGTGGGCATGGCCTTGAGTGCAAGCTAAGGCGAGTGCAATTTCAACTGAAAGTGCTAGCAGATAAAAACATAAAATGAAGATCGAATCTCGCATAAACACTCAAAAAATTCCTCTATTCTTCACAGTCCTAAAGCACTATCGTGTAAAACCCTCAGCATGATGCAGCCTACATTTTACAAATAACAATTTTTGCAAGCTAAGCCAGTATGCAACTGTTTATACTGTTAGCTTAGACCTAGAATAACTACAAGAATGCGTTAAGGTTACGGGATAGTATTCGACGCGCAATTTATAAATGATTGCGCATGGACACAATTCACGTATGTTTTAATGCGGTTTAGTCGGGAACGCGAACGAACGTCGACCATTTTCCAGATGCAAACAAAGTCCAAGTTCCTGCGTCAAATTTTGAAGACCAGAGACTCGAACGAACTGACTTCGCTGTTGTTCACGCTAGTCCATCGATCGGAGCAGGGCCAGGTATAGCGCTTTTTCGAAAACTCTAGGATGGTGAGTTGTCAGACAAGGTTTTGTCCTGGAGGGCCGCCATTAAGCGAGTCACATGGCAGCTGAGCAGTAAGTTTTTATGTTCACTTTCTGTTCATGTAACTGGATAGAGTTCAAACACTATACCTGGCCCTGTAGAGGCTCGTAAGCTATCGTTTCGTTTGTATATCATTACATAGAGGCTGTTTACCTTGGCAAAAACTGACGCAGGAAATTGCAAAACTTACCCGCGCTTGCAGATAGACAGTGGCAGGTTTGCTTTTCGTTTTTGTGGACCATGGGGCAGGCATCAGGAGAGCTACTTACCTGTGCCTTGACTGTGCAAAGAACGTGGACAAAAATTGGAATATAACTGTCTCATTTATTATTCATGTGAACTTTGACCATGCGTGGGCGGAACACTATCCCGTAACCTTAATACTGATTGCACGCCATTATGCAATACCATATACTGAGATTAATAAGCGCGTGCACTTATAATGGTAATTAACTGAATGGTAGTATGTGCCTAATAAAGAATACGCACTTATAAAGTGCATAACCACGCTCACGAACATTTGGGCATATGATGCGAGGTGCACTAGCTCAATTGATTGAGTGCATTAGCATTTACATGTACAGCTACTGCTGGAGCTGAAGTGTGAATCAAGAATGACGAGTGGTGGCGATTGATTTATCTGAAGACTCTATTTTCTTGTATGACAGCATTATTCGTGGCCATCATTTCCAGCCAGTTGTTGAGATCAAGGTCAGGATTTATAGAACATCACGCCTATTAAGCACATATGCTTAATAAACAATAGCTAATGGCGAGAAAAGAGCATGCGCTTAATAAATAATGTGCACTTATTAGCGGGATGCTCTTAATAACCAGAGTTTACGGTAGTGCCTTTTTATTTTTTGACTCCTCTTATGGGAGAGTTGCCTTGCGGCCAACTGTTGAGAGCAAGAGAGTCTAAACGACTTTAGATTAGTGAGAAAGTCAACACAAAAATTTAATAACGGAATCTCATATCAGGAATCCAGTTAGTACCTAGGATGACATCAGAAAATTCCCTAGGTCTCATCACATGATCCAGCAATTGCGCCTGGACAGAGGTTGGGGCAGAGCTGATTAGGCGAACGCTTCCTTTCAAGAGCAGAGCAGCATGAGATCAAATGAGTACAGTCTTTAGTGGGATCCCCACATGTATAGCTTGCAAGAAGGGTCACCAGAGGAAATTCCATTGCTTCTGGTCCAGAATCTCGCTGCATCCTTTTCCAGGCCGTCACAACCAACTAGTAGGTGGATCCTGAAATTGTTTGCACGAGTCCGCTGGACATCACCACATCATTGACCCATTGCCCTCTGGTTATTCAGGGATGCCCCTAGTAGTCAAGCCACTAATAGTTACTTTTACATTGTTCCAAGTGCCAGCAATACTTCACCTCACCAACTGTTAAGTCGGTCGAAAGTCACTTCTGTCGTGCCTCACTCTACTGAATTGCTATTCTAGAAGTTGAAGAATTACTGAAACATATCGCCACACACCAATTATTTAAACCAATGCCACTGTGAAACAGTGATGGTAAAGGTTGGGATAAGTCAACCTTCTGTCCCAGTTTTCTCATCGACACGTTTCCCAATTCTACCCAAGTCTGTTCCAAGGGAGGTAGCAGTAATGATTCCCAGATTGCCTGTTATGGGAAAGATCATGACCCAGCATATATGGCAACATGCACACTTAGAAAATAGGCTGTTCAACCGTAGCTAAATTATACGTCCATTGAAGGAAATTTGAAAAGGAAGGGACAATATTTTTGATCAATAATCAAGGGACAATGACCGCATGGCATGTGGAGTTCTTTTCGAATTGTTACAGACCAGTGTGGAAGGGGTCATCTAATTTTCATCTCACATTCACTTACAAAGCAATCTTGGCAGACTTCAAGGAAATCCAGGTAGGCTTTAATGCCAAGTTGCTTCTTAATGGATCTCTTCCGTGATGCTGGCTTCACTGCGTTATTTAGGAGGGTGCTGATGCTGGGCAGATTGAGGCGGTCAAGTGTGGCTTCCAGGTCCAGCACTAAGCCCTTTACCTGTGGATCCTGAATAATTCTGCTGAGAAGCCCAAGAGTGATAATGTATAGGGAGACCCTGGATAGTATGGAGAATTTTCCTGTGCACCCTCTCCAGCATATTAAGCTCCACCTTTACAGCATACACTTCATTTTCTTCTCCCAAAGTGACTGAATTGCCTCCTGGAGGATAAACGCTGTATGAACACACCCAACATGCTCCCTGAACCCTCCTTGAAGCGGGTTTAATACTGGGAGGAGTGTAGCTGATGAATCTTGAGAAGGAGGAGTTTTTCATGTTAGAGAGGATAGTTATGCCCCTATAGTTGTTTGGTAATGAGAGATCCTTAATTATTGTGCCCCTTTGGGATTGATATTATTAGGCCGTGTAGGAAGGCTTGGGGAATGTGGGTGGCTTCCATGATAGCATTAAACAGCAGCGTTAGGTGCTCTAGGAGCAGTTCACTGCCGTATATCGGATGTTCTGGGTCAAGTTCATCTGAACCAGCCGCCTTGTTGCACTTCAGTGTTTTAATAGTTTCCGAGACTTCCTCGAGAGTAAAATTACAGGTTTGGCTGAAGAGTCTCCCAGCAAGCTGAAGTATTGTGCCCTGATTGACTGCTGATTGCTAGACTCGGCTTCCCGGCTGGTTGGGGTAGCAAGATTTGCAAAGTAGTCTGCCCAGGCATTTAGTAGCTCACCCTTGGAGTAGGCGTGGCCACGGTAAGAAACAGTAGAGGTAGGCTCAGTGACGGTACCATTGTGCTTCCTGATCAGCCGAAATAACTTACCAGAGTCGTGACAGTTAAGGTCCTGGCTCTGAAAAAAGGCACCCCTCTGGTTTCCTTCATCTTGCGAAGCTAGTTAGCTTTTGACTCCTTGTACTGTTTCCTTAGAGGATGGTCACTATGTCTCAGTCTCCCAGCTGCAACCCAGACCTTGTAGGCACACTTAAATTTTACACAGGCTATGTTTATTTTTGGTGTCCAGCCAGGATTAAGGTGAGGGGAGAACTTCTTCACAAGGGACATTATCATATACAGACTCCAGAAGAATTCTGATAATTGATTCCAGATGTGTACCTGTAAGTGCATGAGGGGGTCCTTACTCGACTAGCTCACTGGCATCAGGGAAGTTAAGAGAAGAGAGCTTTGATTCAATATATTCAGTGTAGTGGTTGTATATCTCATCTTTGGAGACCACATACATGCCAGATCAGCGGATCTAGTGCACAAAGAAAGTAAAACCAAGAAGCATAGTTGATATAGTCTACTGTGACCAGTGATGAGTCAATCCAGTTATAAGAACTATTACACACTAGTCTTCTTGAAATTAAGGAAGTGACCGCTGTCTCTTTTATCCATTGAGAGCTAAGTCAAGAAGTGAAAACGGCAGTGGTGGTCAGCAAATATCGCCAAAACCTTTGAGCAAAGCATTTTCTACGAAATCCAGAAATTGAAAATAGCATGAGTAGCCTAATGGCACCTAGTTTGTTTTCAGTGTATAAACCAAGTATGTGGCAGTTAGCTTGGTAAGACAGATGCACAGATAGAATGACTACGTACCGTATCCCTCGCACATGCGCCGAGGATTAATCAAGTGTTTACCCTCTAGGGCTAGTCACGTGTGCAAGGTGGGAAGTCACGTTATTCACTTTTGTCTTCATCATTTGCTCTTGGTGGTACAATCGTAATTGTATTAGCAGCTCAGTCTCAATCGCTGCCAGGGTTTCTTTCAGGGGGGGGGGGGCATTCGCCCCCCCTTGGAACCACTGTGCCCCCCCTTGGCATTCTCACATTGTCAATTACAAATACTGTGACAGAGAAATAGCTAATTTTGGCTGTCAGATTGCGCCAGAAACGGTCTGAGAGGACCTAAATTCCAAAATTTTTTTGGGGGAGGACCCCCAGACCCCCCTTTATGGCATGTTGTTTGATTCTACTTTGCCCCCCCCCCCCCAAATTTCACCGAACCCTGATTTCGCCCCCTCTTGGGAAATTTTCTGAAAGAAACCCTGGCTGCTACCTAGCTTGCTTCAGAGAATTTAAATGGAAATTGGTTTTTTGTCAAGTACATTTTGTTACTCTGTGAAACACTGTACCATATCCCCAGTAGCTGCATGGTCATAATGGTGCATGTAGTACAGAGTCATCAACATAGTACGCACATTTGATCCCCCAATCGCATCTAAGACCAATTGTCAAACTTAAATAATAGTGCAGGACACACTTAAAGTTTTATTCACTTATTAACTTTGTTTCTCAATCTAGATTTCACCAGCCGACTAAATGCAGCTCTCCTGTCATTTGATATTGATCAGAATATTAATCAGTTGAAGAACGTAAGCATGAGTTTGAGAACATTAAATCAGCCTGCTCTGGCTGATGAAGTGGACAACATTACAGACATTCTGCGTCATATCCGAGGAGTCCAAATACCAGATATACAGAATCAAACAGTAAGTATGTACTGACTCATCAGTAATGTAAGCAGTGTTTATATCCATGTGTCAGCGGTCCATTTGGGATTATGCATTATGTGTGTGCTAGTGTGTACAAGGCATAGTTACTCAGGTTCATTAAGGATCGAGACATTTTTTCTGTCATGTTTGATGCATCGTATTCCTGCATGAACTATACTGTACTGTAGATTCGGTTTATTAAGTCTGAGTGGCAAGGAAATATGCACTTGTAAAGACAGATTAATTTTTCAAGGTTTATCAGCATTAAAGTTATACTATCACTGCGGCTATTATCCACAACATTTAAGGGGATGATATCTACCAATAATTACCTATCTGTAAACCAAGGATTCGAGAAATACTGAAAGAGTAGAGAGACCGGCCAGTGGAAGAAGCCACGATCCTCGAGCTTGCATCTTGCACTGAGCTCATTGATCATAAAATAGTGTATTAGTTATACTACATACTACGAAAATTATTTTTCAGAGCGACAATTTCTTATAATATATAGTCCGTGTCATTACATGAGGGCATGGATACGCGTCTTGGATGCGCCCGGTTGCTATGAATGCGCAACACAGGCGGAGAGAAAGTCCGCACTACAAGGCTCAGGATTGGTCAGAACTGTAGGGCCGTGTGCACAAAGAAGAGTGCCTCGGGCCATAGCTAGAGACACATTGTCGAATGATCGGTGCGAAAGCGCCGTGCGTTTCGAGAGATCTGCTAAGCAGGCGCTATTGCTAGCCACCGAGCCTCGAGTCAAGCGAGAGGCGAGGTCTGTTCTTTGTCATACCTATCAGTAATCCTGTAGCAACGTTCGAGCAGAGCAAGAACGTCGCCATATTGCACACTTAGTTGGAGCCAGAGCAGTTGCTTGCTATGAGGGGTGTTGCCTCTGCAACTGCTTCAATCATCTGCACATGCACAAGGTACTAATGGGCAATCTTGCCCAGGCGGGATAGTGTTTGTGCATGAACTACGTCTCTATGTTTTGTGAGCATGTGCTGTTAATAGATGATCATGAATGCTAGCCACATTATCCCATGATTGTGACATTAAACATACTTGTATCTGTTCTGTGTGTTGTTATACTAGCAGCACATGGTTATAGTTTCATAGTGCATGCGCTAAACAGTGAGTTGTAAAATCAGGAAAGAAGTATGCACTTGTGAAAAAAATGTGCCTTTATAAGAAAGCATGCTTAACAACCCAAATGGATGTTACTTGGGTAACAAACTTTCACCAGAAGTTAGGACAGTGCCTCCTCGAATAGCAACACCTCAAGACCAGCAATTAATTATATATAGTTATGGCTTAGATATGCCTTCTGATTATACAGAAACTGAAAAGGCGATAGTAAAAAAAGCACCTCAAATATTGGCTTTTTCCTCTCAACATGATTGATACAATTGTATGAACTAATTCTGTTAGGCAGCGTGAACTAACTCTTCAGAAACATTCAACAGAAGTCCACTCACAGTTGCTGAGATAACAGCAGTCTTGAAGAAAATAATTCATCCAGTAGATAACCAATTGGTTTTGACACAATCTTTATCATTCAGGTTATCTATGGGCAGTGTACCTTATATTGGATTTAGACTGGGGAATGGGTAACCTTGTAGCCTCGTACCCTCCCCTTTTTTGAGAGCCTGGGTACAAGGCTAGGGGAATAGGCTGATATTCGAGGGATCACTAGCACAGTTAATCACAAAAGAGGATCCAGGTAAACTGCCTACGCGATCTTCATTATTTGAATAGTAGACGTAGATCCTATTAATTTCAGCCTTGCTCAAGCTATTGCTAGTGAATGGCGATGGTGACCGGCTTTTATTAATATCGGGCCAATACTACATGGTACCATTGACAGCAGCCATATTACCAAATGGAGGGCTGTACTTTAAGCAATAGAGGTAATTAAGATTTAAAAGTAACTGCTAAATAGTCACCAAACTAAGCCTAATTGGTCTTATACTGCATTTCTGTAAGTTTTAGAACGACTTTCAGCACAAATTAGAACGATTGTGCATGACTAGCGATCGTAACCACACCCACTCAGTAATGACTGCGCATGCATGTTCCAGGGCAACTACATATGGGCACATATTAGAGTAAACTTTGGAGTTAACAGGAAATTAAGCACAGAGTGGGGGTACACCGATTATCCCTATTAATTTTCGCAAGGGTACAGTAACGTTATATTATGGGTGTAACTAAGATTGTTGAAATTCTAGTTAGCCAGCAAATCAGATAATAATAGCTGGAAATTGCTTATTCTGATGCGATTTTTGGACAAATTTTAGTTACCACAAAGCACCACCACCCCCCCCTCCCCCCCCCCCCCAACTCTAAAAATGGTATCTATGCCCTTGACCAGTAAGGTGCATATTGTCTAACCATTCCCTTTTGATTTTCTATGTCACAGCTATAGCCTAAAGTGTATTTAATTATCTAAAACTTAAAGCTTCTTCGGCTGTGCCCCCTCGCGTGCTGATTAAGTTAGCCAATCCTGGACATGGTGGTACCTCAGTAATGCAGAAAGGGAAATGCTTAAAGATGGAATTCAGGAAATAGGAGAAGTTGATAGTATGGGTTATGCCATAATTAATATTACAGCATCAATGTGGTATTACTTCACACTTCCATTATCTATACAGTTGGACATAATATGTGCCAGAGAGTAGCCACGAAAATGGACATTGCAAGTAACAGCGTAATATGCAGCAGTAAACAGCAGTGCTTGTCGGCAGTTTAATTATGACACACTGCAAATACGGGTATTGATTAATCAGTCGTGTTCTGGGAGTTATTGCTAGACATACACATTCTTCATACTATTACAAAGATTTTTGCTGTCCATTGAGATCGAGGTTGTTGGGGAGCGAGGAAGATGAGGAAATGATGCCAAAAATCATGAACTAAGTGTTATCAGCAAAAAATCATGTGACAAAAACCTTGAAAATCCCCCCATGACACCTTGTTTTTGGCATATAAACGAGGTAAGCAACAGATTTCATGGCACACGTATTTAAACAAAATCCATAACCCTTTCAGTGCATGCTCTCCAAGGGTAATCATGCAGCCTAGATTCAATTGATTCAGAATATTATATTACCAGTTTAAGGGGGTAGTGAAGTGTGAATAGCGATCAAGAACACTGCAATTGAAGCTGGGCAACTTTCCAAATTCATGGTTGATCCAGTCCTAGAATGTTGAACATCATGCATTCAACCTCTCTTCTAACATAATATCGTATAGCGTGAAAATTTTGCAGGGTCCAAATTTTTGCAGAAGGCCAGTCTTCACTCTTCAAGAGTTTCACAGTTTAATTTTCGGGAACACGCACAATCATGCCCATTATACGCTGTACAACCGTGCTTATTTCATGGTTTTGAATTGTGCAGTTTATCAAGTATCCACGAAAACAACCAAAATGGGATCCCTCAAAAATGTCTTGCTATATTGAATACCACTGTTAGTTGTGTGCATACATTGTACATGCATATGCATCATCATCACAAATCAGGGACATTGGCCACTTTATATCAAACTCTACATACCATATTTAATCTAATACAATGCGTGGAAAAAGAATAATTTTGAAAAACATGCATTTTTTGGTAAAGGTCATCAATCACTCCATATATAAACGTTATGAGAATTCGTAATTTAAAATGCTCATTTATTGCATTAAATTGGATCATGCGTTGCCCAAGTGATACTCCAGTTGGTATTGCCATCTAGCAATGAGCATATCATCTTGTAGTGGATTATCGCCATTAATAGCTCTAGTGCAGCTGGTACCACGCACATTTTTGGAGGTAGATTTTACAATACATGAGGAAATGCGATTCTATAATCCCTCGTATAATATCTACCTAGGGAGGATCGATTACTTGTTTCATGAAACTTGCATGCTATGTGCATAATAATGAAATGCAATCTGCATCCAGCGAATGCCAAGGTAATACTGGAACAATATCCACTCACATGATTTCATATACGGGTATGTACATTTTATGTGTCATGGTTGTGGTGGGTAATTTTAAAGTATTGATACAATATCATACATAAATATTTTTGTAATTGTAGGCAATCTTGACTAATGATGTCATGCAACTGGAGACCAATATCAACACAACAGTGATGAATGTCTCTCAAATTTTTATTACAACTGAAGATCTGATTACAAATATCACAGGACAAGCCCTCAATGGATTTCTAAATGATGTTAGTACTAAAAAGAGTTTTGCTTTCCTCTATTCTTCAATTCTCTTCAGAGCTTGAAATAACAGTCGAATATCAGACATTTCCATGCATGCATATTGCCCAAATGTCTGAGTGTAGGATCCATTATTCAGACGTAATGTCCAGACATAGCCTAGAGAAAAAGCTGAGCAAACTGCAGCCAATCTCATGTCCAGACCATTACGTGGTAGCTCAGCTCATGCAACTACAGTAAGCATTTTATTACCCCACACGCATATGCACAAGGGGTAAAATAATCAGTTGTGTCGCCGTCGTTGTTGTCATTGTCGTTTTCTTTAACACAAAAATCGCCATATTTCGAGATGTAAGCGTTTGAGCGACTGACAAGCACAACGAATCAATCAAATTCGGCAAAAGTTGGCTTCAGTGTGCGTCAAATTGAGGGATACGGTCCACAAGTGTCACAAATATTGCCTTTTTATTGGCCACTGTAGCCACACCTATCAACAGTGCCCATCAATACATGATACATGTACATGCCCATTGTGCTTTCTGCTCATGCACACAACTAAGTGGCCAAGCGTATGACTGGTAAAGATTATCGATGTTCTAAATAATGCTCATAACGTCTATAGTGACTGAAATCTGAAGCCCCATATGCATGGAACCAACCACTATGTAAGATAGCTATACTACAAAATATAGGTAGAAGTTCATGTCTTCCTAGTCTGGGCTAGGTCTGGGTGCAGAGAGCGTTTTTTTTTAAGTGTCACCGGGACAACTAAGCAGTATTTCCATTATTTCTTTCAACTTCACAAAATTATAGCCATGCACCAAAAGTAAATCTATAGATTGCACATGAGCTCTACAGAGCTCTATAGTTTTGCAAAAGTAGCTATCTTTATAAAGAGGAATGTATCCTGATTAGCCTTGTTTCTAGGGTAACTGTAAGTATTTATCAGCCATAAATACTTCCCATAGGGTAAAAGGCTCATAATATACTTCCCTCAAGGAATTATTCAGTTCAACCAATACTATAAAAGCTGCATGAAAATATTGAATGAATTATGCATAACACTATTATGAATAGTACATGTATGCTATCATCTGTGATCCTATAGCTATGTGTAGGTTGTTGCTTTTAGTAATTTTCTTCGATTGATGCAATTAGTTTATCGATATCAATGCTCATGAGATCTGTGACTGCATTATCCTTATTAACCCTCAGCGCATGCGCGAGGGTTACGGTAGTTGGTTTGTCTGTCTGTCTGTTACCACGCTATCTGCTACATACCTCGTTTGCGAGTCCAATTTGCAGTATTGTAAGGTTCCTTATGGCGTTCCAAACGCATGATTTGTGTGGATTTCTCCGAAAACGCTTTGTTCGCCAGTTTTGGCATCACTTGCCGATTCTAAGCTTCTTGACTTCGCTCGAGCTAGCGATAGCATGACTTAATGTATAAATAGGTTGTGCACTATATACGGTATGTATGTCTATTAACCCTCAGCGCATGCGTGGTTGCATCAATCCCGCCGCTCAGTCCACTGGCGAGCTTTTGACGATCAGGGGATGACAGTGGCTTCTTTTCAACTCTAAGGCTTAGCTGCCTGTATTCTTGTGGTACCCTTTGACTCTCTGGCTTGTATGCATGCATGGCATTACAGTACTTGAACCCAAGTGAGTTGCGATAATATTGGACATGCACTATTGTTTAGTGTATTTCAGTCTTGTGCCAAGGCTTTACATCATCAGTCCTTCAGGTTTAAGATGTAGCTAGCTAAGTCCCCAAGAATTGGAGGTTAGGCTACAGTGAGGGAGGTTGAGTTGACGTCGACACCACAGTGTGGAGTTTGATACGGTTGTTGCTGCTATGAGCTGTTGAACCTTGAATAACACTGCTGTGCAAGTATAACATTAGCCTCATCCCTGTCTTGCCCCGGCCCCAGCCCTTTAGCCACCCCCTTTTCTGCATGCAACTGTTGAAGCATGTAGCTAATGCCATGCAACGCGCCGAGGGTTTGTGCTCGAGAGAGCTCTAGTATTGTACCTGTGTGGGAGTAGCCTGAGTTATGTTAATAGTGCAACCGTACAAGTTTTGGAACATAAAGTTTGATGAAGTTGAAGGTTGATGTGGCTGACATACTGTACGTGAAATGTTCATTTTTTCTCTCTCAATATGCTAATTGTAAGATGTACCTGCTAGATGAGCTAGGAGCTGAAACTTTTAAGAATAGCAGATCTAGAGACAGCTTGATGCTGATGTTCATTTGTACGCTCATATGTCCTAAGGGCTTCCAATGAGCGGTGCCCTGTTCTTTCTTGGATTATCTTGTCTGGTACACCTTGGTCATACATCTGAGTTGCACTTGTTGCCCGAAGACTGTGGTTGGTAATGTTCCCCTCAATACTGGCTTCTTTGCACATATTTTTGAGTTTGTTTTGTAGTGAATTTCTTCCTACAGGTACTGATACATACCTAGGTGAAGAAGAGTCAGCAGGTGTTTGTGATAAAGGACGCAGATAAAACAAGTCGCATTCAATAGCTTTTTGTGGGAGCTTGCTCAAATAAGTGTCAAGTACGTACACTAGACATCTTTCACCAAGATGAGGAGAGGCATATATTGGGACAACTTTACCCTTGATACGCAGCTTTTTGAAAGAACCACTATTGGTCTTCGAAACATTCTCTTGATAAATGTAGTGGTCAGGATCATGATTACGCGTCAGTTGTGAGAGTTTTAGGTTTCGATGCTCGACTCCACCTCGTAAATTAAACATTTTCCCTACCACAAAGAATGCTGCATTTTGCAGGTACCTGGGAGTGCTAACTCCCATGACACCACTATCCCATAGCTTGTCTTCTGCTTTTGTGATGATCTCAGTGTGCCTCACTTGTACACCTATGCTATTGGAATGAAGCTTGTGAAAGAGTGCATTGAATGTGCCATGCAAATGGCGAAAATGACTGTCTTGCTTGTTGAGGAAGTTTGAACAGCCTGGAACTGTTTCCCTCATGTGCCGCAGTAGTCCACAGAGTAGCTGATGTTTTGTACTTGGTGGATAGATCTCTCCATTAGCTTTCCTAGCTTCGACAGCAAACTTTGAGAGGTGAGTATTGAGCAATGACGGGTCACAGGTGACTAGCAAGTCTTGTGGTACTGGGATCTTCAGGATGATGCGTGTTTCTAGCTTGCTTCCAGAGCTCAAATACATTGAATGCCAATTTTGTGGAGCTTCAATTATTAGCTGGAGTAAATCCTTTTGCCAGTTCAAGTAAGTTTTCTTCGCTGGAAAACTGGAACCACTCGCTTGGGAGGAGGGGCTGCTTCAATGTGCTAGGTTCAGCGGGGCGTGGCAGTGGTGACTTGCATAACATTTGAGGAAGCGGCAGGTGTGGCTCTAGGTCTGTGGTAAGTGTCAGTAAAGGTTGACAGTCAGTCCACTCGCACATGCCTGGACAGCATCGGTCTCCTGCGCGACAAATAGACGACTCAGAGCTAGCTTCAGCGGACATAATATCAATTCAACAGTGAAATTCTGGTATCTAAGGAGCAAAAGTAAGCTACATTGGTATCTATGGACCGTTTGGACCAATCAGATTCTTGTTGCATGGCTCTAATAGCAACGCACAATGGCGCTTAGCGCATGCGGCAGGACATACAACACTTATCAACTGGGTGCCCAGGAATTATGGCAGTAAACAAACCGATCCCGAGGGCGCAGCCCGAGGGTGAGGTTTGTTTACGTTGCCATAACTATTACTTAGATTCTATTGCTATGGAGATTTTATTATTATACTGTATAATGCAGTCACATTTACCACTAATTAATGGGTGTGGCTATATAATTATCTTGTTAGTGGTGTAAATACATTCCATAGTCCGTTCCATATTCCATTCCATTCTAATACAACCTATACTTAATTCTTTGTTTATACTTGTGTAAGGCAAGGCAAACTAAATTCACAGTTCAGACTTCTCAATTTTGCATGCAGGCAGATTTCAAACTAGTAAAAGAGTGTGAGAAACGCTAGGTTCGAACCCGTGATCGCCAAGGCCACGCCCTTCAATTGCAGTGATCGAGGGGGCGGGGCCAAAGTGCCATATAGTTGTATGCAATCTGAAATCTAAAATTTTTTGAGAAAATCTGAATATCCATGTGGGTGGTAATGATGAACTGCAAATTCAGTTTGCCTGGCCTAATATCAGTTGGTATTCTCAACAATGGAATATGGCAGGAGGATATCAATAGAATATAAACTGCTCATACATAGAAAGCTCATGCCTTTATATAGGGATACAGAATGACAGGACTACATCATAGAGATCAGGGCCAGGTGCTTAGAAATCAAGGGTAACACACATTCAGATAATACAAGACTTATACGTAAAATGTTTATATTACATGACATTGTTCAACGGTTCTATTTGCTGTCTGATCGTTACACTTGCAATATTGATGTGAGTGCAATTATTGCATAAGTTGTCTTTAGCCTTCAGGTCTGTACCAGGCACATAGGCAGGGAAACTTTCTGGAAGCATCCTTAATTAGGCTATGCAGTATCTCTGTTTATTAACCACATTTTGAACCAATTGTCCATGGAATCATCTCAGCAGAGAGACTTTTTAGCAGTACAAAATGTGTCTTGATTTTTACATCAAAATTGAGTACCACTGCATATGCACTGGTAATTAAAATTGAAAGGTAGTGGCCTTGAAGATTTCATCCAAGCTATGTCCTTCAAAGAGTTTCTGGCTATGCCACTGTATACAGTGAAGTCGTAGCAACTGTTTTGTGACCAATTTGTAAATTTTAGCACACACTCTAATTGTGCAGAATGGCAGGAGTACATTCCCTTCCCACATTGGTATTATGAACAATGGCTGCCCTCTCCAACTCATATTTCAAATCCTAAAAAGAATATTGCATACAGTATGAGGAGAAAGTAATGCAACAAAGTACCATGGAGAAATTTGAATGACACCCTGGCACTTAAGCAGGACGTAAGGTTCTGCACCGTGACTACTTTGTCCAAATAGTTACGACAGGTATAATGCCCCCGATGGGTGAATCCAATTGTGACTTGAGTTTGGTATACATACTGAGATGGTTACTAATATATATGTGACCCATTACATACCTTTTCAGTGCCTACACAACATAATGAGTTATACCATAGGAAAACCACTGTCAGTAACCACAAATACAGGCACCAGCCCATCCAACAAACAGGAAATGTGTACCAGTTGCAAATATAAGTTACTACACACCTATACCAGTGATGTGCAACAATTACTGCATAATGTACATATATGTATTGAAAGGTGGCAATTGTGCTTTTCTAGAACCATTCCTTTAGGATAAGTGCAGATTGCATTGCCAGTAATAACTGGTTTGATCAATGGTGCCAATAGTCATGTACCATAATATGGCCGGAATTTTTCAAGGGAGCCAATTTTCGCAGTTTTCGCGGTTGACTGGCGATCCACAAAAATTAAATCAAAAGCACGTTCTTGTGACATCAACACACATGCACAATAGCAGGGGGTATGGCCATTATGGTGAATGCCGCTGGTTTACTTCACATGGTCACCAGTTCATTGTGGTTATAAGCTTCTTCTACACAAATGCCTCAAGCCTCAATCACATGCGACTCTCGTGCCATTTCTCGATCTCTGCTAAGTTCAAACTTTAAGCACGATCAATCGATTGCTTGCTGGTTTTTCATAACTTTTCTTCTAACGAGATTTGAGCAGCAGCACATGTGCAGTAAGAGGCAGAGCCTACGGATATTGTGGATGGAGCAACTCTGGAACGTCCATTCGTGAAAATTAGATTGCGAAATCTTTCAAGATGGGCCTCCATGAAAATTGGATCCCTCGAAAATTTCTCGTCATAATAATTATTATATACACAGTATGTCCAGATAAGTATAGGTTACATCACGAGGTGAAGGTCTCTACAGGATTTACACACCGAGGGCCGGAGGCCCGAGGCTGTGTAAATCGCGTAGAGACCGAATCGAGTGATGTAACTGACTTGTACCATGGGCTACGTGGTCCTGACAACGTATCTACGGCCTAGCAACTACAGCACCGGCCATAAAAGGCTCAAGCGCGTACCTAGCAACAGTTCAAACCATCGTCGTCAATCGAGTCGACGCTGGACATCGATGCATAGTGAGCCGACGCCGTTTTCTGTCCAACTCGAGCTTCTTCCTTGACATTCAGAACCACAATACTATTGTCGCTGCGTACAAAGGCCGGCCATGTCATCGCTGTCTTGATTTCAACTCGAGGTAGTCAGAGTGCAGCTCAGTTTTTACTACTGCTGACTTGGCAATTCATTCGCTCCACCCATTCATTTAACACAGTAAGACCTGCCCACTAATCATCTGCATACAGTACTCTGCATAGTACTAGAGCTCTGTACTTTGTCTATTTCACTAACAAAAGATGCTGTAACTACCCTAGCAGGCATGATCATGTAAAATTTCATAGCCTCAGAGGTAGGTGTCTATCTAGATAGACACCTCCTAGGAGGTGTCTATTTTATTTAGACGACACCTATAAATCAATCTGATTGGTCAGAATGTTACAGCCATGGTACAATATAAGGTACCGAAAGGTACCAACTAACAACCACTAACACATTATTGCATGAACGGTATATTTGTGTTGCATTACGTTCTCCTCACAACATAATCTGCTTTTGCCGTTGAAACTGGGAAGTTTCTTACATTAATTTTCTAGACATCATAATATTCAATCGTATAATAAGGACATATAATGATATGCAGTTTCTGCACTACTTGGAATCATCAAAGTATGATTGAGACCTTCATGTTTGAGCTAGTTCCCAAATCATACTCCATCACAGTTCAGTGACTCAATTTGTGATTAGAATTATAGTTAGATTTTTTTCCTTACCTTCAATTGACAATATTATGGTATTGCAGCCAAAGAGAGTAGAATTACTTAGCAGAGCACAATTCCATCATCACAGAGATAGCGGACTGATGAATCCTGGGGCAAACTCATAATTATCATGTGTTACTCACAATCAATATTATGAGGAAAGCACGTAACAAGCACAAGGTGATTGGTGCATGTGATAAGCATATACAGAGGCGTAGGAAGATGGTTTGGTAAAGGGGGGCTCTATAGATCTATAGGCAAGGGGACTATGATCAGTGTGTATAAAATTGAGCCTAGCTATGTAACTACAAGAAACATAGGGGGGCACCAGCCCCCGGAGCCCCCATGGTTCCTACGCCTATGATATACAAAACTCGACATGTCCTACACACAAACTAGATGCTTGTACAAAACTCAACATTTACTTAACACAGAAGTAGAGTATGAATAAGCTAATAAAAACGTATGGCACATAAGAGTTTACATGTGTTGCAAAATCAAGCATGTCAAAGCATACTATATGACTATGAATCCATCACAGGAATTTAATTTACTATCTGTGGCTTGAGACCAAGTTTGTTCATGGTTGGTACTGTTAAGTGGCATAGCCAGAAACTTATTTGAAGGGTATCCATATCACAGAGTCGGTAGACTCTATAAGTAGGGATGGCCTGGATATGCCATGTACATAATACATTACAAAAAAGTTAATAACTCAGCAAGTATAAATTCACTCCATTGTGTTGAGCATATATGTTTGTGGTACACTACTTTTGCATTATCATGACAGTTGGTAAATCATGGGTATATGCAGTGCATGCATTTCACACAATTGGTCATCTCCAATACGCCATTTTATCATATAATGCGCATGCTTGTATAGTATTGCCATGGTGAAGTCATGTGCCAAATGATGTCAGTGCTAGTGGTGCACGCCGGCGCCTAGAGCTCAAGCGCATGATCGACCGCACTGCTGAATGTTGAACTAGCTAGCTCGAGTGCTTGGCAACAACTGAATTTTAGCTGCCAACACTAAAGTTCACATTATAAATAGAAGGTACTCATTGCTACGTGGCCCAAAACAGCCTTCTTTCAATTTTGTCATCGTGACTGAGCCAGCTACCTCCATGAAATGAGTTGATGAGGGGCGTGGCTATATTCTCAGTCGTACAGCAATGCCATGGGATGAAGCTGTTGAGTATGGTATTCGGGGTACTAGGCTTATGCAAGGTGTGTATTGAGCTCTAGCCACTGAGCCAATGTTTGGAGAAAAGGCATGCACTCACTGCACTGCTGCAACAGCTAACAACAGAGCGCTTGGCAGAAGCCATCACATCCATGAAATTCCAATCTATAAATACATGTATCATTATATATAAGTGAAGAACAATCATTGAATAATAAGAAGTATGAAATTTAATTAATAGCACAGAATATGCATGTTTCTTTGACACAAATGTCCACTGTCCGTGGTGCTTGGATGTGTCTGGTCAGCATGTTAAACATGTATAGACAAACTTTAGGGTTACCATATTATATGCATGCACTCTCTGGAGTCTTCCAGTAGCTACTAGTGGTTTTGCAACCTGAAATCAAACATTAATATTGTATGCATATACTTAGGCCAACCTTTTGATGCTGATGGGAGTGTATGCATGATGTCAGCCACACATATACATAATATTACCGTATTCGCTCGATCAGACGCCGCGGCTACTATTTATTTCATTGTCCGAGTTTGTGCGGCGTTTATTCGAGAGCAGCGACTATTCGAGAGCGGCGTTTATTAATACCAGTAGCTGCCAGAGAGACAATCCTTTGAGAAACGGTCGATTGATACCACTGATCTAGGAGATTCCGGCCCCTTTGCTGATGTAAAAGAAAATTAGAACTTGTTCTGGACTGTCGTGTGCCTGCCATTGAAAACGAGTCGCGAGGCATGTCCACGTGCTGGTGTTCTCGAATAGTAGGCGTGGCGCGGCTACTATTCGAGAGCGGCGACTATTTCGTTTAACACTTCCGGAGGTGCTGCGACTATTCGAGAGCGACGTCTGATCGAGCGAATACGGTATGTAAGAACGAAAATCTTTGAAATTTCTTTTAAATATACTACTAGTTACACATTTACCCATGCACTGACCACCACATATTTACCCATGCACTGACAATAAAGCATTGAACGGGCAAACCATGCCAGGTAGTGTTGAAAGATATGAATTGCCCAGGGGGCAATAAAACAATTAAATAAATTGATGGATGAAGTAGGGATGGTAGGATCAAAAAGTACACAAACAAGACTAGGGATACTAGATACATCCCTATACTTGCTTTTTGAGTAGGTGCAGGAATTAACTAACCAGGCAGGAATGTGACGATCAAAGCTGATTATCCCCCACCCCCTACGAGCATATTGAATTTCTCGATCCCACATGCATATAATATAGCTAGAAGATTCAAACTAAGGATATAGCACCAATGGGTCACCATCAATAGGCGCATGACAATCAAGAAAAGCAAGCGTAGGGATGTATAGTGGATATGATTATCCATAATCTTGTTCGTGTGCTTTTTGACCCTGCTATCCCTACTTCATCCATTAATTATTTGCTATAAAAGGTTTAATAGTGCACATAACTTGTTTAATGATCATTGTATGTACGATGGCAATTGATATGAATATTAAGCAGAACCCTTTACTAGGCAAACAGAAGAAATACATGCCCATTAATATGTTTGTAATGAAGATTATTTGGCTCAATGAGAAATGGGAATAAAGGCACTAAGTATTTAAGCACTGGGAAGGGGAGTGTTTCCAGCTCTGCCTGCCTCTGTATCTTCTGTTGACATAAATGTGATGAGCGATTGCTTCTGAATACTTTACACACATATTGCTTGTTATGTATGCATAATATATACACCTATTAATATAGTGGTGATGTACTGGTATCATGATTTGCTATTTTTTTCATTTAGAGTGTCAGAACTGCAATTAGCCAGACTATTGGATATGTAAATGATTACCTTGCTCATATGGATACTGCTGTAAGATCGTCTAGTCGTGTACAATGATTATGATGGAATAATCAATTCTTCAGTTTGACATTCTAGATATCTATATATATGTAGTTAAAAAACCATGTACATGTATCTTGGCAATTCTCACCAGCAATCTCTCTAGTCATATATGCCAAAATAGTCCTTGTGTTGTTGCACACCTAGTTACCTATATTGCATCTTCAGCTTATGATATTATTACCGGTACATCTCCCCAGATTGCAAGGGACGTATCAAGATGCCAACCCCTGTGGGCTATCTATACTACTATGCACAATTCAGTGTGTGGGATATTTCTTGATGGATTAGTAAGTTGTTTAATTATCTAAAAATTATCCAGTAGATTAGATTTTGATTTCTTAGATAATGCTTAAACAGGGTATGCATGCTCCACAATATCATTGAGTCAGTAGACTATAGGTAGGATCGATGGCCCAAAAACATTAATAACTTAGATTTTAAGATTTTTAACTTTTATATACATGATTATGTCAGAGTACCTATCTATATGTAGCTATCTAGCCCCCACACATCCATGGAAACAATCAGGTATTCCTGAACTAGCCATGTAAGGAATAGCCAATTATCTTTTTTTTCATTTCCAGGGGTAACTCAAAGACTGCCTTGACCACTCATCTTAGTTCGAGTGTAAATCTACTCGGTTTTGTGGTGCGTTAGTTTTGTGTTACAGAACAGTTACTTAACCGTAGCGCATTTTATGAGCGGGTGCAGTTGTATCACCAGCGTACAAAATCCCATGACTTTCTGTTTTTGGTGGGAACTTCAACCCAATGATGGCGGCGCAATGCACAATATGCACATTTCTATGACAAATGCATACAGTAATCCAGTTGAAAATTTATCATTATGAAACAGCCGTGAGATAAGTAAATAGTACGACAATACTTATAACAAATAGTCCTGGAACACAAGGAAACAGCACTTTGTCAGGATGTCCAGTTCCAAGGAAGGGAAATCCAATACTAGTTACACCCACCTCAGCTCCACCCAGGTAGGAACACCCCCGTTCTCAGTGCATCAAATATCCTTGCAAGCATGCAGCTATACAATAACCTATACAAATCAACTTCATAGGTGCTTGCTAACTAATTTCTGCCACACAGTGAGCTGAACCACATTGGTGGGTGTGCCATTTTGTGAACAAACATCGTTGTATTATCGAAGGATAGTGTATACATATAATATCAGACTAGAGTGAATTCATATCCTTGGGTGTTTTAGCAGAATATGGCAAACAAGGTCCACAATGGGAAAGAACTGTGGCCCATGCATGTACACTGTGTATTCAAAACAAATTTCATTATACTCGCATATCGGAGTGGAACAACGAAACAAAGAAAGTGATAAAAAAAGATCGAGACAGACATTTCACGAACCAGTTACCTTAATGTATGGTGACAGGGTGCCAAAATGTACTTAGTATAAAACTAAAAGGCACCACTGCAGGCATATACCACTGTACAGATCATTACAATATATTATAATAGTGTACAGATCACTTTCCGAAAAAGCAAATCGTTTAGTTCACCAGAAATATAATGTACTGTATAGCCAGAAATATTGGCAGGAATTAAATTTGGCAGTTGAGCCCAAAATCACTATTGCAAGGATATTAGCGGATTTCATTTGGCAGTTCGGTAACGGATCGCCATACGTATATATGTGAGTCGGAAATTTTGGCCGATTTTAATTTGGCGGTTGTAGACTGCCAAACTGCCAAATTTTCCGGCTATACAGTATGCAACAGAGAATTTCATCACTACGAGCCATGTCCAAGTTTGCCATCAAAGGATTGTTCACCATTGTTCCCTAACCCGAATAATAGCCAAACCTATTGTTACCCTACCCAAACCCTAACCCTAACCTAAACATTGCATATCATTAATATCATTTTGATGGCAAACTTGGACATGAGTGATCACTACTGCCCAAATCCACAAAGAATACTTTCAGGATACAGTGATGTGATGTCAATATGACTGCCATAGATATAATTTGCCTAATATGTATTATACAAAGCTCATAAAACAATATTGAAGCATGAAAACGAACAAAGCAAGGACAAAGATTTTCTGGAATAGGAGTGCTAAAAACAGCAGATCATAGTTCAGAAATTGACACTGCTCTCAATGATGAAACAATTAGTGTTACTGAAACTCTAAGTAGGAAGCCATACATCTCCCACTGCATATGACATGCTAGATAATTTGTTGAGAGGAGAGACAGAAAGCAGGATCGATGCATATCAGTAAACAAATGAACCAGGCGAGACGGAGGCATCCAATGATTATCTAGTGCACAACAATGAATCAAACTTCATCAGCAAGCTAAAAATCTAAAAGCTAAATCAAAAAATGATGAAACAGATCTAACTATTCTAAATATGGATAAGCTCATAACCTCACTTGATCCAACCCTATGGAGTATGATAATTCACCTAACTAAATCTTGCCATGAATCCATCAGACCAAACAAACACACCCTTACACACAGTCAAAAGCTACGTTGCTTTTACTGTGTGGCTCTTGTAACAGTTGACTGAAAGAGTAGCCCTATTTGATTGAGTGATCTGGACTGTAGAGCTACTCTGAGTGAGAGATGGAGTGGTCTGAACTGTAGCGCTAGTCTGTCTGTGGAAGGAAGTGGTCTGGACCGTAGTGTTACTCCGAGTAAGAGAGAGAGTAGTCTGGACCGTAGTGCTGGTCTGAGTGAAAAAGGAAGTGATCTGCACCGTAGTGCTAGTCTGGGTGAGAGAGGGCGTGGTCTGGACTGCTACAGCATGAGAGTGGTGTGCTGGTATGAGGGAAGGTACAGTGGCCAATTTCGATGCTGATACCCGCTGTATACCACTGCATGACTTTGGAGAAAGCCAATATTGTCTACGGATATAGCTACAAAGATGGATAGCATTGATGAGCATCCTGTTCCTTTTTCTTGATTATATCTTGGCAATACCTAGCATGTGTATTGATAGAAGCTACAGCACCGAGTTGGTTACATGAGTACCTGTATGGCTATCAAGAACATCAGTCAGGAGTACATACATACAAGGGTGTATTGCATTGGTTATTGGTGATGAATAGAAGCACACATACTCCCACTCTGATGCAAGGTCCCTTCCTACTCCCACACAGTGTCCCTCCTGTTGAGCCCAGTACAACTTCCACTCAGCCTAGTGCTGGTGAGCACATAGCTTGGGCTCAAATCTTTCTCAATCCAACTGAACTCAGTCCTATTGTATGTGCACATACACCCAGGGTTACAGCTCAATTTGAGCCCAGCAATATTACTACTTTCTTTCACTCATTGAGGACAAAGAAAAGGAAGAATGACACACATAGCATAGCTCCAGAGAACTTCGAAAAAAAGAGCACGAACCGAAAAGGAAAATTGAAATGAAACTGAAATGTATACAGATGCATGCAAGTACACTTTTTAACTCCCATGGCACTATTGGGACCTTATGATGCCAGGGTTTCACTTAGGGGGCAGGGGGGCACTCGCTCCCCCCCCCCCCCCCCCCCTTTGAGAGTAGCCACCATCCATACACGCAGTACATATACAAGTGAAAGTTTAAATGGTGAAAGTATCCAAAGCGGCAGTTTTGAATCCATAAACTACCTGAATCTTCATGCTATGCGCAGTAGGAGACGCATCCCACATCCTTGCAACATATGACTTAAAATGGAGGGGAACCAGTGGATATTACTGACAGGCTCTTCCCCATCTGAGTGCCACCAGAAACAGTCTCAGAGGTTGGAACATTAAAAATTTTACTACCCCCACACCCACCTAATATAATCATGCATGTTAATGAGCACTATGTCATTCTTCACGGATGGAAAAACACTTGAAATATTACTATAGTCTTTGCCCCCCCCCCCCCCTTACCTCTGCAATTGTCTGCACGTTTGCCCTTCCCCCCTTGATGAAAATCCTAAATAAAACCCTGGATGCTCCACCTAATAGAAGATGAAACCAAATCCATGACCAACACTATTTTCATGTACAGCTGATCTTCACAAATGTTATAATACCCCCAGGCCTGACTCAGTGACAAAAGGAGTACAAGAATGTCATACATAATTCAAGTGCTCTCAACGAAAGGATGCGGGTGACTGAAGTATCCTATCTAATGGTCTTAAACAAATATACAGACAATCCAGAGACAATCTTAGAAGTACTTTCATGGCTTGCTGGTAATGAAAAAACATATGCTCATCTATTCATGTTTTCTTACTTGGTCTGACAATTATAGCTGACTTTAAATCTCTGTTATTTTAATCTCATGAGCCTCGTCAATTGCAACACTGTGTCCTGGCCGTCCGGTTAGGCTTGCCACAAATTGTCCTGATTGAAGGTATTCTAATTAACATATCTTTTGACATACCGGTAACTAACAGATCATCAGCTTCTGGTAGTATTGCTGATACAAATGGAATGCCCCAGAAGGGAGATAAATCTAGTGCTAGGCAGTTTTAGAACGAAGATATCACCTTGAAAGTGCAGAAATGTATGCTATTGGCCTATATTCAGTTATCTATGATGGGATGTTCATCATTCTATACCAAATACTACCATTGAGAATTATGTCAAGCTGCTGCTAAACAGATTTGCTAACATTACTTAGACAATGGAGTGAATTCATAACATCATCAAAATGCTTCACTTCATTGGAAGTGCATTGAGCGTGAACGTAGAGACAAATAACCAAATGACATCATCTCAACAGTATTGCCATGGTGAAGTCATGATCAATGTCAATGGCGCGCTGGGCACTTTCAGATCGAGTTTGCTCGAGCTCGAGCTCGAGCGTTCTAGGGCTAACCCACAAGACTACAATCACAGTGAACTGTTGATAATGGTGGGTACTAGACTAGTAAGTTTACACGGTCAGGTATCTAGTCAGCATGAACGACTTTATTCGCATGTCTATTAAGTCTGTCTGGTTATAGCAACGCCACACACTTGAACAACATATTGGCACTGATGCATGCTCAGACAAGGCATGCATGCGTTGGGCCCTCACTGCAACACACCATAGGCTACCGTGTCCGACTCAGTCGTACTCTTTAAAAACTTTTCACCGATAATTTACAATTTGGACACTATTGTGATATACCATAGAATCCTGCAATTACACTCCCTGCACTTTTAGCTCAAGTTCCTGCATAGGTAGTTTTGTCTTATGTATAAGCCCCCCTCCAAATGTTGACATTAGAGCCCATAAACAGTAACTACAGCTAGCTATTTGTGTCATAGTACTTTGTCGATTTTCTAGAAGTTTTCCCATTCAACAGCCAGAGAAAGTACAGAGATCGCACGCACCAACATGGTACCGTAATGCGGGTAATTTTCATGGGGTGCTAATTTTAGTTATTTTCATGGTTGATTTGGCAGTCACGAAATTTTCCCATCCACGAAAATTAATGCTTACGGTGATATGCGAGTCCATGATGATGGGTGTGGCCACAAACATCGTGGCAGCGCAGCCAACACTTTACAGTATTAGCAAGCAACAGTAGCCATTGTCATCCAGCTGATAGCATCTTCGACACTAATATTCTTCTCTCTCATGCTATTTGTCCAAGTCTCTGTTAGTAACGAAGAAGATTGCGAGTGCGTGCATTGATTGCATCATCGCTTGTGCAGCATCCATAACTATGCCCGCCCCCCCTTTGTGCATGCTAGCATTGGGCGAAAGTGGAGAGGAGCTTATATACATGGGATTGTGACATTTCCATGTGATGACCAATAACTGACCATCTAATACCGTATGGCGGGTAATTTTTGTGGAAAATCCAAAAAGGCCCTCAAAATTAATTTTCGTGATTTTAAATTTCGTGACAGCAACCAGTCCAGGGGCGTGGCACTGCTGCACAAGCGATGGGATATGGTTTGGCATTTTTAGATCATCAACAAAAAGTTATAATCCACACTGCTTGCTATTCACCCACAGAATGGCTTCTGGTGGTCTTTGGGTTTCTGTTCTGTCCTCTTCATTCCTGTGATCATCTTCTCCGTTATCACATCAACATGTTACCTGAGAAGAAAATCTGAGGAATTAATTGATAGTTACACCGACTATCCGTAAGTGATATACGAATAGTAGACCCTATAAGCTTAAATGTGTGTGTTTTAAGCTCTTTAACCTCTTTACGCTAGATTTACTTTAGCCACGATAAAGAATGAAAGTGTATGACATCCTTCAAATTAAAAAAATTGTAGGCTGAGTTTTTTTCGCTCCAAAGTTAATAAACACTCTCAATTAGTAACCACACTCGATCCAGCAAGGCTGAAATTAATAGTAGTCGCAGCTTCTATTCAACTAAATATAATTGGCATAAAGTCACTGCAGATGACATCTTTGTCTATGAGGCACATTCCAAAAAGGGATATTACGTTAGTTTTGAAGACAAAATTGCATTGTGCTTATCATGGACTTCTAAACAACTTGCAAACTTATTGTGTAAGTATCAGGTTATTTCTATCTAGCATTACGCCAATGTTTTTATAACATCAGTCAATGTTTACCATGCGTACCGTATAGCCGGAAATATTGGCGGGAATTAAATTTGGCGGTTGAGCCCAAAATCGCTATTGCAAGAATATTGGTTTGGCAGTTCGGTATGGGATCGCCATACGTATATATGCGAGTAGGAAATTTTGGTGGATTTTAATTTGGTGGTTGTAATATAGATCGCCAAACCACCAAATTTTCCGGCTATACGGTATGTGGTTTTTAGTAGCACAGATTCGCCTTACCTCTTTCTTATTTACTTAAGAGCCCAAGTAAGAGGTTGAATATTACACATAAACAAAGATGTGAAATTTAGTGTAGGTACACATCTCCCTCCTGCAGCCAGCCCCATGCAGTTGCATTATCATTATGGCTCCCCCCCCCCCCCCCCCCCCAATTTATAATTGAAGTATATGTATATATATAACTATAGGAGTTATAGAGCGTTTGCTTCAAAGCTAGAATACAACCTGTACCTGTATTAGCTACAGTGACTGTATATATACCTTGCATGCTGATCAGCCTTAAAAATTGGATCGATATAGTGGTATCAATAATATTGTTCTTTTATAAGCACACATGTGGGTCTAAGTAGCAGCAATGACTAGTACGATCTTTGGCCTTATCAGCCCCAGAGAAGTTTCTAGACTCCAGAGTCTTCTAAATTAGCAGTAGTACTGGGCTTATCAACCATAAAACAGTTTAATGCATCCCCAATATTTCGATCACAATTATGCTGCTTCGCCCCTTTTAATTTTGTTCAGCCATATTATGATAGGACTGAGGTGGCAGTAGTGCTATTGTCAGCACTGGCTTGACCTTAAGCCCACCATAACATCCTCTAGTTATCAATGAGTTGACCTCATATAGCTATATGATCCGCTGGGGAACTGTGTGTTGGGCCTGGTGAGTAGTATCCCGCTGGTCCCCCACCCACCCACCCCCTGTCCAGTGCATTACATGTATGCTTGGTTTTGGAGTTACCGTATACTTTCTAATATAGGTGCTGCTAACATAAAATTACAGATTGCACAGGCGCCTCCAATTAGAACCAAAGGGCGCCACTTAGAACCATTCTGAAAGTTTTTACCAGAGCCCAAGAACTATCATTAACCAGTACTTTTTAGTGGCAGTGAATATTATATCAGTGACAAAAACAACAAAAAGATGATTCTCTAGTTTCAGTACATGAAGTTTCACTCTGCCATAGTAGCTATGCCGAATCATGCTCAAGTTGCTGGTATCAGAACGGTTGTCTTCAACTCCAGAAAGATATCAAAGCATTAGGTAAGTAGTGCCCATATAAATGTATGAGACAGCTTCGTTCGACATCTAAGCCACTAGCTCTATACATTGACTCGATCGACAGTAATATCATGATATCATGTGGCATCGCCTAAAAATAATTGATGTCTGGAAAGGCACCTTAAATTAGAACCGTAAATATTGCACAGGTCTCAAAGACATGCATTAGAACATATTATGGTATTTATCCTTATGGCTCCAATAATGGCAGACCACATGGATTTAATGTGCTCTACCTAGTTGGATAACATAAGGCAACTGATAACACATTCAGTTTCTCAATATATAATTTATTATGTGTGTTACTCCTGAGACCCACCCTATCATTGTTGGAATCTCAATATTATCATATGGATAAGGGATGTGTTGCACTAATAAAAGTGTATGGTATCATACTATAACAGTTCTCTACTGAACATACACACAATGTAATTTTGCAGAATGAAAGATGTACGCTGATTTCCTTAATTGAAGGCAACTCAAAAATATTTTGCTTACTGTATTGTATCATAATTAGTATGATGCTAGTTATAAGTATACTGCACGTGATAAAATTTTGCTGCAATAATCCTCATTAATTTTGATATACATAATATTATGCTATTGAGTATATTGTCTTCAAAAGGGTCATCTGTACACTAAGCCCTCATTTTTGCCAGTGTCAGCAGATTATGTACTCAGTGCAGTTGACGATGCAAATGATTTGCATCATCAACTGCACTGAGTACACTAGCTGTCTTATGGTAGCACTAATTGGAATTAGTAAATTGTGATCCATCGAAGAGGCATGGCTGATGAAGCTGTACGGGTGCTTTCGGATTGAAGTGGGAGTGAGCTAGGATCATTAAGTGACCAGAAAATTAATGTCCCCTGAAGCAAAGTGTCCTATCAGTGAATGCATGTGCCACGCCCAGGCGGGGGGGGGGGGTGTATAAACTGGTGAATTTATATCTGGGGGGATATACTGTTGTAAAAATATCAAACATTTAAGGTACCATTAAAGTCACAAAGCCATTCAAGAATGCCCTGTGACATCACTGCAATGCTATACTCACCACATACATACACATGATAACATGATGTGATTGTTCATGCATGTACTGCTGCACACTAGATACCAGTATGTGAACATACATGTACATTAATTATATTATGTATGAACTGCCATGTCGTGGCAAAGGCGCGTGCATGCATACATGTACATGCACGCATGCATAGATTGGTTATGTGTCAACCACTAAGGTACCATTAAATTGTTTGGGTGTGAGGTGGGGGATATGACACCTAAACCACATCAAAGTCATTAGTGAGGTGCATGTTGTGTAACCACACCCTTTTAATTGCACAGGTCTCAGGGGTGTGGCTACTAGAGCCAGAAGTGTTCATTTAATATCCTCCATGGACCGGAAGGGAGGGGCCAGCCTGCAGGCCACGCCCAAAACAGCACCACCCTGTGCCTCAAGGACCACCATTCTCAATTAAGTGCCAACTGGCCACCGGATGTCCACCAGAAGCCCACACTCAATCCCAATTAAAACACAGCTTCCTCAAGGCCAAAACACACAAACACTTGGAGGCCGTTCTGCCACACCGCCCACACAAGAGCTCACCTCATTTCCTGTGTGGGCGGAGTAACAACACGTCATCGCAACCACATCCGCTTCAAACCATCATCAGCTTCCGTCCAGCCGTACGGTTCCCTCGATCGCACCGGCGTACAGTGCCTCATTAACGCGTTACCATAGCGTAATAACCACGCATTGTTAAACATCGCGCACCTGTATGAATTATAGGCAAGCACGCAAAGTTACCAGATCACTCGGAGATTCAAGGGTGTGGCTTGTGAGACTAGATAAAAATAGAGGAGTGAGAGAATGGAAACGGTCGTCATTGTTGCTAGTGCTAGTGACGTACATGAATGCTCGTATATCAAGATTATATACCAACGGAGTTCAGATCATCGGCCACCAAGTAAATCACAGTGACATCTTATACATCTACCAACTTCCCATACCGTACCGAGGCTGATTATAGAGTTCATGCCATGAGCCAGACTCCACACTCGAGGATGATACTACCTAGGGTGATTAACACTCACCAGCAATGCAGACTGAGCGCCAGCTCGTGCCCAGCCTTTTGGAAAAATGATCTGTATGGTTGATAAGCTCTCGGAGAAAGGGCGCTGCACGCGCATGTACTCTAGTAATCGTTCGCGGGTTCTGCATGATGTACAGTTCGTAATTTTTTCTGGGGTCCGTTGGCGCATGCGTTTGAACTAAGCCATGACATTGGCGAATGCGATCGGTCCAAGTATTGGAGCTGGAAGGTCTTCAGAATGGACGATCGGCCGTGCCAGACTAGCTAGATCTACGTAGTACACCACGAGTAGATTTAGCGAGAGTAGGTCAAGAGATTAACAGCGCCACGAGTAGCTAGCATCCACGACAAGCGCAACAATAATATTTGATTAAAAAATAATTACTAGCACACTGATTTTGGGAAAATCCTCCGTATGTTTTTTCTGAAAATTGAATGGTTGATAAGCTCAATCCGCGTTCAAGTCTTAGGCCAATCGCGCACTTGGTTTTGTTTGTGATCGCGCCACACCCCTAATAATCGATTGCTATGCACGTGTGTGGCGTTTCCGAAATGAACGGCAAGAGTTGTTGACGACAGCCGATTGTTCCAAGAAGCAAAAAAGGTGAGCGAACATATAGATTCTAATTAGTGCCCATAGCAACGGGCTCTGGGTATGGCAACAGAGCCGACTAGGTGGGTCCTTATTTCGCCTCGACTAGCCTCCATAGACAACGGCAACAGTTAGAAGGGTTGTTCGACATGTATAATATAATGACAAAATCTAGACTGAGACAAATTTCAACCTGAGCTACTAAAAACGTGCATTGCGCGAATCGCGTGCAGATCCCTTACCCCAAATCACGTATTGGGATGGCAACACGTATCGGTTGAAACATTAAGCGATGTTCACTTTTCAACAACACGAAATAGTGTGTTCAAAGGAACTAGCTGTATTGCAGCTGAACTGGTAATGGCGGCTGCGATAAATGCCTACGATCACAAAATATTAAAGCTTACACCCTAGCGGAAAATTGTCATATGGGCGGTGCCGCAAACGCAATGTATTTTTTTATTCCCACATGTTTTGTTTGGCATTTTCGTGGAATGAAATTTGATGCGCACTTAACTCTTACACTACTTGACCGATTTTCGCATATTAGAGGCTGCCACTGCACTTACTGCACTTACCGAACTTACGGAAGGACCACTATAGAAGACAGTCTGTGTTCTGGAGCAGTCTTCTGATATTCCGTTGATCATAGGATGGTATGCTGTAGAGTTATTATGCCGGTGGTTTATGTAGTCTTGAACAATCGAGTGGAGGAAAGTCCCGTGTTCCATAGATCACAGGTTTGCGCAATAAAGAAAGCGATCGACCCAAGAGCGACGCTGGAGTAGGCACTACGTTGATTCAGTGAAGCTGCACCCTCGAGTTATGTATGTACTTGCGTTGTATGTTGTGATTAGCTCACGTGAGCGATAGAGTTAAGGTATCACCGAACTGCGTGAGGCTCGAGGGGGATACGACATCCGTCATATTCGGGGGTGTGGCTGTTAGAGCCGGAAGTGTTCATTTAATGTTCTCAATCCGAGCCGGAAGGCCATGTCAACGTTTCGAATGTACACAGGAAAAAAATCACGACATAGTTGAGCTGGATGCTAAGCAGGCTGCCTAATTTTGGCCCAAACTTGTTGGTAAAGGTCGTCGATTGTATGTGCACGCGTAGCCCGCCTCTCACGTAGCGTGTGGACAGAAGCATTGCAAATGCATGGCTTACAAACGTAAACTTCAAAGGGCCATAACTTTAATTCTAAGCTAGGCGTGAATCAAAATTCCTAAAGGTCGAATCTCTGCATTCGATCCATTATGTCTCCAAGTGCTCCCAATTCCCCTTATTATTTAGTGTAATTTCAAGCAAGCTGATATATAGACCCCTAAGATTTTTAGTGTTAACAAGAATACCTACATCCAAAGTAGAAAATTTTAATATCCGACAGTAATTTGCATCGTAATCTGTTGCAGTCACATTAAAATTAGAGAAAAGCAATTTGGAAGTGGTCTTCAGTAGTAAAAGTGCATAAATTATTTAAGTGTACTTATGCGCTTCTACTACTGACGACCATTGCTGTGCACGTGGAGCCATCATGTATGTATGTATAATAATATGTATGTATGTATGCATGCATGCATGCGCCTTGCCATGACATGTCAACATGGCAGTAACAGATAATACTATTATTGTAGATGTACGTTCACATATCTATTATAATATGTAGCCTTACATATATATGTGTATGAACGATCACATGTTCTGTGTATGTATGTATGTATGTGGTGAGTATAATATATTGCAGGATGTCACAGAGCGTCCTTGAATGGTTTTGTAACATCAACATGTAAGTTGCTATAAACATCTAACAGACCTATATATTGAAGATGAAACCTAACTACTAAATACTTCTTGAGTCTCCTGTCATCTATGTACAATTTGGTGGTTTAGGGCTGATTCAGTCTTTCAGTATGAGCTCCTCAAAATATAATGTAGCCCTTATGGGAGATAGCGTCAAATATGGGATATTGCAGCCTTAAGATGAAAGTGAAAGATTTTGTTCAATTGAATGTGGATGGTTACCAAATGACAGAACAGTTGCTATGTAATAACACTGGTAACCAAGCAAACATTAGATTTATGGAATTCTGTGTGAATTACATTACATTCATGGTAGTATTTTTCTACTTTGGATGTAACTACTTAGTGTGTAGTAAGTCATTGTGGTTAATAGTTAAGAAAGAGCACAGAGTGCACAAAAATAGTTTGATCATAGTGATAATAATATTATTAAAATTTTATAGATGATAATAACTAATCAACATGTACAGAGGTCTTTCTAATTTCCAGGGCTGCGGTAACAAATTTGCAAAATAAAACTAGAGCTCTGTAGAGCACATACCCCACACGCACATTGCACAATCTATAGATTTACTTTCGGTACATGGCTGTAAGTTCGTGAACTTCAGAGAAATAATGGAAATGTTGCCATAGATAATAGATGATTGTACTGGGGATTCCGGTGACACTTGAAAAAGCGCTCTCGACACCCAGACTAGGAAGATATGAATTTCTATCAGATTCTATATTTTTGTAACGATAGTAGTACATTACATTATGATTGGTCCCATAGGGCAGTCACTATAGATATCATGAGCATTATTTAGACTTACATTGACGATCTTTACCACTCACACGCTTGGCCACTTAGTTGTGCGCATGAGCAGAATGCACAATTGGTATACATATGCATTGAGTAGGCACATGGCTACGGTGGCCAACAAAAAGGCACTATTTGTGATGCTCGTGGACCGTATCCCTCGATTTGACGCACACTGAAGCCAGTTTTTCGCTGAATTCAATTGATTCGTTGTGTTTACGAGTCGCTCAGATGCCTATATCTCGAGATATGGCGATTTTTGTGCTAACGACAACGACAACGATGATACAACCGATTACTTTACCCCTTGCGCATGCGCGCGGGGTAAATATGATTTGGACTGTTCAGCAGACGAGATGAATTTTAATTTCTCCAAGGTGGACAGAAAGGCAAAGGATTGATTTAGCCTAGAATAGTGCTCCATCAGTTTTGCTTTCTCCGGTATCTGTTCACAGTTGAATAGGAAATGTAGTTCATCTTCAACTAGAACTCTGTAGAGCACATACCCTGTGCACTCTGTAGCCACAGTAGGGCTTGCAACACTGCGGTATAGCTGTTTTATGACTTGATGACCCTTTCCAACACTGAGCTTGAGAATGCGCAGTTGCATCAGCATACTATATTATTATTATTATGCTAAGAGTGGGTGTGATCAGTAAACCACTGGCATGCTGAACAGAAAATGCACAATTTGTAGCACTAGTGAGCCTTTTTGAGCAATTCCAAGCACGTACAAACCAGTTTTTCACTGATATCTACCAATTCGTTGTGCTTACAGCACACACAGATGCCTAGAATGCGAGATCTGGCGATTTTCATGCCAACAACAACGACGACAGACAGACAAACCGATTGCTTTACCCCTTGCGCATGCGCACGGAGTAACAAGTTGGTTGGAACAGAACCAGCAAAGCGTTCCTTAGCTGGAATTGGGGTTGGAAGGTTATATCTTCCAGTTTCAATTCTTAGGGAACGGGTGCTTGTTCTTAGTCTTGAAGTTGGGATTCGTAAATGGGGAGGAAGGTTGAGGTACTTTTCCATCTTGAATTCATGTTTAAGGTAGCATTAAAGTGTGTGGGTGTGAGCATGAGGATTGGCTAATTCAATGAGCAAATCGTGAGGGGGAGTAGCCGTGGAGGCCATACGAGTGTTTTTGGTCAAAGGTGGGCGTGTCCAAAAAGCCAGGGATGATTATATGCGTGTAATTAGTGACCGGAAATGGCCCCTGAAGAAAAGACCGGTAATTGCCCACATCAAAGCATTCTTTCTTAACTACTAATCACGACTTAAAAATTACACACTAAATAGTACAACCTAAGATAAAAGAATATGTGTGTGTAATGTAATATAAATAATGTAAAGCACAGAACATAAAAATTACACACTAATTACACACTAAATAGTACAACCCAAGATAAAAGAATATGTGAGCATGTAATGTAATGTAATTAATGTAAAGCACAGAAAAAGGTATTGTGCAATAATTTTTATATCAGCATGTAGAGTGGATCAAATATAAAAATTTAATCGTCTCAGATTTTTGATTTTCACTTTCAGTTTTGAGGTACGAGTCATAGTAGTTTCTGACCACTAAAGTATGAATAAAATTACTACTGTCCAGGTGGTGCAATGGTTAAACTCAGTGTCTACCAACCAGTGCCGAATGTGTGCACGGGTTCAAATCCCACCTGGGGCCAATTTTTTCCATCTTTCCTTTTCACTGCCATTGATGCTGGGAAAGTATTCTCTACATACACGTTAGTTGCCATGCAATACCGTATAGCGGGAAACTTTCGAGGGAGAAAACTTCCATGAATTTCATGATTTTTCAGCCATCCGCGAATGTTTTCTCCACGAAATTCTAGGTATGCCACACCCATTATGTGACCAGTTTTAGCATTCTGCGAAAGTTTTCTCCGCGAAATGATCCTTTCCTATCGATCCGTGAAAGTTTTCTCCCTTGAAAATTTCCCGCTATACGGTATTAGTGAGTTTAAATTTAGTATGGGATGTGTACAAATCATTTGATCTATACGCCTATGACGGCCATATGCGATCGCTAGTGGCAGGTGCTAAATGCAAGGTTAGCTCACTGAACGATGTCTCTTTATCGGTTCTCTGCCAAGGCGTTGAAACGGAGTGACCTTCCTGATCCCAGTGGACCGCTATCAGCATCGATTAGCCCTGCTACGATCAAGGAAGCCAGTGTTGCTAGCGTTGCCATATACCGCACGTAAGTGCGAGGACTACCAGCTGCGCATGCGTGCAATCTCCAGCAGCAAGCATACGAAATTAAAAAATACGAAATTTTTTTCTAAGGGTGTTTTGGTCAATCATACGAAAATTAGCACCAGTGAAAATTTCCCGCTATACGGGATGGTATGTGATGGTTTCCGGACGATTTTTTTCTGCTTAGTGTGTGGTCCCCCTAAAATTACATACATTTTATTTAATTTATTATTTATTAAGTAGAAAAAAATAATAATAATTCATGGAGGAATTGGGAGCACTTGGGGACGTAACTTTTATATGGGCACGCAGAATGGGTAAAAATACGAAATTTGATCGCACGGAATTTTGATTCACACCTTAGAATTAAAGTTATGGCACTTTAAAGTATTCCCATATGTCTGTATGGGGAAGCCATGCGTTTGCAATGTTTTCCGCCCACGCGCTACGTGAGGGGCGGGGCTTCGCGCGCACGTAAACGTGACGAGCTTTACCAACTTCTTACAAAATTGAAGTTTAGGCTGCCTGGTTGCATTGTATGGTTCTACCATCCAGCTCGATTATATGGTGGTTTCTGGACAATTTTTTTCTGCTTAGAAAAAAGCAAAAAGTAATTAAATAATAATTCATGGGGGATTTGGGAGCACTTGGGCAAATACTTTTTATACGGGCACGCAGAATGGGTAGAAACTAGAGATTTGACTTTGGGGAATTTTGATTCACACCTTAGAATTGAGGTTATGGCTCTTTGAAGTTACCCCATATGTTTGTATAGGAAGCCATGCATTTGCAATGCTTTCCGCCCACGCGCACATTAACGTGACGACCATTACCCACTTTGATCAAAATTGATATATAGGCTGCCTGCTTGCATTGTATGGCTCTACTATGCATCCAGCTCAACTATGTGGTGGTTTTCGGACAATTTTTTTATGCTTAGTGTGTGGTCTACTTGAAAAGAATTTAAATAATTAACTAATTAATGTTTGGGGGGTGTTGGGAGCACTTGGGGAGATAATTCTTACATGGGCACGCAGAATGGGTCGAAACTAGAGATTTGACGGCGGGGAATTTGATTCACATTATAAAATTAAAGTTATGCCCCTTTGAAGTTGACCCATATGTTTGTATAGAAAGCCTCGCATTTGCAATGTTTTCTGCCCACGCGCTACGTGAGGGGTGGGGCACCGCGCACATGAACGTGATGACTATTACCAACTTTGGTCAAAATTGTTGTATTGTATGGCTCTACTATCAACTATGTGGTTTTTGGACAATTTTTTTTTCTGCTGAGCGTGTGGTCTTGTTGCACACTAAGTACAAAAAGAATTTAAATAATTTAATGTTTGAGACTTTTGGGACCACTTCAGGCCATAATTTTTGTATGGGCACGCAGAATGAGTCAAAATTAGAAAGATATTAGAGCCGGAATTTTAATTTTCACTTTCGATCTTAAGATAAGCACCCTTTATATTGGCATAGGAAGGCATGCATTTGCAATGTTTGCCCATTAAAAGAAAATTACGGGCGTGCGGGGTACGTTGACGACCCTTTACCGAACATACATTGTGAATAATACTATTTTGATGCCTGCTTACATTGTATGGCTCTACTATATATGCATCCAGCTTGACTATGTGGTGGTTTTCGGACCATTTTTTTCCTGCTTAGTAGTGTGTGGGCTCCTTGAAAAAAAAAGGCTGATTAGGCTTAATTGTGCGTTAATGCACGTTTTATTGCTTCCGATTGGATGTGGCTTCACAAGCCAATGATTGGACATTGGGGCGTAGGGCCGGGCCGCGGCGATAGGTGGGTGTGTTCCGGATGCGGTGACCTTTGAAGCCCGCCAGGGGGTTTTGGGGGCGTGACAGGAGGTCAAAGGTGAGGCCATGCCAGTTAATGAGGCACTGTATGCCGGTGTGATCAAGGGGACCGTACGGCCAGACAGAAGTTGATGTTTTGAAGCGGATGATGTGGTGGTGATAACGTGTTGTTACCCCACCCACACAGGAAATGAGGTGAGCCTGTGTGGGTGGTGTGGCAGAACAGCATTGAAGTGTTTGTTTTGGCTTGAGGAAGCCGTTTTAATTGGGATTGATTGTGGGCTTCTGGTGGCCAGTCAGCACTTGAGAATGGTGGTCCTTGAGGCACCGGGTGGTGCTGTTTTGGGCGTGGCCTGGCCCCTCCCTTCCGGTCCATTGAGAATATTAAATGAACACTTCCGGCTCTAGTAGACACACCCGAGACATGGGCAATTAAAAGGGTGTGGTCACACAACATGCACCTCACTTGTGACTGATGTGGTTTAGGTGTCATATTCTCCACCTCACGCCCACACATTCTGGTGATACCTTAATGATCGAGCTTGTATGTTCTAAGCTTCCCTGAGTTAGATTGAAGCTCACTGGACCAAGCTTGGACATACATAGTCTTTGAGTTAAATACCAAACGTGTGTGGGGTCGACTGAGGATGGATGGGACCAGACATATGAATATCCACTTTCATCTAGGATCTGTTTAATGTATGATATCAGTGCACAGCTGATCTGAATGCCATCAACCAGATTTGCTAGATGCTAACAAAGATGCAGTATTTACCTCAATTATAAATGATCACCCTAATGCAAATTTTGTTACTTAGGATACTCTTGAATTAAGAAGTTTAGACTTGAACGAGGAAACCATGTAAGATGGCATTCATGAATTATACTGACAGCAATATAGAACAGGAACAAGTACAAAAACAAATTTGGAGGATGAAGTAAGAATGGCAGGGCCAAGTATACCACCAAGATTTGTAGATAATCACATCCACTATACATCCCTACACTTGCTTTTTGAGGGGTGCAAAAAAATAATCATGCAGCAACAGTGCGACTGATCGACTATCCCGAGCCATGATGACAGGGAACAACCTGAATGTCTCCCACATGCTGCACTCAATTCAATGAACATGTCAATCATAAGTCAAGAAAAGCTAGCAAGCTTAGGGATGTAAATACTGGATGCGATTATCCCTACAAATCTTGTATACTTTTTGGCCCTGCCATCCGTATACCATATTTTCTCGCTATTAGGCGCATCTCGCTTATAAGCGCATACTATTTTCCTGACCTAACTAAGCACTTGTTGTTAGGCGCATTTTGTGTATAAGCGCATATGTGACCCTTGACTTCGATAATCTGCATGCTTTCTTGCTAGCCCAAGGTTCCAGCTGTTTCAAGTTACTCGAAATCACGATGGCTACTATCGATTCTCAGGTTCTTCGAGCTATGATCGCCATTTCGAGCTGGGCGAAATGCAGCAAGACGAATGACTCGTTGTGCAATCGATCGATTGGCCACACCCCTAAATGATACCGCGAGTGCGCATGCGGTCTTGGATGCAACTATTCTTTGTTAGGCGCACATCGCTATTAAGCGCAGGTTTTCTTCCTGTTGAGATATAAGCGCATGCGCTTAATAGCGGGAAAATACGGTACTTCATCCTTCAATTTTAATGAATTAATTTTTATACTGGTCTTGTATTATACTCAGTCATATGCATTCAAGCATAGGGTGATGGTGATAAGTACAGCCAAGCTAGGCCATAAAATTCATTCTTTGTGAGTTGCTGTAATGATCAATCTAGGTGTTGGCATTGGCTCTACTACAACAATCCATTGATACTGCACACAATGTCATAATTTTGACCATTTTCACACCTAATATATATATACACTAACTGCTGTCTAATAATAATTGTTATACGTTCCAAAAGTATTAAAAAACCCAGTACACGATTCATTGTTTGTCCATAACTGGATTCTGCGTTTGACATCCTTGTAGTTGTTGAACCTATAAAATTATAGAGGTAAAAATTTTTGCAGATAAAAATTTTACAAAGCCCAGCTACTTAATTTGTATTATTACAGAAACTCTGGTCAGGGGCGTAGGCAGGATTACGGAAAGTTAGGGGGGGCTACATTGTATTAATTACCACGTATGCAAAGCGTGCACATGAAACTTTTAGACCACGCCCATTTTGGTTACAACCACGCCCACACTTGTGGCTGCAACCATGACCTAGACCTCGAATATGCACGGTAGTGGTCGTTATATCTGGTGTGTAATATTTGGAAAGGAATGATTGAAGTACATGTATGAATTAGTGACCTTATCCTTTATGCCACAAAACTAAAGTTAGTGCATGGATAACTATATTATGTAACAATTATACAGATCGGCAAAATGGGGGTTCAGTCGAACCCCCTCAAACCCCCCTAGCTGTCTACGCCCCTGCTGGTGGAATAGATTTATAACCAATACGGTAAAGGTCACCACCATCATATTTATCCGTCTGTGCGTATGAGCGAGAACGGTGTGGCATAGGAGCAGCACCAACAATAAACCAGGGATGTAATCAATACAAGATATTGATCTTGGGTGCCGAGGTCATTTTTGCATGCTAGCTAGCATTGGGCAAAGCCAGTGAGGGGGCTTATATGCAGGATCATGACATTTCCAACTGGTGACCAATACCGACTGACAAAGCCATGTAGGGGTGATATCTGCACTTTCTATGACTGTTTGATGAGCAAACTCAAGAAAACTGACAAAGGCGTAATATACAACAAACATTATGCAAGCTGTAGCTTCTAGCTCTAATATCTTCACTTTCAACTTGAGTTAAAAGTGTAGGGGGGCTTATATGCATGCATGAGGGGCTTATTTTTGGGATTTAATCAGACACCATAAGCTGCATGGATGACGGTAGTGATTGCTTCACTGAAAATGGGCCCTGAACTTCATGAATGAAAATTAGTGCCCCAAAGAAATTATCTGTTACCCCCATATCTGTAATACCTTTACCGTATACTTTCTAATATAGGCACCGGTAAAAAATAATTGTGACCGGATCAGAGAAAACCTGCCAAATTTGTCAATCCATGAAAATAGTTAGCTGTATATTTGGATAGCTGTATCATAGGGCTAACCTGCCTCCAAGTGTGAGACATATCGTGCATGCACTTGGCTATGGACCTAGAGCGCTTTGTTTGTGGTCACACCACACCCCCAATAATTGAGAAATCATGGTCTAAAGACATTGCTATGCACACGTGTAGCGTTTCCGTATACATGTGAAGTGGAAATCAATGGCCATGGGAGGAGCCATTCGAAATGAACATGAAGACTGAGCAATTGATGGTTGGATTCGTCGATATAAGGTGCTGATTGTTCTTCGATGCCCAAAAAGCTAAAAAGGTGAGCGAACGTACAGCTAGTAGATCGATGAATCTAGCTGTATCAAAATAGCCTGCTGGTGGGAATTCTAATTAGCACCCATAGCAACAGGTTCCGTGGTATGGGGGTATACGGCAGCTGTACAGACTAGGTAGGCCAAAATGAAGGCTTATTTCGCCTTGGTAACTTACGTTTACCCTCTGTAGGCAGTGGCAACGGTTAGTAGATAGGTTCTTTGGCATAAACATGACAAAAACTGGACTTTCATATATTTGACTGGAGATGCTAAAACGCGCATTGTGCTATATGCATGTTTGATAAATATCCTGGGATTTCTCAGATACCCCGCTGGTGGGAATTCTAATTAGTGCCCATAGCAACATGCACGCTCCGAGTATGGCAACAGTACAGACTAGATAGGTCAAAATGAAGGCTTATTTTGCCTTTGTAACTTACGGTTATCCTCCATAGACGACAGCAAAGGTTAGTGTTAGCAGAAAGGTTCTTTGACATAAATATGACAAAAAATCACCTTTTGACCTGAGGTACTTAAATTAGAAATGCACACTGCGCGAATAGTGCACGGATCCCATATAGTGCATGGATTTTGTCAAATACGGTCACATTTATTTGAATATTAGCTAGCTGTAATTATTGACATAATATTGGAGCGATACCTCTTGGTGTCATTAACATGAATTTTAGGACTGATATTCAAACATTTGATATTTTGGATTGAGAAAATTAGCAGAAGAACCAAGCCAAGGATGAACTAATGATGGCACATGGTGTGTGATCGTGGTTAATTGTTATATGTGTATGGCTACTATTTCTTTTGCAAAGCTCCATGTGTGGCTACAAAGCAGGGTGTGGCTTCTATTTGACGGCAGTTTATTAGAGCTATAATTAGAGGTCTTTTGCAGTCTTCCTAGTGGCTACCTGGGTCAGCGGCAGACGCAATTGAAAATGGGCGTGGTCAATGAACATTTTTTGTACATACAATAAGAATCCCCTTTCACAGTATCCTGTATCCAGATTATGATGGACTTGCATTAATTTAAACGTTGTCAAACTAATTCGTGACCATAGTTGTTAGTCGCGCTCACCTCACCATGACTATCTGAGGGAAACAGTTGTACTGAAAATCTATTCAACTAGCTAAGAATCAGAGAGGAAGGCTAGCTATCGTGTACATGGTCCTTCGAGCTGGATCTCAGTCAGGTATTTAAACCATTAATTCCTAACCAATTCCAGTCTTGAGGAGCCTCATCAATGAACAAGAGATGCTATATTCAAAGCACTGGACAGTGTCGGAAAGAACTGCCATAGTCTGTGTGGGAAACGAATCCTATGCTGCAAACACCCTCGGAGATAAGGTGATTGTTAGCCCAAAAGAGAAAAGGAATCTGGGTGTTTCCTGGAATTTCATTACAGATCACTTGATATTTGATATCCAGTGTATATCTGATGCCGCTAGTGATTCTAATCCAACAAAGAGAACAGAGGTTTCAGTTGCTACCTGATTATGACCCTTTGGGGACCTTCATTGTTAAATTCAAAATATTATTCAGGAATTGTGCAAGGCCAAGGATGAACCTCTCACCGGAGAATAACTGAAAAGTTGGGACAGAATTGTCGCTGATTTGAAGAAAACAAAACCCCTTTCTGTGCCTAGGCACTACTTCAAATAACTGATTTAACTGGGGGAGCACCCACTTTCAACGGTTTCTGTGATGCCTCACTTCGGGCCTATGCGGCAGTCGTTTACCTTCGCTACGAAACACTAAATGGACCTAAGACACATGTTGCTCCAATTTACCTTGACTTGAACTTTTGTCTGCACTACTCTAGCAAAGCTTATTTGTCAATGTTTTCAGTGCACTTAAACAAGAAATTATCATCGGAAAATTGTCGTGCTACAGATTCACGAGCTGTCCTACATTGGATTACAGCCACAGATAAAGAGTGGCGTCAATTCGTTCAGAATAGGGTGAAGCAGATCAGAAATCTAGTGCCTGTGGAAGCCTGGGCACACTGTCCTAGGGCTGATAATCTCGCCGATATACCCTTGTGAGGTACACAAGTCTGTCCGTACGTACTGTTGGAAGAATCACATTGGCTTAATGGTCCTGCATGATTGTCTGAAGTACAAAACCTGCAGGAAGATCCCATTAGAGTAGCTCTACCAAAGGAATGTCTACAAAAGATGAAAAAAGACATCAAAGATCGTCACATTATTCTTCAACGATTTGCCATTCACCAGGCTGATTGTAAAAAGTACAGCTCACTTCAGAAGCTCTTAAGGGTTATAGAAATTGTGTTCAAGTTCATCTATGCCAAGGATAAAGAGCCACAATGATTGTGAAATTGCTCCCTAAGATATCCATGAGGCCAGTGTACTGGATTAAACAGTCATAGTGCTTTCTAAGAAAAGACAAGTGGTTTGAGTCACAATTTGGCCTTCATAGACGATGAAGATAAATTATTGAGGTGCCGGGGGAGGTTGGGTAACACAGATCTTCCTTATTCTACTTAGCACCCCACACTGCAAAACTCCAAGTACCACCATACCGTAAAGTCTGGTTAATAAGCGCATGCGCTTATCATTTTCAGTGGTAAGGAAACGTGCGCATATTAGATGATGTGCGCTTAATAGATAGTGAAGTTTTGGCCTCGCCCACTGCCAGCACATTCAACGTTCGAGCGCTCAATCACAAAGCTAGCAAGTTATGACCAGAGCGATTCTTGGAATAAGCTGTAATAGTTAATGGGAGTATGATTGGAAGCCATTGCTGGAAGAAAATCGTGGAAAAATTTCTAAATTCTTTGCTCAAAGTCAAGGCAAGAGTCCGAATCCATCTTAGTGGAACATCAAAGTGTTGAGTATATCCAATCTCGTGCAGCTGGCTATCCAAAAATGGGTTGGTAAACTAGTTCTAGCCATGTAGAGCATGGAACACTCTTGATCTAACGGTGAATATTACTATCGTCTAAACATTGGGCACATGCAACAATACTGAACAACAGGAAGGAAGCATGCGCTTAATAAGCATGTGCGCTTATCAACCAGACTTTATGGTATTGCTAAACTCCAAGTACCACATTACGGAGCTGATTTTCAGACAGTGCCACCTATTAGTTAAGCATGGAGGAGTAAAGGAAACTCTAAATCCAGATCATCCTACTGGACCATCTGTGGTCGAAACTTTGTGTAGCCTGTTGAAGATTCATAGGGAAGCCTTACTCAACTCCACTATCTCTGCCTTTACCAGAACTTCGAATAAAAGATACTTCTTCATTTACTGGAGTAGACTTTGCTGGACCCCTCTATACATGAAGCAATGAGAAGAAGGTATGACTATGTTTATATGCTTGTGGGAATTGTACCATGGCTGTCTGTCCAGACTATTATTCTATATTTAAGGAGATTCACAGTTTGTCGAGGACTACCTCAGAGAATGGCAATGCAAAAAGTCAGCAAAGACAGTGATTGAAAGGACCTTAGGTGACCTCACTGTCAAAATGTTCTTCACAAAATCAATTTGCAACTGAACTGGTCATTTAATTTGGAGAACAGCGTACACTACAACTAGAAGTCCATATTTATCGGAATTTCATGGTTTGTACAGTATGTATGGGAGATAAAAAACTTCTGTGGCCTTCGCAGTACAGCCACTACCTCCATCGCTAGTATCTGAGATGAACTTCAAATGTGGTATATTTCAGTAATAGACATTCTCAGACTCTCAGACTCGAGATTTACAATCCTTCCATATACGTAGCTCCTTTAGAAGCCTTGAAACAGAACCAGTGCCTACTACAAGTATGGGGGGGGGGGGGGGGGGGGCACCAAAATCTCAAAAAATGAAGCCTATGTAGCTAGTAGCTGATCAGTACCATGGTCAGTGTTGCATATACATAGATTTACTGACTTTGTGGGCGCAAACAGAGTATTGGTCAACCACATGGTCATGACCCCACTACATAATGACATTCACAATGCCAGGTATGCTATAAACCACTACTATGCATTCTCTTCTGCTTTTCAGATAAAACTGCAGTTGTAGTGTACACTGAGAAGGCACCATGGCTGGATGGCTGGGTGGATTCTTTGAGCGTTTCATTCAGTCCACGAAGAGATATCTAAAGCACACCACTGGAAATGCCAAGCTATCATACGAAGAATTATCAACCGTTGTTACAGAGGTCAAGCTTATCCTGAACACTTGCCCACTAACTTACATAATATCGACTGAAAATTTCGACGAACCATTTACTCCATTACACTTCATGACTGGACGGATATTGTTGAGTTTTCCTGGAGTCAGTAGTGGGAGTTTATCAAGTGGCTCCAAGATCCTCTGCTGAACTTTCGAAAAGAATGGTACACCTCAATAGGATTTTAGATCATTTTTGGACCAGATGGAAGGAGTATCCAATGGAGTTGAGGGAGGCACACAGCCGTAAACAGAGTGGAAGTGAGGTTGCAGTGGGAAATTTTGTTCTTGGGAATGACCCAGATCATCCTCAGACATTTTGGAAGCTAGCCAGAGTTGTGGAGCTCATTAGAAGTGTAGATGGAGAAGTTAGAGGAGCACGTACTCTCGTCGGATCTACAGGATTCACCCTTCAACACCCAACACAAGCAATGTACCCTCTGGTGACTCATGGGCCACCACCAAAACCACGAGTTCAATCCAAAGGTGAAGAAGATTCAAACAAATGTACACGTCCGTCTTGAGCAGTGGCTCGTACAGCCCAACAATTATGGAGGGAGAAAATTTGAATTTGGACTAATACGCTTGCATTTTTTCATCTGAATTACTTAGTTGACAGCAGCCAACTGGAGGAGTATGATGGATCTTGCATTGATTTAAACTCATAATGGACCATAATATGCAGAAAAATGATTCTAAATAAGGCACACATGTTCTGGGGGTACTGAGCTGCACACGGAATATTACAAGAAATGCACGAATTTCAATGAAGCACAGTTGACAAATGAGACAAACATAAGCCTTTGTTGAGCGTTCACCTGAAAGAGCTACTCAATAAGAGGCAGAAAAGTCGTACTTGGTAATCTGAAGCGTTTGTCTATGAAGTGCAATCCACCTCCCAGTGAAGGCGCTTTCATGGGGAGTAGTTTCTGAGTTTTGACTAGGAAATGCCTTGTTTCTGTTCTTGAGCAGCTGCACTGGTTCTAGCATGGTCTAGCTAGTCTATTCGCTGGGTGTGGTTTTGTTGGCTAGGTGGGGCTACATGGATTTCCAGGAAGCAGGATGCAATTGTGGCTTGTTACATTCTTGTGGTAAAATGAGTACTATTGAGCCACAAATCTATTTTTTCACATCTTGACAGCTCAAAAGCAACAACAGCATATCTGTAAGCTCATCAAATATAATATTAGTACCTATACATATTCTACTATGCAAGCATATAAATATATAACTATATTCTGCCTTGGACAAACATTTAAATATATACGATAGTTGCACCAATTCATGGGCAATAGTGATCCTAAGTGTACTTCACCACAGAAACAAATGGCATCTCCAATGAGCCCATGATTACTGTATTCTTCCATAGATTATATTGATTACATAACGTTACCAAGGGCTTACGGCGGCTCGATAAGCCCTTGACGTTACCTATAGTCTATGATCTATGATTCAGCTCAAAAAATAATGTAATGGTTTAATTTGGATACTTGTTGCAAACATAGTATACACCCTTTTATGCACTTAGTAATTTATGAACTGGGGGACAAAAGCTCAATACAAATAAAATATTATTCAAATCCTGCTACTTTCTTTCAACATAAAATTGATTTTTGAACTTGTGTGTTACTGCTTTGAGCCGTCAAAATGTGAAAAAATAGATTTATGGCTCAATAGTACTCATATTACCACAAGAATGTAACAAGCCACAATTGCACCCTGCTTCCTGGAAATCCATGTAGCCCCACCTAGCCAACAAAACCATGCACACCCAGCCAATAGACTAGCTACACCACGCTAGAACCAGTGCAGCTGCTCAAGAACAGAAACAAGGCTTTTCCTAGAAATTGTCGGCTGAAACTTCTCAAAACTCTCAGAAATTGCTCCCCATGAAAGCGCCTTCACAGGGAGGTGGATTGCACTTTACATGTAGAGAATGCTTCAGATTACCAAGATTTTTCTGCATGCCTCTTCTTGAGTAGCTCTTTCAGGTGAATGCTCAACAAAGGCTTATTATTTATCTCGTTTGTCAACAGTGCTTCATTGAAATTCGTGAATTTCTTGTAAAATTCCGTGTGCAGCTTGAACACTGCTAGTATCCCCAGAACGTGTGCGCGCTATTTAGAATCGTTCTTCTGCATAAGGTACATGGAATATTACTGTTAAGCTGTGTGGAATAATTAGTGATCATAATAGGGCTGTGTGTGTATATATATGTAAGTGTATGCTTTCAGTGCTGCTTTACAGTCTACCCATTCCATCTAAATCTTTGAAGTCACAGGATGGCTATCAAGCTGTGCTTGCCTCACCATACGATTACCTGAGGGAAACAGTTGTACTGAGAATCTATTGAACTAGCCAAGAACCTGAAAGGAAGGCTAGCTATCATGCACAAGAATCCCCCAATAAACCATTTCCAAATATGTGAATGGTACTAATTTGCTATATGAGCCACATGCCTCACGTGAAATAATGACAAATTGCTGCATCGTCTGTTCAGCGACAGTGCACCACCATGCTTGAACGCAGGTCCCTGCACTGTAACTAATCATGGTAGTTAACAGTGGCATACAAGCATGGTCCTCGATCACCCCCCTCAGCTCTGGCGTAACAGCCAGCTCAGTGACAAAATATATATTATTGTCAATGCAATTAAATTAATGACTGGCAGCTACTACCAACAATAAATTTACTGGCCTCTAAAATTCACTCCTTTAACGGTGGTTTCTCATCGCCACTAGGCATTCTTGCTTATCAGCCAGAGAGTGAGTTAATGAGGGGCGTGGTTAAAATGCGAGAATAATTGATCTAGCACCTCCCTCATTCAAATTGCCACTGCAGTTAAGTATTGGCTACTTTCATGCCCTTTGGGTTAATACATTAACTGAAAAAGTTTTATCATATAAGTAGCATGGCTCTATAATTATATATACCTGATGTTAGAAGACAACATGCTTGTATACTTGAAACGTACTTGAGAAGAACTCCGTTGTTTCTTAGGGACTGGAGGAGGTGGCAACTCTTCAGATACTGAATCTTGAGGCAGCGAAATGTCTCTATGAGCTGTTACTGGAGAATGTGTCTGAAATAGGAAGTGACACACCTAAACAGAACACTGAGGTACAAACCCTTCACACTAGTGCCTATGGCTTCAACATAAAAATAATATTGTGCATCAACAGGAAGAAAATCTGCGCTTAATAGAGAATTGTGCCTAACAGAGAGAAGGGCCTAATTAAAAACACATAACATTGTGCTTTCGCTGGCATATTCAAGGAGCATGGCTAATTGCTAAACTGATTGGACGACTGTTCGTGCTGCACAGTGCTCACTGCTCACCTGAGAATTGACAGTAGCCTTCATAATTTTGACTAGCTTGAAAAGGCTGGAACCCAGGGCCATCAAGTAAGCATGCAGATATCGAGGTCAAGGGTCATGGTACTTACCGTAGTTAATTGAATACAACATGATCCAATCTAACGTAAGAAATTAGCATTTTACGAATTCTCATAATGTGTATATATGGAGCGATTGACGACCTTTACCAGAAAAGCGCGTGTTTTTTAAAAATTGAAATTATTTTTTATTCATACGTAGTATTAGATTAAGTACGGTATTACGCAAAATGCACTTAATAGTGAGTGCTTAGGCCAGCAAAATAGCATGTGCTTATAAGTGAAATGCAACTAATAACGGTACCAACATATGTCAGCTATCGCTAAATATACACTCTAAGTAATCATCTTAAAATCTGTTCATCTTAGTACCTGAGGTGTTGAAGTAGGTGAAGGATCTCCAGAGCCAAAGGATGATCCAGATTTTCGATTACCACTCTGCCGTACAGAATACGAACGGGGAGGGGCAGGTGGAGGTGTGTCACCAATACCTCCTACATTAATCTGACCTGGATTATAATTATTATCCCAGAGAAATGAATATTTGATATTAGACAATAGTGTTGAGTCTTTGTACAGAGTGATGGCCTAGACATGTTGCAAAATAGGTATTTGCGAAAAAGGACCCATGGGTGGTGCAACTCACCACAGGCTAAACTGGGGGTGGGCCAACATTCCAGCAATTTAGTGTTGAGATACCAAATATTGGGGGCAAGACCAATTATGTGCATGCAAGTACAAAACAGCCAGCCAGCAGATGATTTCTGCACAGTATCTGAAGACTCAATCTTCTTCAGTAGCGGATCTAGAGGGGAATCCAGGGGTGAACAGGAACACCCCCTTTGGGCTACAAGAAGTACTGATAAGCTAACTGGTACCCTCTCTGGCTATAGAATGCTTTAAAAGAAAATTCGCTTCTAGAAATCCTGAATCCACCACGTAAGAGTATATTGTTTTTGGCATACTGTATAGCTGGAAAACTTGTCAGATTGGCCTCAACCAGCAAGAACAAAAATATCGGTGAACTATAATTTGGCAGATGGCCGAGTTTGATCTAGCCACGCCCTGAATCTGCTGCATGTGCATGCACACCTGAGGGGAGTGCCTTGCTAGTTTGATCGAGCAGATTGTATGGAGCGCTGCATGCGTACAGAGGCATCATAGTATTTGGACTCCAACCATTGGTGAGAGCTCATCCTGCACTAAAAGAGAAATCGAAAACTACCCTTGAAGGATTGGTACGTGGTAGAAGTGATTCAAGCAAGTGATACCAGGTACCGAATTAGTGCAAAGACCACACCCACCAATTTGCTTAGCAATGCGCAAAATATACGAATGATTTAATATTGGCGGATTTTTATTTAGTGGCTGGCTGGCTGATCTGCCAGGCTACCAAATTTAATTCCCTGGTAATTTTCTGGCTATATGGTATCTTCAGTTTGTCCACCCAGTACAAGCTGCCCAAATGGATGCGATTAACTATGATATAAGGCTAGTAGTTACTAGAAGCTTAGAGCGTTTACACGTGAATGATTTGTATAGCAATATATCGTTTGAAACTGGTTCAAACCACCTCCCAGATGTGGTTTAAGCTGGCTTTGTGTAAACTCACTAAACTGCTTTACAAATCACCTTCTAAACCGGTTTGTAAAACTAAGCTGGCTTCCAAAGTGGTTTAAAGGCCTGTGTAAACTGGGCTTTAGAGATCGCCTAGGCATGTTTATTATATGTTTTCCCTGCCTATCCAGTTTCACATACTTCCTGTTTTTTTTGTTGAGCACATAGTTCCTTGCTGTCACAGGTATGCTTGTACGATGCGTCCACAGAAAATAAGGGGAATTGATGCCTATACTTTCACTCCCATACAAGGACAGTTTGTTTGCATCGTTATTGGCAATGGGCACTTCGATCTTGTAAAACTTGGAATAACAATGGTCACACAGGTACATAACTACAGCTATTTCCTGCCACACATGCAGATAATTCGTACATGTACATTAGTACAAACCATTACTTGAACTAGAAACATTTCTACGCAGTGGTGGCACTGGAGGAACATCAACTATTTAAATGAAGAATGATCATAAGGAATACGTTCATATACACTTAAAGTCATCAAACCTCGGCGAGTAGGTATAGGTGGAGGCCCTTCAAAGGATTGTCGATGACCTGGACTGATCACGGGTGAATTCTGACTACGCCTCTGGGCTGAATCTGCTTCCATGTTGTCCTAAACAAAGAATCATTAATTGGATTAATACAAATCGTTTATTTACATTCAAGTCTACAGCTGTGGTAGCAGATCTCTCGCGTCTCTGGAGCACTGGAGAACTATAAGAGAATTCCATGACACAATGGATTGCCACTGCATGAACCTTACCTATCCAGCTTTTCATGGAAAGATGGAGGTCTACCCGAATTACTCACAGTCATTGATCTTTCATCTATAATAGCAACAAATATTATTATGACAAAAAAATTCACAACAGCCTACTCGATTTAAGTTTATCTCTTCTTCGGCTAGAAGACAGCCGTCTTTCTTTCTTGGCATCAGGTATCACTGGTGCTCCAGGGAACGATACAGGGTCATAGTCCTTGCTTTCTCCATATCTTGCACTATTTAGACAAGTAATAAACTTTCACTAGCAGAAAATCATTTATCATATATGTTCTAATATAGGCACCCTTTGAGACCTGCACAATTTTTCAGTTCTAATTTTCGGACATCAGTTATTTTTAGGCGGCGCCAATTTAATTGGAACGTATTACCACGTGCAATACCACAATACGGCTGTATCGTCGATTGACCTATCGAGCTAGCAGTTTAGATGTTAAACTAAGCTGTCTTACATTTATGTGGGCACTTAATTACCTACTTCTTTGATGTTTTTCTGGAGTTAGAGACAACTGTTCTGATGGCTATACTGTACCGAGCATGATTCAGCGATCAAAGTGAAACTTCCAAAAACAACTGAAACTAGAACCATGTTTTTTGTTGTTTTCACCACTATCATATTCACTGCCACTAAATGGTACCAGTTAGTGAGAGCGCTCGTGCTCTGGCAAAATTTCCAAAACTGTTTTAATTGCAGCTCTTAGGCACCTCCCTAATTTAGGTGCCCTTTGACCTGCTCGTAAATTTTCTGGTTCTAATTGGAGGCACCCGTGCAATCTACAATTATTTTTAGGGGCACCTAAATCAGAAAGCATACGGTACATGCTTTGTACCACACAGTTCAGGTTACCATATCAATCATTCACAATATCGTTATGTAATAGTCATATCATGGGTGCATGGAATGTATTTTGATCAGCCCAAGGTTGCAGGACTATAAGATTGGTGCAAGAAGAGAGAATATCTGTACAAGTGCACAAAGTGGAATAACACCCAAGGGCACTGAATCCAGAGAAATGAGGGACAGATATGACTATAAGTTATGTTCACAGACACTTCAGTCTAATAACATCAAATTCAGACCAATGGAAGTATTCTCATCCCTAGATGCCACCTTCAAGAAGGGAGAGGGTCTGGTAGACATCGAGCACTTCTTGGGGAGCACAGGATATAGCACGTCATGTGATTGTCATGATAACGTATCATGGCATCATATCAACTGCTCTCACATGCAGCAATAGTCAGCTACAGCATGACATGTAAGCCACATGGTATGAATATAATTGGCAATTTAGGATTTTCGTCAAGGGGGGGCAAACGCGATAATCACAGATCGAGTTAAAGGGGGCAAGGATTGTACTAGTGTTTTTTTATCAGCCAAGAATAACATAGTGCTCATTAACTAGGGGGATCTGGGGGCATGCTCCCCCAGAAAAATTTTACCGTGGCATTGTTTAACTGCTGAGACTGTTTCTGGTGGCTTCTGAGACCTGTCTTGTGAGTGATACCTACTGATTCCCCTACAGTATGTTTCCTCCCGCATAGAGCGCGAAGCTGAAAATAATTTTGTGTTAAAAAAGAGCAAAAAAGTGCCTATTTCGATACTTTTCGCCATTCAAACTTCTTATATTGCGTATATGGTTTGTGGCAAATCTCAAGGGGGGGGGCGAGTGCCCCCCCCGCCCCCCCTAAATGAAACCCTGATTGGTATGTCAAAATTCAGAAATAAGGTGTACTTGATGTAGACCACCAGATCCGTGGCAGAGTCTGGGTAATAGATAAGGACCTATCTGAATCATGCCTGTTAAACAATCCAGCTATCAACATTCGTGAGCTGGAGGAGACCTGCTCCAAAGGCCTTGGCCTTGGATACAAACAAACACTTATGCCAACCTATGGTGGAATCTAATAGGCAGAGCTCTGGCCCAGACTCATCAATCCTTGTGGCTCCGACGTGCAAGACACAAACTTGGTATCACAGAATTCTGGAAATATCCTCCAGCTACCACTGGATGATCTCCGTGACGCACAACCTCATCCAATCAAATCATGTCTGGTAACTTCACACAAAATTCCCCAATTAGCCATCTGGATTATCTCAGAGAGCAACAGCTTTCAGAGGAAGCTGCAGAGTTCACGCTTTAATTATGAGATAGAAATCTGTATAGAACTCCTATGACCCTCTGGACTCTCACTTCCTTTAGCTGGTGCCATACAAGGAGTACTGTGCCATATAGGAGAGGTTATTGCTGATCTATTCATTCAAGGCTACAACTACTGTTTTCAGATCAGCAATATCTTCTGTGCATGACAAAGTCGATGGCTGTGATGTGGGGCAGCATCCTCTGGTCAATAGGCTCCTAAAGGTCATGCTCCATCAGAGACCAGTCACAAAATGCTTCAAATTGAAAGATGAAAATAAATCATTCTGCTTCAAGACCCAATACATGAAAGTGCAATGCTAATGGCAAAACAAGACCACTGAGATGAGCTGATCTTGCAACTCTTAGTCTTGAATGCAGATCATACTCTAGGGAAGGAGTGAACTTTCTGCCAGTGAAATTGGCAAAGCAACAGGGACACAAAATTGAGTTCTCTCCCTGTAATCTCTAGATCTTTAATGGGTCGATCAAACCCATTTCCTCAGCCAGAACAAACCTGTGTTCTCTTCAAGTACAGCCAGATAGCTTAAGCTTGATGGGAGTGAATACGGAGATACTAAAGTCAACTCTACATGTATATGGAGTACAAAATGATTCAGTAGCTCCTGCAGCTAGTGAAGATTGCTGACTGGAGCAACAAAACTCTTTTCCTAAGATTCTACCACAAGCTTATGTAAATTTGGGTGTTGCTTAAACAACTACCATATTTTCTCATTATTAGGCGCATATCACTTATAAGCGCATATTCGTTATTAAGCGCATGCCATTTTCCTGACCTAAGCACTCGTTGCTAGGAGCATTTTGCGTTAAGTGCATATGTGATCCTTGACCTCAATATCCGCATGCTTTCTTGCTAGCCCAAGGTTCCAACCGTTTCAAGTTACTCGAAATCACGATGGCTACTATCGATTCTCAGGTTCTTCGAGCTATGAGCGCCATTTTGAGCTGGACGGAATGCAGCAACACGAATGATTGTGTGATCGATTGATTGGCCACGCCCCTAAATGATACCGCAAACACGCATGCGTTCTTGGATGCAGCTATTCTTTGTTAGGCACATCTCGTTATTAGGCGCACTTTGCTATTAAGCGCAGGTTTTCTTCCTGTGGAGATATAAGTGCATGCGCTTAATAGCGGAAAAATACGGTATACCCACCTCAACAAGCTATAGCTACAAACATATACTTACGTGAGACTAAGCCTTCTGAAGCATAATTACAGAATGACTCTGGGTGTGCCAGGTATTTTGAATCAGCGGCATGCAACTGAAATATTACCAAGTAGCTGACAGAAGCCTAAAATGAGCTAGGAAGCTGGACTTAACACATTGATATTTTACATGATCTAGAATAGATTGTGCCTACTGCATGGGCTGAGCCATGTCAATGGATGCTCCTGTGTCACACATTGAGGAATGTGTGTTGATTAACAAAACCTTAGCTAATCTTTGTTTCATTCATTGTTCTTCTCTATGCATCTATGCTTCATCCCACCTGGTCTCATACATGTTTTCAATCCTTGACCGCTTGTTTATGCGTCCACTCTCCCACGTGGGTTGCAACCCCCTGAATCCCCCTAAATCCGCCTGATAGCTAGTCTAGCAGTCTACATGTTGCAAATTTGCAAGCCATACCAGCAACTTGCTAGCTGTTAGAGAGTAACCACAAGGTGGCACTAATACCGATATTAAGTAATCTTACCATGTGCATGCCAGATCAGCAGATCTAGTACTAGTACCAAGTAAAGCCAAGAAGCATAGATAGCCTACTGATGAATCAGTCAAGTTATATGGCTCGATGTACACACTAATCTTGAAATGAAGTCGTTGCTGTCCCCTTAATCAATAGAGGGCTCGATAAGAAGCAAAGAAGTCAGCGGTGGTCAACAAACGTTGCCAGAACTTTTGAATAAGGTGTTTTAGATGAAATCCACGTATCTTGAAACTATCATAAAAGCGTATTGGTACATTATTTTCAATATATAGAGGTATGTAGCAGTTAGTGTGGTAACAGACGCACACACACACAGAACGACTACTGTACCCCTTGCGCATGCACTGAGGGTTAATTACCGTAGTGTCCTGGACAAGCGCCCATGTAGTGCATGTCAAGGGGTCAATGTAACAGCATATATACAAACGTATGGAAGTTACCTCCCAGGTTAGCGCCCATGCAGGCCAAAATCGGGAGTTATATTTAAGCGCCTATGGCCCCTTACCTGGGACACTACAGTACTACTAGAGCCAAAAGAGTGCACTAGTAATCACAAGTATGAATGTGATCGTGTAATACGCAGTGGTATCAAGCGAGTGACGTGTACCTGCTAGTGTGCTACATTCAGCAATCAGCTAGCCACCTTATTGGCTCTATAGCCAATAATACATATCTTTCAACTTGAAGCCACTGCTGTTCCTTTTATTCATCAACGTACAGCTCACCAGGGAGCGGGGAGCGAGGAAGGCAGTGGTGACCATGTACAAACGATGCCATGACTCTTGAATAAAGTGTTTTCAAAAGATGTGACATAAAGAACCCTATGACATATTGTTTTTGAGGTAAAAGGAGATAAGCAGCAGATATCATGGTAACAGATATACACATGGACAGACACACAGAAAGAACGAGTATCGTAGGTTTTCTGGCGTATGTGCGCTGAGGATTAATGGAAAACCAATCGAGTAAGTAGCAATGAATGCAGTAGGAAAAGGGGATGTGACAAACTTCACCATAATAGTCGCTTTGCACATACCTATAATCTTCAAGGAGCTCTTCCATCCTCTGATGAAGCCCCTTCATACTGTCAGGACGCACTTGGGAATGTAGCAAAACACCTTCTTCACAAATTTTACACTATAAATAATATAAAAATAAATCATTTTCATTTATCTGAAAGAGACATACCAGTTCTTCCATATACAACTTTAGTTTTGGAATTAGTGGTTTGCAGTCAGGTTTTTGCTCCAAATACTCTTGTGTAAAGAATACCTAATATTATGATACAATTATATGTACTTAACAATAAACTCTACATAAGTTCAAATACCATACCTCAAATTTACTCACTCCACCATTCACTGCTGCATCCAGGGTGCCATTAAGTTTCATAGTAAGTGGGTTAGTGGATTGAGATGGATCAGCACGTATACGGTTGATCACTGTTCTCAGTTGTTGAATATTATCCAACACCATTTCAATGCCATTTTCAACTGGGTTTTTCACAACCTGGAACAGGAAAGAACATGAAAATAATTATTACTAAACGATTGGAAACCTTCAAAGAAGAAAATTTCATGAATGTAGTGGTTTACAAGTCACCCGTGAAAGTTTTCTCCACGTTTTCTACCCATTGACATCAGTCAGAGATAAGATACGGACCAAAATCACCTATGGTAATAACTATCAATTTTTATTTTTTGACATAGATTGATAGAGGAATTGCTCCTCTACACAAAAACTGCTTTGTAGCTTCTAGAATGCTATACTTACTGAATTATGTCTCACAGAAGTAAGGTGAGTAGCTACATAAAGTGCCCATGACAGAGCCCTTGTGGCTAATTAGATAAGTATGGAAGTTGCACACACAAAAAGTCTCCAGCCATTTCTTTCTTCAATCTTGTGTACTAACAATCATTATAAACACTTGTTTCGTTGTTCTTTTCAAATGTTGACTGCAGTTCTCATTCGAGCATTTTAGCAGCCAGCTAACTCAATGACTTGGTGGGCATGGCCACATACTTACCATATAGGCACTTCGAGTGCAACATACGTAGCATTGTTCATTTTTTTTTTGCAAAATTTTAGTACAGCGAACCAAGTATATTATGCTCACATCTCCATGATTACACACTGCAAATATGCCAGGGGCGTGTCCAGGGGGGGGGCTCAGGGGGCTCGAGCACCCCGCTAAAATCTGGCTCAAGAGCCAACATAGTAGCTGTGTGACAACTATTGTTACTGATAAGCAACAACTGGTAGCTAAGACCAACAATAAACCTACTAGACTCGCTCTAAACGGCAGTTTCTCGTCGCTACTAGGCCTAAAACAGCCTTCTTTGTCATCAAGCTGTCTTCAAGAACATGTTAATTAGGGGCGTGGTCAACATTTTGGAGGCGTGGCTAATTTTTTTGCGCACGCACTTCGCACGCGTTTGGCCCAGCACCTCCTTTACTCAAATCCTGGACTGTATGCAGGAGCATTAGTTTAAAGTTGGTAATGGTGACCTTAACTCAAAATCGGTTATCAGAACATTATGCTTGGTTTTGTTATGGAGGGTCACATTCACAAAGCTGATGTTATGATCAACGAGTAATGCAATGTTCTAGACATTTATCCTATCAATCATCATGGCTACATTACGTAAGGAGCATTTGAGTTGGAGAAGGAACATGTAACTAGTGTGCCATCGAAATACAAATTCACGCATGGAACTGGGTGTAGCTATTGTTTGTATTGGTTTATGGACCCTAATATTTATTATTTTACAGTCAGGGAGGGGGGGGGGGCTTATACGCGTGACAAAACTACCTATGCAGGAACTTGAGCTAAAATTGCAGGGTAATGCGCGAGGGGGGTGTACTTGCAGGATTCTACGGTAGATGATTTATGTACAGTCCATTCCAAGATAATAATATTATGCCCATAACCAGTGCCATTCTAATGAACCCACTTGTGTTTTTTGGTCATTTTGGCCGACCTCTGGTTAGCTATAACAACTAGAGGCTGTATACAGTAATCAAGTACAATCCTTGTGTGACCCTCAATAATGGCCTGGTAGACTTTCTTGTATGAAGACTGGTAAAAAAGGAACCTACCACATCGGTTTCAATTACTTCAAACCACCTCAAAATACCAGGAAAGCGGTAGGCAGTGGTATGCAGCATACACTCAGTATACAGGGTCTGCAATAAAAAATTCACTAAGTGGCTGCACAAATCAATAAAGATATCACCAACCTTGTATTCATTTTCTTTATCCTTAATTCCTTGATGGAATGGCCTCTTTAACTTGAACCGACGTACATGATTCGTATGATAGAACCTATTATATGCAATTATGCATATCCAAAGATAATGGAGTGTCACCAATGAATTAACAGACATTAACCAACAATTAATACGGTAACATTGTAAGTTTTGGACATCAGTATCTATTACCTATCTATTCTCATCACTCACTTCTAGATGAAGAAAAACAGAATAGCAACTTTTGTACTCTTCCTATTGCAAACCCCATAACCCAGATATGTCCGTGGGCACCCTAGTGAACACTTTTGCACACCTTTCTGAAAGCACTCAAAAATTACGTACGTAATATGGCGAATTATTGAGGACGAATTCAACCACCACTCAATAGCTCTAGTCTTACTCTACAGGATGACCCATGAAGCAAGTTTCTGAGTTACATGACAACCACAATTTAAGTGGCATATGCTTCTTAATTAAAGCAGTGTTTTATTTAGAGGGGGGGGGAACCATGGGATTTCCCCCCCCCCCCCCTGACTTGCTTCCCCCCCCCCCCCAAAAACTGCCATATATTATAGTAATAATACTTGTTAATAACAGCCATTGATAGCTTAATGCACAACACATTGAAAATTCTCTACCAACTGACTAAAATCAACTATTGCCTTACTGATAAACTGGACTTTTGCAAGCTTGCATGGGTATGTAGATGACAGAGCATGTGCTGATTATGCCACAGATACATCTCACAAACCAAGTGCAAATTTTGATCAATGGGTGGCTATGCCCACAAGATATGTCATGAAAAAGGTGAAAATGTGCAGTAACAAACAAAACTGAGGTGTGGTCTCAGAAGCCACCAGAAGCAGTCTCAGAGATTATAAAATTAAAAATTTTCCTGGGGGGGGGGGGGGGGGGGGGGGGGGGGGGGGCATGCCCCCAGATCCCCCTAGTCTGGGCGTGCTATGCACGCCGTGATAGTATTACCATGGATTGTATTCCCCCCTGGGAAAAAAACCCTGTAAAGGGTTTGTCAAGTACTTGCTGGTATATAGCTACTGCTATGGAAATGAGACATTTGTGTCAGTACGACAACAAGACGGGCACGGGCAATCTTGCACTTCTGAAGGGTGAAACATAAATACTGAAGGGTGATCAGAAACTCATTACACACAGTAATCTATCAGAGTACGTACTGCACCCTACCCAGAGACTTTTTGAAGGCTCGTTTCTAGTTCCGTGCTGCTGGTATACACTACCATTATCATACAGACATTGAGGATGCCTTGTTTTTCATTCTGGATTGAGTTTTACAGATTTGACTCCAATTCAAAGTTTGCATTCACCCAAAAATAAAGAAATGGACAAGTAAGTCGAACAATCACGAAGGAATTAAGTACTCAAGATAAACTTTGTACCCAGAACAGTGGTGTGTCCAGGATTTGAAGGGAGGTGTTAAGCCTAGTGCTCATATTAAAGCATGTGTGCAAAATTCTTAGCCATGCCCAAAACGTTTAACACACTCAGAACAGTGGTGTGTTCAGGATTTGAAGAAGCTAGGGAGGTGTTAAGCCTAGTGTTCACAAAGCATGTGTGCAAAATTCTTAGCCATGCCCCAAAACGTTTAACACACCACTGCGTTCTTACAGGTAACTGGCTGACAAAAAGGGCTGTTTTAGGCCAAGTAGCAATGAGAAAATTAAAATTATATATTATATTATGAGGTTGCGATGTTGGGTGTGGTCTGAACGACGCTAAGCCAGCAATCATGGGTAGACACCCAGAATTGACAAATCTTAACAGAAGAAAGAATTATCAGTTACTGCTAAATAGCTAAAACTATCAAAAATTTGACACTATAATATCTGGGCACTTTATAGCGATCATTATCCATTCTCAGAGGCTATTTATTTACTAATCCTGTTGTCCAGAGAGAGAAGGTTGTACCCCTCACTAAAACATTACGTCAATGGTTGGCAGCAAATTGTATGCTCATTAATTGTATAGAGATGTTCTGTATGCTGTAGGTAAATTCCACTGCATATACCATACAGTTCCGGGTAAATGCCCATGAATGCTTAAATATAATTCAGCAAAAGGTTGTTTTGGAAAATAGTTTAACAAGTGTTCACGTACCTAACAATAGATTCCAGAACATTCTTGCCATCAAATTTGCTAATAACATCCTTTTCCGGTATGGGGTCAACTGAGCATGATTGAATGACTATAAAGACTGTCAAGGTAATACAAATAAACAGAGTATGATCAAACAATAGGAACATAAAACAGTATATACTGTATTCATTCATTCTTGTGTAATTTGGGAAATAATTGTGCTCGTTACGTATTAGGATAAATTGTACTTGGCTTTGCCTCGTGCAATTACTTTCCTTCCAATACATAACTCATGTAATTACTTCCAAAAATGTACTTAAATTCATGTGATTGCATGTTAATTATAGAGTCAATAGACTCTATATAAGTGGGATGGTTCAGATACGTCATATATGTGATAAATTATAATAACTCAGAGAAACTGTAGTTTCACATTTATGATCTCTGCCAGAATATCTATCTATCAAGACCCCACACATCCATGGAAATGCAGGTATTGCTGAACAAGCTGTTTCTAAACTTGCAAAAAGAGTGCATTTTTTCAATCTTCTTTTTCATTTCCAGGGTTAACTCAAGTCTCTCTGGACCGCTCACCTTAGTTCTCACATAAATCCACTCCATTTTGTAGTGCACTGTCATGCTTGTTTGTATTATCATGAGTTATGTAATGTTGGGTTTGGTCAGTGTAGTCTATCATTGGGTGTGCCTGGTACACCACTGGGTCATATAACGTGCATGCCCATGTGTTACTATGGTGAAATCATGCGACAGGAGTCAATGGCATGTGCATAACTGCATATGTGTGCGTGAGTGAAGCAGCATTGGCTAGGCTGTGAAAATTTCTGATTAGGGAGTGAATCTTAAGCCAGTGAGAGTATTCTTGGTAGTAGCTTCTTTGGGCCTGGTAACAAGACTGAGCTGACTGTTTATATGCCTAGATCTAGAGCTGAGGGGCCGCCACTATGGGTGTGGCTGTGGATAAACTAATTAGGAGTGAGACTATGACTTTTGTGCGCTCATCATCTTTGATAGGTATAATATTGTACCACTGCACCACAGATAATTAATTTGAGAGTTAACGGGTAAAACATATCAGATGAATTACCCTAAAGAGGAAAAAAAGAATACAAGCAAGTATGAAATCTAAGGATGAGGTAGGGATGGCAAGGGAAAAAGTACATAAACAGGGATAATCATGTCCACTATACATCCCTATGCTTGGTTTTTGAGTAGGTACAGGAGTAACATAACTGGGCAATAATGTGGCACTCAACCTGATTATGCTCCCACCCCTACCTACGAGCCATAATAGCTATAGGTGATAACATGACCACATGCATGGAAGATTCAAATTAAGAATATAATAGCACCAATGGGTCACCATAAACAGGCACGATAATCAAGAAAAGCAAACATATATAGGGATGTATAGTGGACATGATTATCCCTACAAATCTTATATACTTTTTGCCCCTACCATCCCTACTTCATCCTTCAATTTCATTGTTTTCTATACTTGTCATGTAGTACAGTTAGTGCTATGAGGCATCCACTGTTGTAGCTGAGGTATCTTGGTGTACAAGGCTAACCACAAGAATGTTGCTGTATGGTCAGTCACGTCAGTGTTGGTAAGTGGTTGACGAGTTCAACAGTCACAAGAAGCTAACTGAAGTTCTGACCATGCTTCACTGTCATAAGTACGAGTAGCTACGTACATGGACTAGTATGAGAGTCGGTCACTGTTTTGCTCCTTCTAGAGCTCAGCTTGCTGATAGCAGAGACAAACATAGATACAAGCCAAGAGGAAGGCTAGCTTGATGGCTTCCATGAAGTCTTCTCTGTTCATCTCATAATGCCATGGTGGAGCCACGCCAGCTATCCATCATTCAAGGACTCGTTCATTGCTGGGCTAGTGGTTGTTGCTATGATCCATATGTACGATCTGATTGGTCAAGTGCGCACCATTACTGGTCAGTGCAATTATTAAGTGAACAAGTATAGCTGCACAGTCAGTCTATGGGACTTTTGTATAGGGATAAAATAACTACCGTATAGCTGGAAATACTGGCAGGAATTAAATTTGGTGGTTGAGCCCAAAATTGCAATTGTATACGAATATTAGCGGATATAAATTTGGTGGTTTGGTACGGGATCAACACATATATATGCAAGTAGGAAATTTTGGTGGATTTAATTCCCTGCCAAATTTTCCAGCTATACGGTATATGATGATTAGGTGACTATGAAAGCCATTTGAAAAAATTTTGTTTCGTGGCATCACTGGACTTGGGATGTTATAACAGACAGCCCACTAACACAGCTGGCAATGGCCTAAAGTGAGGTGCTTAAAAATGATGGCGGGACAGAACTTGTACTGAAGTGCACTTGTATGCGGTGGCCTGATGAACGAAAAAGAGCAATATTCAGGAGTTGTTGTCCACATGTACAGGTGCTTTCTAAAAGGAGGTAATTCTATTAAAAGCACCTTCTCTTGGGATCTCTTGTGAGCGAAGCTGCAAGACTATCAACAAGTTTCTCTAGCTAGCTGATTGACCGAGTCACACGATCATCAACAATGTGCACGTGCATCAGTAGTCTATGAACGTATTATATCTAATACGATAGAATGTAATTATTTGTACAAAGCTATATAAATTTATGTATGTATCAACACATTAGATTGGGTATTATGGATGTTTTTGGCTGTGTTGACTAGTGATTCAATTGTGATTTTAGTAAGAACTCACACTACAGATGCAGATGATTGATAATCACTGTAAGAACTAAGAGCCAAGAAGGTAGGTAGAATCACTGCTGCTACTAGCATACAAAAGCATTGCCAGCTACACAGCTGGCTAGCTAGTACATATTATATTTATTTGAATAGAAGCCGCACCCCGATTAGTAGCCGCACATGGAGCTCTGCGAAAGAAATAGTAGCTGCCCTTGAATAGTAGCCACACGCATGCGTGAACATAATTAAGTGGGCATGGTCATGGTCGCAAGCCACGAACGATCATTAGTTAGAGGCAAAAACATGGCAGAAAATGTCCTTGGCTTGGTTCTGCTGCTTATTTATCGATATCCATCTCGAATATTATTCAAAATCAGGGTCATGAAAAACGAGTCTATTGTGTCAACGTCACCAAGAGGTGTTGCTCCAAAACTAATTACAACCACCCTTGATTAGTAGCCGCACTCCAGTAAGGTTGAAACTAATAGTAGCCACGGCTAGTATTCGAATAAATATTATGGTATATTTAAATGATATGACATCATACAATAGCTATGAAGCTGCTGTAGCTGTGGTTGGATGACAATATGGGATGCATTGCTATATAGTAACGCAGATGCGTTCCCATAGTTAGTCTCATTCCCAGACCCCACCTCCAAGGAGGAAAGGGGTCTGGGCAGAATCCTTCAGCCTGCACTGAGGAATTCCCACGCGCCAATGAGATCACAGTTCTGGCTCAGCCACATGACAAGCTCACTGCAGGAATGCAACATCATCATATAGCTGTATAAGCTATTCAATTTCGCTGACCAATCAAATTCAATGTTTGCTTTATGGCCGGTTGCGATCACATGCAAATGCAGCCATAGTGACCAATCAGAACCAAGCTTTGCATGGCCATATCAGTGCGTGCCATAGAACGAGTACCGAGGACTCAGCTAAAGTTCACCAGACCCTGTTCCCTCCTCCTGGGTGGGATCTGGAAATGAGACTATCCCATAGTAGGCTTTAAAATAGAGTTTTGCCATGCCTCCTCGGGCCGCATGGGATTTATTGCCTCCGCCCTAGGGCTCAGGCAATAAATCTGATACAATCCTCACGGGAATGGTGTAACTAATATCCAAATGGAGTAACAAAGTACATACAGAACTGAATGAGGATACACTGTTCTTCAGATTCAATGACATCCAAGCCAGGTGCTTCAAGTGTTTTCATAAACTAAATTAGTAGATAAATAAATATTTATATACTCAACAATGTATTAGAATTACCTTGGCATTAGGAAACTGTGCGGATAGTCTTGCATTAAAATCAGCCAATTTCTCGTATTCAAGACCTCTGTATATAAATACCTTCCCCTTAAGGAAAGGAGGAAATCCACCAAAAAAACCAACACGAAAATACTCGGGCTCTGCACGGATCTCCCTCACAATATTCAAGTAGAACCGTGAGATAGTTTGCTACAAGTGGCAAGTGGTAAGTATGAACTAAAATACATCACTTCAGTGTACACTCACATGTATCTCACTAAGTTTTTCGTAATTAAATGCAACATTTTCAAGTTGAGATGCGAGATCCTTACATTGTTCAATGCCACACTCCCACAACTGCAATGGCAATTATACATAGTAGATATATTATTCCTAACATACTTCAAATAATATGACATGTTACATGAAATTTGAAAGACATGTACATAGCATAGGTGATAATTTCAAAATCATTAAGGTTAGGGGATAGTGTTGTGCCCATGCTCACAAATTATTATGTACCCACACAAGTGTAAGTTTTAAGCACATGGCCGAGCACGCGAGACTAGAATTATTACTATTATTATGACAGAATAATATTAAGTGGTGTGCATCCCTCATTTGCCCTTTAATTTGAGAAATGCAAAATTTTTCGATTCTAACTAGAAGTGCCTTTGCAATGTCAATCATTCTATTGTGGCACAAACCAGCTAATGCACCGGTTATGCTCTGCACTACAGAAAACATTGCACAAGGGGTGTATCGAGAGGGCCAATACAGCACTCGGCGAACTCGAGTGCAATATTTCCCGTATTGCACAAGCGTAATTGGGCTTATTGTTGACACAAGATGCATTATCATGCCGATAAACTACTTACTATATTTGAAATTAATTTTGCATCAGCAATATTACACAGACTGTGCAAGCTCTTACAGCCATACAGCAAGCGTCCAGTATCGACAGAAACCTTATCAGCCCCAGCTTGTTCAATCCAGCCTGAAACAATCTGGCCAACTTTGTGTACATTCTCAATTTTGATCTCGGAATGGGCACTGGTTTTGTGTCTGAGGCCGTGCTCTCTTCTACTGATGGCTGCAGCAACCACAGAATTACCTCGGTGGAGCACTCCAAGAAAACACTGAGCTACCTTCTGCTGCCAAGTCCACTAACACTAGTGGTGAAAATCCAAGTTGGCGCTTGAAATTGTCTCTGTGTCGAGAAAAACCATTTGCTAAGCTTGGTTCTGCTAGCAATGCCGAGCTGATGCAAGACTTGACCAACACAAACGTTGGCGTAAGCTGATTCCCGAAGCCTGTTACCTCTCCCAAACGCAAGAAGGTTGCTTAAGGTGTAATCCTAAGCAATACTGGGGCTAGCACTAAGTGGGTAGTTCGTACGTACAATGCTTGGGTTATCAATTGCTCATTTGTGAACGCTAGTAAAGCTGTTCCCGACGACCTACTAGCAAGTCATGATAAATAACTGGTTAGCAAATGGCCGTGCAACTTTGCAAGGAAGGGTAGTGGTTCTTTCTATCCTCCACAAAATTTAAGGTCTTTGGTATGTGGTCTGAATCGTGTTCTATATACCAGTCAAAGCACCAGTGCGAGTGCACTACTGGAAATATTGTACGAGGGGCGTGTCTCGAGGGCCACTACAGCATGAGGCGGAGCCGAGTGCTGTATTGGCCCTCAAGACATGCCCTGAGTGCAGTATTTCCCATAGTGCATGAGCGTAACAGGTGCTTTACTGATTTATTCTATTGAGGTTTCCGCTTACGCATGTGATGCTATGGTAGCACGTGTGCATTTTCTGCAAGCTGCTTTTGAATATCAATCCAAGCACACTGCAGCTACACAGACAGGAGGGTGATCAGTCCGAGCTTGATCAACCCCGACTGGGGTGACTTGACTAGGCCCTTCAACCCTGATTTCAATCTAGGTATGAAAGATTTTTATCCATGGGATGTTGAGGAACGATCTGTACTGTCCAATACTCTCAATGTCACCGCTCAAAATGGCCAAGTGGAGCTTCTCACTTGGGATGCTGAGAATACTACTGAAAATCCCCCGAAGCATAAAAAGCTGTCTTTACAGCGCAGCACCAAGCAGTCTCCTAATGCGGCAACATTCGACAAGTCTCAAGTACCTTTGAAGGACTCGAATAACCAGCCTAGCTGAGAAGCAAGTCGTTTTGCTGAGCCTATCAACTTACCCAAACGAGAAAAGGCAGCCAGAGGTGTAATTCCAGCAAACAAAGAATTGAATATACACAGCGGGCTGTTTGAATATTATTCAACGTTTGGGCTCAAAACCGCTCCTTTATCAACCCTACTGAGGCTGCTCCTGTTGATCTATTAGAGAGTCAAGATCCAGGTGATTTGCAAGTGGTTCTGACGTTTCGTTATGGAAACGTGAAAGAATGATGGGTCCCCCTATCCACCTGCATGCTTGATATCTCTACTATGTGGACTTAATCATGTCCTTCAGCGAAATAAGGCTTCATTCTCTGTCATGGATAAAGCTGACCATAGGTTTCGTGATCTATAGAAAACTCTGACAAGGGGTGGGTGCTGTAAACCATAGTGCAAAAGTGATTGACCTAAAACATGAGGATATCTTCTGGCAAAAAGGGCTGCATGGTTACTCTATTCTTAAGGCTCTACAGCACACCGTATTTTTCTCAGCCATTAAGCCAGCGGTCCAATTGTTGCAGATCCAGGAAGTGCATCCGGTGGCACATTCCAGTGCATGCAATTCTTGCCGTTTTTTATCTATTTTTCTTACCTGTTCTATCTAGGCCATCTTTCACTTCTAGGACACCAAACAAAGACCAGAAGACAGAGCAACTCTTCTACTTTCTGCTCGTTCAAGTCCCATAACCCGGAGACATTCATGAGCTCCGCGGTGACCGCTTTTGTGCATGCTACTCTCAAGCGCTCACAAAAAGTGTCTCGTGCAAAAAGTGGCACGTTTTGGTTCCCTAGGATGGATTCCCATGATTCAAGCACCATTCCATAGCTCTTGTGTTGCTCTATAATATAAGACTGGAACGAAGTTTTTCCATCGAGCATTTCCAAAGTTATACGCTGTTAAAAATAGCATAAATTTTTGTTATTTCACCATAGAAACATTGAATAAAATACGTATAAATCAATGACAAAGCTTTCTAGGTGGTACAAAGATATTATGCAGCCATCAAAGACCTTCTTGAAGGTTTGCAGAAGGTTGTTAAAGCTTTCACAACCTGTCTCCTATGCCATCATCACACATTGACAACTACGGTTGATAGAGAAAGTGCTCAAGCAGCCATAGAGATGGTGTGAGGACCTAGATCGAGTAGCTAGTTCTCTCAGTACCTCAGAAGATAGCTTCAAAATAAAAGCCAAGTCTGAGGAGGCCTGGCAGCACCTTCTCTTTGGCAGTGGAACTCTGTGATCCTCCCTCTCACCATCTCATACTCATCGATGGCTGATCACCACCTAAGAGATTGTGTACGTGCACATACATGGTGGTAGGGGTGTGTGTGTGTGAGAGAGAGAGTGAAAGAAAAGAGGGAGAGGAAGAGAAAGAAAGACAGGTGGGACAAGTGCTAGCATACCTAACCTCCATGGATGTGAATTTATGCTTTTCAGCTTCGATGTCAGCTGATTTACACAAATTATAGTACAGGTATATTAAAACTATCTATTCTTTTGCCATTTCAGCTGGTAAGGCTCACCCTCATCCCTGGACTTCATTATTTACCTGATACAAAAGTTAGGTACTTGCCTCACACTAGCCTTGAATCCCAAGTGAGCCTTGGTTCGAGGCTAGCCTCACACACGCTAGCTAGACTATACCAAATGATTCCGTCCAGATTCTTTCTTGAAAGTTTGAATATAGAAAGAAACTAACCATTTGAATGATGATGTCTACTCCCTAGAAACTTGAAGAGCACTCCCATCCTTGGTATTTACTGGATAAATCATCAGACACTCAACAGAACTTAGAGAAGACCACGCGGTTGTACTGAAATTTTCCGATTTTTGATGCCATGTAACTCTGGAATCGCTCGATGGAAAAACTTCGTTTCAGTCTCATATTGTAGAGCAACACAAGAGCTATGGAATGGTACTTGAATCATGGGAATCCATCCTAGGGAACCAGAACGTGCCACTTTTTGCGCAAGGCACTTTTTGTGAGTGCTTGAGAGTAGCATGCACAAAAGCGGTCGCCGCGGAGCTCATGAATGTCTCCGGGTTATAGGACTTGAACGAGCAGAAAGTAGAAGAGTTGCTCTGTCTTCTGGTCTTTGTTTGGTGTCCTAGAAGTGAAAGATGGCCTAGATAGAACAAGTAAGAAATATAGATAAAAAACGGCAAAAATTGCATGCACTGGAATGTGCCACCGGATGCACTTCCTGGATCTGCAACGCTTGTATATGTTTTGGACCGCTGGCTTATGGACTGTTCTACACTGGGCTCCTCTTCATTCTTAGGGGTATACAAGAGCAATATGACCTCGTACTGATGCAATTTACTTGGAAAACTCAAGACTGGAGTGTCTACCATTCATCCGATCCGTCTACTATGAATACACAGAGTTTGTGTCAAAAACATTTAACATCGTTTTAATGACATCAGTATGAGGAGCAAGAAGGTGTGTGCATATGCAGTACCTGGTAGCGAGCGATGCATTGTGAAGCTCTTGGATACGTACCTGCTGCTTTTACCTCCCAATTCTCTCAACTTCCACATGTGTGCATTGGAAAAATTTCCATCAGATCCTAAGAAATGCAGCATGACAAACCAGTGTCTGGGAATCAATATGCTAAAAAACATCAACATCCTTTCGGAGTTGTCGGAGAAGGCTGGGTTGGAGAGACATTATACCAATCATTCCCTAATGGCTACGGCTATCACATGAATGTTCAATTCTGAAATTCCAGAGAAAGATATTGCTAAAACTCTGGACACAGGAGCACAAAAGCTTATGAAAGGATATCTCAAGAACAGTAACAAACTGCTACCAGGATGATAAATTGTCCCAGCAATACAAGTGCTATTAAGCCAGTGAAAAAGGCCTCTTCTGAATTTATTCCTTCTGTTGCTTCCTTCACTGAAGACTTTCTGCGGAAAGGGAAGCCCCTTATTGGTACCTCTGGTGAGCCTTCTGCCCAATCTCTTGCTGGAATATCTGGCAGTTTCACCAATTGCACCATCACTATTTCTTTGAAATGACTATGTTCAATGAGCTGCTACAAACACTTGCCATGTATTGATCACTTATCAGGGTTCATGCTATTTATGATAACATTGTTTATTATGACTAGACCACTGTTCACATATCAAAAGGAAAATACAGTACACTTATATGGGGCAAATACAGCACACTTGTACGCAATGTGACACTTTTAGCCTTTGATCTTATATGGCTTCATACAATAAAGTAGAATAAAGCACCCCTTTCCGTTGTTGACAAGAACGATCACAGGTTTCATGACCTGATAAAAACACTGGATTCACTCAGCAGTGACTTGCACAGGTAGGGAGTAGCAGTAAAGCACATTGCAAAAGTCATCGATTCAAAACATGAAGTATTTTGGTGGGAGGGTCTCCTAGGCTACTGTTCTCCCAGAGTCCTATATTTTGCAGGTACTAATGTTCCAATATTTCTGTGGATTGATCTAAAAAATTTGTACACGCTACCATTACACTATATGCGAGCAGATTTGAGAAAAGGGCCTACTTCGTACAGAATGCGAATTTTCGAAACTTTTCAAGCTGTCCCACACAAAAATACAGGCTTGGTTTGTAAGCAAATCAGGCCTTTTACCAACATTAGAGTCTGGCTAAACTCCTGTCCAAAGCACTGAATACTTGAAGTGAGGCATAAAACAACTGATTTCGAACGTGATTGTTGCCACACCCATATCGAATATGGGCGAGGCACGAAAGTTACAGCGAGTGTACTTATATCTCCATAGGAAGATCTGCAGTATGGTGTGCCTTGAGATTCAACTTTAGCCATCATACTTCCAACTAAATCATGAAGCTGGAACCAGGAAGCAAACATGCAGATATTGAGGTCAAGGGTCACATTGCGCTTATAGGTAAAATGCGCCTAATAGCGAGTGAATAGGACAGCAAAATAACATGTGCTTAACACATGCCTTTATAAGTGAAATGTGCCTAATAACAAGAAAATACTGTCTGCGCAATGTAGGTTATAAGTAATAGTTATATCACGGGCGGGAGGGATGTATGGCATTTATTGCACCGAAGCACGAGGGCGCAAAGCGCCCGAGGGTTGAGGGCAATAAATGCCATGCATCCCGAGTGCGCGTGATATAACTAGTTTATATCCCGTGGGCATAGCTACCATAGATACGCATAGAACACTAAAAAAAGAAAAGGGAAGGCTATCTTACTCAAAACGAACACACAAAGCCGCTCTCTGAGTCCGGTTCTCGAACACCAATCGAACTTCTGAGCGTCTCGTGATCGAGGGGTGTGGTCAAATCCACACAGCTTGCTATAGCCATCCGACTCTTGACGATGAACTACCATCGCTAGCGTTACCTGCAACGTCGAGCTCAGAAGCCAAGAAACGAAGCTCGAGTTGTTGACTATCTGAAAAACAAGGCTACGTGTCTACGCAGTAAGCTTACCTGGATATGCGTACACTTTGTTGACTTGCGATCAATCGATTGACGACCCCGCCCATCTCTTTGAACTGACGATCTCCCGCTACCTTTCCCGCCATATGTTCCATTTAGTCTCGCGAGATGCTCCATTGATAGTTTTTCTTTTGTTGCTACCAACATGTTTATTGTTCAAGGCCTACAGTATTTAATATTGCACAGTAAGTTTACCTGAGGCTACTCATATTGCAGTTACCAGTGCAATATGGCTAATATAGCACATAGCAACTACATAGCAACGGGATATAATGTAGGCATAATGTATGACATATATGAGGCCATACCTACTTAAAGTCTACTGAGACCTGTTAGACGTACCATACACCACTCTCATCTACTTTGCAGGATTTCTTTCATTGGGTTTAACATTAGATTTTAAACAACTGATGCTATCAGAGTAGGTCTCTGAGGGATATAAAAACTTTAGGGCATGAGAGTACGTAGCAACTTTAGCATGTTGTGTTGGTAAGAAATTTTCAGTGCTATATTTTTATCCCCAGGGGTTACTGGCGGTCTCGATTGAATTTCTCCCGCCTCTAGCCCATATTATTTTCCCTCCAGAATTATGGGGTTCATACAACATTTTGTGCTACCTTAAGATAACAATTATTTGCTGGTACAATCTTTTTTTGCAATTTGCACGCAAAAATGGTACAGGGTTGATAAATTCTAATGCCCTATGATGCTAACATTAGCTATAATATTATTATGCATTGGTACAAGCATGTCCGCACCAGAATTCAGTTTTTTAGTATAATTTTTACCCATGGACTTTGTATGAAGAGTATACAATGTCATTAGGATAAACATACCCTTTGTACTGTAACAAAGTTTGTAGGCCATTATTATAGTATTAAATCATAGCCCTGTTCCCATCTTTCAGCATGAGTAGATATGGGCACCACGCTATACTAATACCTAACTCTTATGTTACAGCTACGTTTCTTGTCTCCCACTTGCAATTGCAGCAGATTGATATCCTCCATACCCCAATAAAAGAAATTTCAAACGTTGATTGATAGAATTAAGGGGGAACAGATAGTTTGCCATAGCTAATTAATTATGAGCCTTAAATTCTAATTAATTGTGCCACAAATGATAAGCATTATTCTCTAATGTTCATGCAGTTGCTATAATAATAATTATTATTATAAAACAAGTATGTTTAATGTCACAATCATGGGATAATGTGGCTAGCATGCATGATCATCTATTAACAGTTACATGCTCACAAAACATAAAGACATAGTTCATGCATAAACAGTATCCTGCCTGGGCAAGAGTGTCCATTAGTACTGTGCGCATGCGCAGATGGAAGCGGTTGCAGAGGCCACACCCCTCAAAGCAAGCAGCTCCAACTAAGTGTGCAATGGCGACGTTCTTGCTCTGCTCGAACGTTGCTACCGGATTACTGACAGGTATGAACAGACCTCGCCTCTCGCTTCGCTCGAGGCTTGGTGACTAGCACCAGTGCCTGCTTAGCAGGCCTTTCGAAACGCGCGGCGCTTTTGCGCCGATCGTTCAACAATGCGTCTCTAGCTGTAGCTATGGCCCGAGGCATTAAGGCCACTCTTCTTTGTGCACACGGCCCTACAGTTCTGACCAATCCTGAGCCTTGTAGTGCGGCTAGTTCATAGCAACCGGGCGCATCCAAGAAGCGTATCCATGCCCTCATGTAATGACATGGACTATATAAGAAAAATGACCGCCTGAAAAATATTTTTCGTTGTATATAGTATAACAAACTGCGTTTTTGGGTCGATTCACAAACATCAAACATTAAGACATTTAAAAAATAGTCACCCCAATATAGCTTTCCCTCTCAAGTTGTTGTTTATCAAAGTGTGTTTGATATAACTCGAGCAAGCTTGTCTCCTTTAAGATAAGCCATGCTATGTTACTGGAATGTATGAACAAACCTACTGCCAAACCAGTTGAAGCTATTCACAGGTCAGCTCTGGAACTATTGCCGGGCACTGTAATTTCTTCTTTAGAAAGGCAAACAGCTTTTTGAAGTGAGCAATTGATCAATAGTAGTCTAGATACAGCGCTAGGTACTATAGAAGCATGCAGTGCGTGACTTGCAAGTTCTCACAATCTGCCGGGATAAACTGTTCAGTGTTAATAGTTTCCTATCCTAGTCTAACTGCACCTGGGTAAACAATTGTCAACTTACTCTATTCTGTCCATGCACACTGGTTTGAGCAAGGCATTAATCCTCACCACGTAGTTGAACTCGAAAACAAGTGTTCTCGTTGGTCAGTCAAAACTCCCAGTCGCTATTAAGTTCATAAGACAATGGAAATATCAGTGACATTCTCCAGTGAATATCACAGTTAAACCATGATTGTTGCATGGACAGAATATACAGGGCTATACGTAATTATATGAACATGTCCTGGACACCTCCACTGAGATATATATACTTACCTTTCCTTTATCAAAGTAATCAATGATATCTTGATAAAGAGCCTCTTTACGTTCAGCACTTGATTGACGAGGATATTGACCTTCTGACTTTTGCATTGATTGAGACCACTGTTCACATAGAATGTAATATTTGTGATCAGATCAGAGAAATATTTCCATGTGGAACAAACGTAAAATTCACAATAATTATACTTAACGACATACATTTCAAAACTCCTTACACTATTATATAATGGATAGGTCTACCAGGTAGAGAGGCTACAGTATTACGGACCATGCTTCAAAGTGCAGTAGCGCACCTAGGGGGGTGCTCAAGCACCTCCTTCAGTTCTATAGCTAAATAACCACATCATTATTATATTTACACATATCTCGAGATCTAGGTATCTGAGTGACTCACAAGCACAATGAATCAATTGAATTGGGCAAAAACTGGTTTCAGTATGCTTTAAATTAATAGACACGGTCCACAAGTGTCACAAATAGTGCCTTTTTGTTTACCACCCTAGCCATGCCTACCAATGCTTACTAAATACATAATGCATGCATGTATGCAGGCCATGTGATTTCTGCTCATGCACACAGCCTAGCATATTTTGCAGGTAAAGGTCATCCATCAATAGGTCACGTGTGCTGGTGTAGCTCTCATCTCTGTGCAAATAGATGCAAGATGCAGCTGCAGTGCAAGGGGTTATGTGCTTTATAGAGTTCTAGCTAGCAAAAAGGAACACATTAAGGAACGGATGCTAAGGTTTATAGTGAAAATTCCACCGGTGATGCTTAGTTTTTTCTAAGCTTTGGACATCAATAGGATTTGAACGCACACTGAGGAGTTGGGCAAATACTTGAACTATTTGGACGCTTTAGTATACGACTTGGCTATAATATAATCATCATAATATTATGTGATAGGATGTGAGAAAAGGGACCACTTAGTGTCATTCCCGAGTTCTCATTTTAAATCATAGGAGCTATGAATTTGAACCATGACATGAACACTCTTCTGTTGCATTTGCGACGAACTGCAAGCTATGCTCATGGATCTCCATGCAGTGCGGGCGGGGTGAGCATGCTCGTTGATCTCATTCAAAAATAACCATTATATGCACCTTTCTTTGGTGGCTCACCGCTCAGGACAGGAGGCTTGGTCTAGCTTCTAACCTTGGATCTATGAAGTAGAAAGCCCAAACTTCTTAAAAACCAAGTCTGATACCTGGGGCTCTTCAGGCCTAGGAATGGTGATAGTTTGAAAAAAGTGCTAAGTGCCATGGTCCCATTTCTCAGATCCTGTCGCAAACTATAACTTCAGCGAGCATTAAATTTGGTGAAATGGCTCTCTGTTGATATATTGGCAAAGTTTAACATTGGCAATCTGAAGCCGTATGCCATAGGTGCCCATACATTAAATTTAGTTGATAAGTTTTCAATTTGGAGATCTATATACTAAATTTGCCAAATTAAAATCCTAATTTCCAGCTATACATTCAAATATGAATCAGTAATGCTCAAGTATAGTTTGGCTCTATACTGTCAACATGGACATAAAATTTTATAAATATTGAGTTTCATCCATATTCTGAACTACCATGAACCCTCAGCTACAAACTATGGTTCAAGGTAATTATGTATATAATCCTGACCTGTAACAGCTGTGCATGAAGAAGCAGTGTGAAGCCAGCTTCAACCCAGTTAGAACTTGCATGATGCAGTTCACCCAAATGGTAGATATATCGAATGTAAATCTCTTCACGGCCCATTTCTTTGTAGAAATTCTGAGATAATATAGCATTAGTAGATAACACTCTACACACTTTTTATAGTTGGGTAAAAGGTGGGGGCACACTGCAGTTATTTCTTTGTTGCCCAGAAATTTGTTACACTTATTAGTGAATACTGCTGCTAGGGATTTTTTTGCATGAGAAGCACACACACACACAAATGTTATGGCTATTCACTCCTTTTTCAATTGTACCTACTAATTTACGTTAGTCTAAAACCGGAAGGCTGTTGTTTCTTGCAACATTGGCATTGAAAAACAAGATAGAAGACTATGACCTACGGTGTTCAGTATCTGTATACTTACCTCAGTATCACTTTTAAAGCAAACTACATCTAAACTGAGTGAATTTAGTGACTGGAAGCAAATTTGCTAATATACAATATCATGCACCTCTGATTTAGTATGTAAGTATCGCTATCTTGACTCTATGCATGTGGGTGAAATCCATGGGCAGTCAGTATAGATTGTCCATTCCTGCATGTGCCCCATAGCTACACAAAAAGCAAGTGGAGAGAAATGTAGAGTGGATATGATAAGTAATTCCTACAAATCTTGTTCACTCTACTTCACTTGTGTACTGCCATCCGCACTTAATTTATTATTTATACCCGTTGCTGTTCTTTTTATTGCCGTCAGTGTAATCCATGATTGTCATTTCATCAATGCCACCTAGCTGACTAGTTGACATGGTTAGCCTATTCATTGTCATTGAACTAAAACTTTGAATTTTTCTCAACTACCTGCCCATATAGATAATAATTATGCTGTTATATTAATGGAGGGATCCAGGGGCATGTATTTTCTATAGGAAATGTAAGTTAGAAAATTTTAGATTTAATATCATTATTTCTGTAATGATCGTGATATCCAAACATGCCTGCTGAAAATTTTAATCGTCAAGTTTTTGGAGGAAATAAATATGTTCTTTCTCTCTCTTTCACTCCCTCTCTCTCCCCTTGTTGATGTCGACTCCAACAGCACAATGTTGAACGGGAAAGCAGGAACCACCAATTCAGTATGTTAGTGCTATCTTTGAGTCAGGCAGTCTTGACTCCATATATGTGGAGAGAAATTCAAGATTTGTGAGGGGAGAGGAAGAGTATTGACAATCCTCGGCACAATATTATTGGACATGCAATACTGCTCAGTGTACTTCAGTCTTGTGCCAAGGTTTTGCATCATAGTCCTTCAAGATGTTTTCTGCGTGCAACACTGAAATGTGTAGCTAATGCTATACAACACGCCAAAAGTTTTATGCTCGAGATAACTCTGTAAGTGGTTGAATCTTGAACAAAACTGCTGCGCTAATGTAACAATAGCTTCGTCATCAGCCCTTAATGTTACAGTAGCCTTGCCTCCAACCCTTTACCCCCTTTTCTGCTGCAACACTAAAACACGTAGCTAATGCCATGCCATGTAATGCTGCAAGGGTTTTGTGCTCGAGAGAGCTCTAGTTACAGTACTGGTTCAATAAGAGTGGTGGCAGTCTCCCTTCTAGATGGGGCTCGGGGGGGGGGGGGGGGGGGGTGTAGCTAGGATTTTAGGTAAGAGGGTACTGAAGTATGTGTGCAAATTTTTAGCCATGCCCATTACTAACAGGAAAGGTCAAAGTTCTAATTGTTAGAGAGAATGTGTTCTGAACGTAATGTTGGGATAAGATAAGTTTCTAATGGCTTTTTAAGCAGTTCTTCTGTAGTAGATGATGGTTTTGAGTAGCTAAGGGGGTGCTGGATAAAGAAGTTATTCTAATGACAATGTCAACTAGGCCAAGAGCAGAGGGGGATGCTTGAGCCCCCTATACGCCACTGGGGCTGGGCACGAGACTAGTTAGCTAAGTGGCATTGATGAAATGACAATCACAAATTACCCCGATGGTAATTAAAAAAAGAGTAGTAACAAGTATAAAAACAATTTAAAGGATGTAGTACGGATGGCAGTACCAAAAAGGTACACAAAATTCAAAGTCATAAGTACATTAGGAGTATGTAACACACATAATAGTAGTACACACATGTCTTTTTGTCACAATTACCCTTGTACATGGGCCCAAGTACCATTAAAAGGTACGTAACTGGGCAACCATGGTGTCACATTCTGTGCAGCTGCAGCTGCTCTTAGCTACTACTAATTGACTCTTGGTTACTATCAAAACACGGTTATGACAGTGTGTTTATGTCTTCATGGTTTTAGCGGTTGCATGATGATATTCACGCCCATATACAAGAGTTGCTATGATGTCAATTCCAGATAAATATCTGGACTACTATTGCGTTGCATACTCCTATTGTACTCTTGACAAGATTAGTAGAGGTAATAATATTATATTATTACATCTACTACATTCTATGCTTGCTTTCTTATTAGCTATGGGGCACATGCAGAAATAAACTAACCAATAATCTGACAATCAATATTGACTACAATGGATTTCTCCCACAAGCAGAGTGCAGTAATATAGCCACACTTACATACTCAATCAGAGATACCCAACAACAGGGGACTTCCCACATCAGAGTTGACATCGATCAACAGGTGCATGATATTGTATCGAGAGAAGCAAGTGTAGGGATGTATAGTGATTGTGACAAGTTATCCCTACAAATCTTGTTTGCATAGGCGTAGCAGGTGGTCTGGCAGGTCAGGCACTCACTGGACCAACATTTTGAGCTATCACAATACATAATGCTGTCATATGCTTAAATAAATTGGAATCTCACTCGAAGAAGCCTGAGCTAGCCCATTGGCAAGTTTCTTCGTCAATTCTGATGATTTCGTCAATTCTGATGATCTTCATGTGCACGATAAGCAAGGACATGCCCACAAATGACATCATGTGATACAATAATTGAAACTTTTTGCGGTGCGCGTATTACTTTGCTTTACCATTGTCAAAATTACTGCTATGTCTCTGTGTATTTTTTGGCACTGCCATCCCTACTTTGTCCAACTTTATTCAATTACTTGTATACACTGATCTGACTTTACTAAGGGTGGAGGAATGTGATGACTTCGTTATTAAGATATTAGTTATTTGTGCTATAATGGGAATGGAAACACTTTAGGTATGATGTGGACATTAGTGTTAGATACTGTTTACGTAAGTGTTCATCATTCTAGAAGCTCCTGTACTACAACACATCCAGGTTTGTTGAGTTGTTCCATGCTGGCACTGAATTGACTATCCATATTAAAATTGTTACGTACACTCACACAGAACGACTACCACACCCCTTGAGCACACGCCTAGGATTAATAAAACTATTTGCAATGTGCAATTCATAGACTTAATTAACTACTGTCTTACAGCAATGGTATTATATATTTTAGGTGCCACTGACTAGCTCAGAATATTTGGTTATATTAATTGAAGGTGCCATGGTGAGCTGTAATATAACTAAACATGATTATTGAGCAATAAACTACTGCACAGTGCCTCTAAGATAGCATGTAGGGCATATGCTCTAGATATAGAGAGAGCACCAGTCATGCATTTATCAATGATATACTGGTACAGATTGCAATGATATAAGTAACTACGTAGCAGACTTACAAGTAAGTTGAACATCACATGCATATGAAGGTCCCTGTCACCTTGCTGTACTGCTCGATAGTCCATCAGACGACGCAGCAGTTCTGCTAATGATTCAATAAAGGCTATACCTCCCTCTCTTTCCATCAGGGGGTTGGTTTTACAACGTTCAGAAAGCCTACGTCAGCAAAAATATCTTTAGCTAAATCGGATAAGACCTGATTGGCTCACATTTGGTAAAGCATGACTCTATATTTAGCATCCCCCATCCCCCCACTAATGAAAACATCAAGCTTATCAATCATTTCAGTCTCCATCTGCATAGGGTGTAAGATAATATGCAACTGTTAGTCATAAAATAATGCACATTAACAAACCATATGAAAATTTTTTCGATACTTAAATTCTGTTTCCATCATATCAAAGAATATGGGAATGGTATTACGACGAATGCCTGCATATCAATTATATCAGTAGTTATTACTTTGGAAATAAGTAGCAATAGCATATCTTACTTGTGTGAGGTAACAGAGATACTTTAAGAAAAGGACCAATCATTCCAGGAACATAACGAGATTGGTAGCTACCCAGTGCCATCCATTTATTTATCATCAGACTATTCATTGCAATGCGCATGTCACCATAGCTGTCCATGATTCTATTCCTTTTCACCTCACTTATGATTTCTAGTTGCAAAGATGGCTGACAGGTAAAAGCAACGGCCAACTGAAAGAAGTTTTGCCACAACTGCAGCGAAAAAACAGCAGACTTTTAAATATGCATGCAAGTACATAATATCATCATGTGCAGGAGGGCTCAGTGCTTTAACCGGATTGCATCCCGAGCACCTAGCTTGTGTCCATAAATATTACATACATATTTGTTACAAAACAATAATATCATATACATCGTTCATGGTTTTTTGACAGCGCAATGCTAAGTGTACAAGCTAGCTACCAAGTAGCTATGTGGTCTATTACCTATTGCGTGGTTAAACAATTATTTAGTTAGACGATATCTCAGATAATCAGATGAAGTTCTATGATGTCTGTCAAGATGATTCATACTGTGATTGTAAGCCAGTGGCAACTCTTAATGTTTGGAAGGCTCAAGAATCACTTGACAATATGTCTTGTACTATTGTGAGGCATTGATCGTCAGCGAGTGTGGGATTACTGCAAGACATCATTGCTGTGTTAAGATTATAAATACCAAACTTAAAATTACAGACCCCATTTCCATGCAACTTCAATACATGCAACTAGTAGTAAGAGTGTTGTTGTACGCTTCCTAGCAGTCTACACTAAGACCACCGGAAGTCCATATACGTACAATACATTTTAATGTCACCGTGCGGTTTGCATGGCACCTATGGGGGTTATTGATATGCATGCCATATATATGGGGTCAAAAATAGTGCATGTCTATGTACAACTATCTTCTAGTGTGAGTTAGCTATCGTTCTATCTAAAGTACCATTGTAATGAAGAATAGCTGGGCTTCACATTGATACCAACAACAAGACTAAGCGTGCCGAGATGACCAATGTAGACATGAACCAGTTTTCAGCCGCGTATGGCTGATGGCATCTTTGAATTCAGGGCAAATCTATAACACTCACACCAGCGCTAGGGGACTTGGTCCATAAGTAGGCAAGAGCAGTTATTCCGCTGAATCCCGAGTCTTCCAGGATCACTCAGCCACCACGAGTGCTCTTTGAAGATCTAAAATAATTTATCACTTTAGCCTGCTATATTTTCTTGGTAGTATATAGCTAGCTAGACTCTCAATTAAAGAAAATACTAAATTATAGCTACAAAACTAGCTAAGTTATAGCTACCAAGTCTTCGTCTTGAGTACTTTCTTCATGACAGTTCAACTCGCTCGTGCATTTCTTGACATTTTCTGGCTGAATGGACCTTTGAGTTCAGGGCAAACCAGTAACACCCATTCCAGAACAAAAAACGAGGCATCCTTGATTTCTATACCATAGTGGCAGTATATAACAGTGGCGTGGAACAGAACCGCTCGAGGTGCTTTGAGAAATAAGCCTTCGAAAACGAGATTCTATCCTGGGTAGGGTGCGGTATACAGATAGATATAGACTTATACGAGATTATTGTGTGTACATATACGCATGCGTGCATAATCATACGCAGGAAAACATCATTTGCATTTTGCCATTAAACGGTAGGTCTTAGATCTATATTCAAGTACGTATGCGCAAGGTTAGGCATACTTAAGGGGTGTCGCCAATCGCTTGATTGATTGCACAATTCTTTGTGCTGCATGTTGCTGCACTCCGACCAGCTCAAAACAGCATTAATTTTGCTGTTTTAAAACCAAAAAATGAACAGTAGCCATCATATTTCAATTAACCCTGGGGTAGCAAGCAAACATGCAGATATCAAGATCAAGGGTGACGTGTGTGCATATAAGCGAAATGCACCTAACGAGTGCTTAGGCTAGCAAAATGGCATGTGCTTATTACATATAAGCGAAATGTATCTAACAACGAGAAAATAATAGGTATTACAATAAAATAGCCAATATACAATGATTCTAACAATGTTTGCTACATTACCAAAGCTTACTGCAGGATTGAAGAGTAGGGGGTCATTTTCAGGCCCAAGGAAATCCTCTACAAGGATCCGGGAAAGCTGATTTGTAGTACGAAGGATGACACTGCAATTGTGTGGTAAACACTCGGATGTAATTAAATTGATTATTGCATGCAATCAACTAACTAGTTATGCAGTAACTTGAGAGCTGTCCAATCAGAATGATACAAATTCAGAGCAACAAGTTCACAAAAGGCATTGAATGTACACTGTATAAATTCCTGCAAAAAGATAAAAAAAAAAACATTCAAATAGCAATAATTGCAAAGGAGCAATAACTCATTATACAACAGCCTGGTGATAGCATTCACCTTCAATGTCATCCCATTCCTCAAGTCCGTGAATAAATAGCAAGGGCTATTAAAGTTAGTCAGACACTCTCGATACAAGGACACGTATGTACATTGGTGGTTAAGTTTTGTTTCATAATGAATGCAAATTATTTGTGATTTTGTCATGGGTAAAATTATTCCCATGTACCTATGTGTAGGACCTAGGATGACGGATCTTATATGACAAGAAACTAGCCAATCCTTACTCAAATGGGGGAAATTTAAGCTCCACTCTTTGCACTCATCGTCAGTATGCTTAGCGCCAGTGCTCTTTCCCTGGGTGCTAGGTTTCATTGTTTCATGGTTGACTTGGCAGCATAAAAACTTTCATCCATGAATAATAGCTAAAGTGATGCATGTCTATTTCTAGTACGAGAGTTGGCCATGCAAGCTTCCACAATGATTTGGGCCATACTCCATCAGTTCTTAAATACTGTCATTTAACCCACGAAAGCTGCCCAGCATACAGTATATTGAGTGCCACGTGTATGATTTGAGTATCTATGCTTCAAATGAATGCACTGGAGTGTAGAACCCTCACCACTATATGTATGTATGCATGACTCATGCACGGGTACAGTATGGCTCACTGTGTATACCTGTTCAGTATGAACACCATTGGTGCTAAACCCTGGGCGCTGTGAAATTGATTGCACTAAGAAATGGTAGTGATATAGTATAGCTATCTACATGTTGCAAATCTGCAAGCTAAGCCAGCAACACTGTTAGTATTGTAGAGAGTAACCTCAAGAATGCACCAATATCGATTGCATGGTATCACGTCCTGGTCCATGCCAAATCAGCATTTCCAAAGTAAAGCAAAGATGTTAGCCTACTTTAAGTAGTGATGAGTCAGTCAAGTTATAAGAATTGTCATAAGACCTACACACAAATCTTCTTGAAATGAAGTGGTTGCTATCACTTCCATTGATTGATAGCTCGACAAGAAGCGAAGAAGGCAGCGGTGGTCAGAGAATGTCACCAGAACTTTTGACGAAGTGTTTTCAACAAAACCCACATGACGCATATCACCACGAAAAACCTAATGGCACCTTGTATAAAACAGGTATGTAGTAGCTAGCGTATTAACAGACACACACACACATTCACACACTGAAGGACTATAGTACCCCTTGCATAGGTACCGAGGGTTAATCAGGAGTAACTACCCTGAGTTAGAGCATGATATAGGAGTAGGGGGAAGGCACCTGGCTACTATATAAACTGAAGCCTCTGTGACATACCCAACATGCACTTGAGAGCCACTTCTTGTTTACACTGTCCACTACATTGACAACTGACCAGTAAACCACAGAATGGCAATCAGTTGTATAGGTGCCATGTAAACACAGACTGGTAACAGTACACTATTACACAACTTGGCAGGACTTATACGATCACTACTCCTTTATGCTGAGTTATATATACCTCGAATGTGTACTCTCTCTCAGACAACCCTTACCATTTAACACAGGAGGGTTAAGACAGACGGACAGACAGACAGGCTGAAAAAAATCGTCACACAATTGCAGTAATCTTCTGCCTATACTTTGCAGCGAGGGCCAATACTGCTGTGTTCTCACTGTTCCTGACGTTACCTGCATTCCTGGAGCTCCTAGTGTTCCCCAGTTCTGTATTTTTCCCTTACTTCTAATGTTCAGTGTTTCCTAGTTTTCCTGTGCTCCCACTCTTCATAATATTCCCAGTTTCCTACCTCCAACTGCTTTGATATTGTGCTTTTACTGTTTCGAGTATTTCCGATGTGCTAGTATGTTCCCAATTTTTCCGCCATTCATGGCGTTCCCCATGATCCACAGAGTTCCTCAGTATGTAACCCTTGGCAACAATCATGCATTCTTATGTGATTTTTGTGGTTTAGTTTATATCCTGTATTGTACCAGTTTGACCGGTTTTTCCCTGATATCAGTCAATGTTTAGTTGTGAAGTCCGTCAGTTGATTCTCTTGTCAGTTTTGTCCAGTCTCTCTGTGTGTGTATTGTCTGTTTGCTGCTAAAAATAATATTTATTTACTCGAACTACTACTAAACTTGGAGCATGAGATTACAATTGGCGACCCAGTCCAGGGATGCGACTCTGAACTAGACTTCTGGAAACACGGTTCTTCAGATGTCCTTACGAGAACTCAAAGCTCTTGGAGTTACAGTTAGTGAGAAGAGTGACAGTAAAACTACTAGTAAGCGAGCAACGAGAAGCACACGAAATGCCATGGCAGAGGAGAGAGTAAAACAACTGGAACAAGAACTGGCCGCAGCGAAATTGGAAAACGAACGTAAAAACCAACAATTGGCTGAGATGCAAGCTGCGAACGAGCGTGCAAATACTGAAAAAGATTGCGAATTGGCTGCTGTGAAGACACAATGTGCCGACAAAGAACACGAATTGGAGGATGCTTCCGCGCGCATCGAAAACTTGACCACAGAATGCGACCATCGTATTGAAGAGACGACGTTGCGGTTCGAGTTAGACAAACTGCAAGCCATTGAAAAGTTGCGGGATGAGCACGTCCTAGAACTGAAGAGCGAGCGTCAGCAAGTAAAGGAGGAGAAAATCCGAGCTGACACTTGGATCAATGATCTAAAGGCTCACTTCAGTGCTGAAAGGGATCGATTGCTTGAACAGATTCGTGCGCTCGAAGATGAAGTGAAATTTAAAGCTGACTCGGCGGAAAGTACGACTCCAGCTACAGCGACTACAGTAAGTACTACCTCAACAGTGACCCCTTCGTCTGCTACTCCAGCTACAGCGGCTACGACTACGGCTGCAAGCTCTGGTGAAACTGTCGCGACTACCACAGGTGAAACTATTGCGACTACCGCTGGTGGAACTATTGCAACGACGGCAGGTGGCCCTGCAGTGGTATCTACAGCTACATGTGAAAGTACAAGCCCTTCAACCTCAGCTGGCCACCCTGATTCAATTAGTACTACAGCTGTAGGTGGAGCTGCAACCATTACTATATCCAGTGTGTCTACAATCACCATACCTGCAGTCACTGGATCTACAACTGATAAGACTGGTGATTTGCATGTACTGTTTAGTGAGTTCATTGAAGCCCAGAAACGTGTGATGGTCCAAGCTGCTGCTGCACAGAGTCTCCCCACACTACCAAAGTTCTCTGGTGAAGAAAATCAAGACGATGATGATAGTTTCAGTTGTTGGCACGAGTAGTTCAAAGAGCAAGCATTGCTCACAGGGTGGACTCCCGAACAGAAACTCTGTCAATTGAAGGCTCATCTTGAGAAGGCTGCTCTGGAAGTATTTCGGATGATGCCAGAAGCAGAACGTACGAAGTACGACACAGCAGTAAGTGCCCTGAAGAAGCGGTACCGTCGAGTGGACATTCAGGAGCTACGGGGACTCGAATTCCGCCGCAAGCTCCAAGGAGATGAGACAGTGGAACAACTGGTATGGAAATTCAACGAATGGCCAGACAAGCATTCTCCAACATGCTGGAACCTGAATATAACCAACTCCTAAAGGGAAGATTCTTTCAGGCCCTCCAAGTGAAGTGGCAGAGGAAGCTCGGCGCCCCCAAGCCAGAGGAAAGTTTCCAAGATCTGTATGACCATGCGAGACTGATGGAACAGTATGAGAAGCAATACAGCGACACTGTGGCAGTTTGTAACGAGAGTCAGATACAGAAACTGAAACAGCCCACCAAGAATCCAGGTCCAGGAGGAGCGAAACCGAAAAGTCGAACACAAACTCCAGCCACTCCGAGTTCCACTGCAAGCCCTGCCCCCTCTCCGCAACCCTCTGGGTTTAAGAGGAAATATTCATGTCATCAATGTCATGAGGTTGGACATCTCGCTTGTAACTGTCCTCATCAATTCAAAACCTCTAAACCTCCTGAAGCCCCAGGACGAAGTGATAATTCCCGTTCTTGTGTTGCTGCTGTCGAAGCCAATTACGTTGCAGATGACTTAACAGTTGCGCAGTTGGAGGAATTGTTATCAAGGAGACGACTAGCGGAGGAGCAGGAAGGTCTCAAGAGTAACCTTGGTGCTGTTAGCGCTGTCACTGCCTCTGCTACTGAGATAGGAGCCGTCGGTCCGACACTGTTCCTGGATGTCTCCATTGAAGGAGAGAAGGTTGAAGCGATGGTTGACTGTGCATCACCTACCACAATCATCTCCCGTAGCCTACTCCATTCTGTTGCCAAAAACATGTAACGACAGGGACGTGAGCCCCCTGAACTGACGAGACCCGTGCTCAAGCTGTACAGAAAGGATGGCAAGAGAGAGCTAGTCATCACAGCTCAGACAAATTTGATTATTGAAGTGGATGGTAAGTCGGCATGTGTACCTGTATTTATACAGCCTGATTCTGACCAGCCTTGCCTACTGGGAATGAATGCTGCACCATCCTTAGGCCTGTCATTTAACCGGGCTAATGGGGAACCTATCGCATGCAAAGCCAACCCCACTCAATCAGTATCAGCCAGTGTATGCCAAATTGAGACTACTAGAGTGCCTGGTCGCACGGGGAAATTCCTTGAAGCTACTCTCAATGTTGACATGGCCCAAGGGACCCACATAGTATTCGAGCCTGAGCCAGGAGTGCTAGAGAGCCGTGGATTGAGTGCTCAAGAATCATTGTTGACCATATCCCCAGAGCATAATGTGCTAGTGCCAGTGCAAAATTTTCAGAAATGCCCCATTGAGCTTACGAAAGGAACGAAATTGGGAGTGATGGAATGTATGTCAAAAAGCCCTGTAACTGTTCAGCTGTCAGACACAAAGGTGCAATGTGCCCCAATTAAACTGAAAGAGAGTGAGAGGCACAAACAGCTGTTAGCCAGCTTGAAGTTTCCCAAGTGTGCTTTGACTAACGAGCAGTCTGATCGATTGAAGAAATTGCTAGAGGAATACTCGTCTGTTTTCGCTATGAGTAAATCAGAGCTAGGCTGTTGTGATCTTGTCCAGCAAGAGATAGATACTGATGGTCACAGTCCTATTAAGTTACAGCCTTACCGCCTCCCAGTAATTCAAAGAGAGTAAGTAGCTCAAATGATTCACGAGATGAAAGATCAAGGAGTAGTCAAGCCTTCCTCGAGTCCTTGGTCTAGTCCGATTGTCCTCGTCCCCAAAAAGGACGGCAGTTTACGCTTCTGTGTAGACTATCGGAGACTCAACTCGATTACGAAGAAAGATGTGTATCCCCTCCCTCAAATCGAAGATATTCTAGCCACTCTCGGAAAAGCCAAGTACTTTTCAACATTAGATCTAGCCGCTGGTTATTGGCAGATTAAACTTGATCCTACCTCTGCTCAGAAAACTGCACTCACTACTCACTGCGGGCTTTATGAATTTACACGAATGCCTTTCGGCCTGTGTAACGCCCCTGCGATGTTCCAGTGCCTAATGCAGACTGTACTTGCTGGCTTAGAATGGAAAAGCTGTTTTGTCTATATTGATGACGTACTAGTGGCTTCCGAAACATTCGAAGAACACCGTTTGAACCTCCGACAAGTCTTTGATCGCCTCAGCCATGCTAATCTCCATCTAAAACCGTCAAAACACTTGTTCCTAAGAGATGAAGTCCCTTACCTTGGTTACGTGATTTCGAAGAATGGTATACGGCCTGACCCGGCTAGGGCTAGAACCAACCAAGCGAAGCATTTCCCCACTCCTAAGGATGTTACTCAAGTCCGCCAGTTCATTGGCCTGGCGTCATATTATCGTAGATTCATCCCGGGATTTGCTAAAGTAGCCTCCCCTTTACATGCGCTGACCAGAAAAGGTGTGACTTTTGCATGGAGTGCAGAGTGTGAAGCTGCCTTCAAGCAGTGGAAGACCCTGTTAATCACAGCCACAGTGCTTGCCTAGCGCTTGCCTAGCCACAATTTGGTCCAAACAAAAGATTCATTCTAGAAACCGATGCAAGTGGTTGTGGTTTAGGAGCCGTGCTAAGTCAGGAGCAATCGGATGGTAAACTCCACCCAATAGCGTATGCTTCCCGCTCCCTTCATCACCATGAACAAAACTACGCCATTTCAGAACTTGAAACCTTGGGATTAGTCTGGTCTGTAAAGCATTTCCGCATGTACTTGCTGGGACATCAGTGTACTGTTTATACCGATCATTCCGCATGTGTGTCACTTCGGAATACACCAAAATCTTTCAGCAAAATTGGCACGTTGGACCATGACAATCCAAGAGTTCGATCTAACGATCAAGCATCGTGCTGGTCGAAAGAATCAAAGAGCCGACGCGTCGTCCAGAAATCCTGCTGAAGTTGTAACTGAATCCACTGTCAATGCCGTAACAGCAGAAGAATCACCTGTTGAGCCTGTATCTGAAAGTACTCCACTGTCTGAGAAAGAACAGCAGCGTGTTGAAGCGATACGTCGATTGCAAAGAGAGGATTCAGAACTAATGACGATATTTCAGTATCTAGAAGATGGTAAACTACCAGATGCTGACACCTCTGCGAGACGACTAGCTTTGGAGAAGTCATGTTACGAGATCATTGATGGAATCTTGTAGTTTGAGAACCCAAGTGTTCCAGAAAAATGGAGAATTGCAGTTCCGAAGGAGTTGAGAGCTACCTTGTTAAGTGAGACTCACGATGGTAAATTTGCTGGACACTTTGGCGAGCAGAAAGTGTACAACCTGTTGAGAAAGATGTACTGGTGGGATGGAATGCGAGCTGACATCAGGAGATATTGTAGGAGCTGTTTGATATATGCTACACGCAAAGGAACAGGTTGAGCTACTAGACCGCCCCTGCAATCCATACCGGCTGGTGGACCCTTCCATAGAGTTGGCGTGAATGTGCTCCAACTACCCAAGACTTTTGATTGTAACTACTATGTCATTGTGTTCGCAGATTATTTGACGAAATGGGTAGAAGCGTTCCCCATTAGTGATCAGAGAGCAGAAACTATAGCCAAGCTATTTGTCGAGAATATCGTTTGTCATCACGGTGTACCGGAAGAACTCTTATCGGACCGTGGATCAAATTTTCTTTCCGAATTGATTCAAGAGGTATGTGAGCTACTTGGCATAAAGAAGATAAATACCTCTGGTTATCATCTGCAATGCGACGGACTCGTCGAAAAATTCAGTTCAACTTTAATTAATATGATAGCAAAGAGTGCAGAAAGTAGAGCGTATGATTGGGACAGACATTTGCCCTATCTTCTATTCAGTTAACGAGTATCAGTCCACGACTCTACCAAAGAAAGTCCATTTTTCCTCTTGTACGAATGGGATCCTCAACTCCCAACTGAAACTGCACTCACTCAGCCAAGAACTCCGTACATGATCGATATCGACGATTACACGACAGAATTGGTGACTAGTATGAGCGACGCATGGAAGACTGCCCAAGAGCACATTAAAGTTGCTCAAACAAAGCAGAAAACTCAGTATGATAGGAAGTCTAAAGAGCCGAAATTCTCAGTAGGAGATCGAGTAATGACCTACATGCCTGGTGCAGTTCAAGGCAAAAATTGGAAGCTTGCACGACCGTTCTATGGCCCATATAGAATCCTAAGTCTCACTCCTACTAATGCTGAGATTCGCTTAGTGGACAAGCCCAATGATCCTGCAATCTTTGTATCTTTGAACAGGATTCGCCCATGTTATTCTGAACTTAGTGATAAATCTTGGTCAGGAAAAGCTACGAGATGTCGTAAGCAACGGTCAAAGATAAACTAATGCTAGTCCTACCACTGAAACTCCACCTACTGACCATGCAATCAATCCTAATGTGAACAGATGTGTCATAAGATCTATGACTCGTAAGAAATGAAACTCTGTTCATTGTGAACACTACTTATTCATGCCATTGTTTATTATTATGTTTTGTAATTATTATTCTGTTGATTTATTATTTTTTTGTGTGTTCTGTCGAGGACGATATTCATGCTAGAGAAGGGGGAATTGTAACCCTTGGCAACAATCATGCATTCTTATGTGATTTTTGTGGTTTAGTTTATATCCTGCATTATACCAGTTTGACCGGTTTTTCCCTGATATCAGTCAATGTTTAGTTGTGAAGTCAGTCAGTTGATTCTCTTGTCAGTTTTGTCCAGTCTCTCTGTGTGTGTATTGTCTGTTTGCTGCTAAAAATAATATTTACTTACTACTAAACTCGGAGCATGAGATTACAAGTATTTTTCCAATGCTCACTACTACTTATTAATGATATCTCCTACAGTTGTTCCTGGTGTTCATGATTTCAACAGCTCCTGATGTTTCCCAGAGCTTCAATTTTCCTCGGTATTCCTGAAATTGACAGTGTTTCCTCTAGTACTGTTTCTTGCTGTTCCTGGTATTCCCAGTATTTCTGATGTTCCTGGTATTCCTAGTGTTCCTTGGTGTTCCCAGTACTCCTGGCGCTTCACAACATTCCTAATGTTCCCAGAGTTAATATCACTTCTTATTCCCAGAATTTCTGGTGAATTACTGTTCCTACTGCTACTAACATTCTCAGTGTTCCGCTGTGCTCCAATGTTCCAAGTTACTATTGCTCAAATTGTGATGTTCCATACTGTTGTTCCCCATTATTCTAGTGTTCCAGAGTTCCCAAATGTTTGTGGCATTTCCACTGTTCCTCACCTTCCCAGTGGGCTTGGCGTTCTCATGTCCTGGCATTCACACTGCTGCTATGGTTTCTAAATTTCGAATTTCCCTTGCATCTCTGGTATTCTCAGCATTCTCACTGCTTCTATTACTCCAACTATTCATCATATTCCCAATGTTCTTACCTAGTGTTCCTTTTCCTAACACATTCCTAATGTTTTGTGTTTCCAGTGTGGCTACCACTGTTCTAATCAATCTCAGTTTTCTGTAGTGATAAGTTCCTATCTAGCCTCGTCCTCAGGCCTTCTGATTGGAAGGCTGGTATCCAATGCATGCGCATGTGTTACATTTTCCATACAAGTAGCTGTATAAGTGTCTGTACACTAGTCCCTATCATGTGCTGATAAGCAAAATAATCCATGTATCCTGACCCTTGTACTAGCGATTGCGCTAAATGAGTTAAGGTTACGGGATAGTATTCGACGTGCAATTTATAAATTATTGCGCATGGACACAATTCACGTATGTTTTAATGCGGTTTAGTTGGGAACGCGAACGAACGTCGACCATTTTCCAGATGCAAATAAAGTCCAAGTTCCTGTGTCAAATTTTGAAGACCAGAGACTCGAACGAACTGACTTCGCTGTTGTTCACGCTAGTCCATCGATCGGATCAGGGCCAGGTATAGCGCTTTTTCGAAAACTCTAGGATGGTGAATCGTCAGACAAGGTTTTGTCCTGGAGGGCCGCCATTAAGCGAGTCACATGGCAGCTGAGCAGTAAGTTTTTATGTTCGCTTTCTGTTTGTGTAACTCGATAGAGTTCAAATGCTATACCTGGCCCTGTAGAGGCTCGTAAGCTATCGTTTTGTTTGTATATCATTACGTAGAGGCTGTTTACCTTGGCAAAAACTGACGCAGGAAATTGCAAAACTTACCCACGCTTGCAGACAGACAGTGGCAGGTTTGCTTTTCGTTTTTGTGGACCATGGGGCAGGCATCAGGAGAGCTACTTACCTGTGCCTTGACTGTGCAAAAAACGTGGACAAAAACTGGAATATAACTGTCGCATTTATTATTCATGTGAACTTTGACCATGCGTGGGCGGAACACTATCCCGTAACCTTAACTATGTTGTTCAGAGGCCTTTGTCGATTGATACGACAACCTTGCCTCAAAATATCGCTCGAAACTCAAACTGTCCAAGCCCGCCATTTCTAGGTAGGTTGGGTGCTAGAAATTAAGATCAAAGGGTAAGTATACTAGGCAGTATCTTGATGTAATCAGATTATTCAATATCTGCATGCATAATAATGGCGCATGCGCACATAAGTAGATTCCAGGCTTTCCTTTCCCCTCACCCCCATTAGAAGGTCTGGGGACAAGGCTAGTTCCTATCTCACAGGTAATTCATGATATACAGTGTGGTGGTTACGAATAATTTTATCTGCTTTAAATCTTTCTATGGATGCCACTGCCCCTGTGAAAATATGTGCACTGAATGTAGTTAAGGTGTCAGCTATGTGATTTAAGGATGTGCTTAATGCTCAGTATGATATCAAAGTTATGGTCTCGCAAGGTAATACTAAGAAGAGAGGCTGGCTTGAGCATGTTTTCATACAAAAAATGAATCTATAAATATTCTACCCTTCAATAAGTACCCCTTTAGATATTGCCAGTCAGTGCTCTTAATTGAACTGTACTGGGATTATGATTATTAAGAATCATTAGCAAACTGTATTCTTGTGAACTGCATATGATAGCACTGATTTTATTTTTTGTATAATTATAGCCGATTAGCCCTAGCCCTCGCCCTGAATAGATATTACAAGTATAAAAGGGGCCTTGGACACTCCGTATGATTGAGTTTCTGTCTGACATCATTCTCCGCCTGCAATTGGGAAGCATCTTTGCCATATCCTACCTTACTATGGAGTAAGCTGAATTTCTCATGTACGTAGCGTAGTCTCAAAAAAATCTCATCAATGTATTATTATGAAATAGACAACTAGTCAAACCATCTTTGCATGTCAAATCGAGCCTATGACCTTAGCACTAGATCTAGAATAGCCAAGGTAATGTAGCGACAAGCCTCCATTTTATCAACAGTGGCATCCGTCAGATAAGTGGATATCCACAGACACCAAGAGCATTCTTCCTATTGAGGAGGTCATTAGGGGCGTAGCCAGGGGGAGCACAGGGTGCATTTGCCCAGAGTCTTGCAATATTATTTATTACTTATTACCGTATGAATACCAGCACCAACTTGTTACAAGAGTCTTCAGAAACAAAAAGATCACAGAAAGGCTGACTATAAAACGATTTCTAAATAAACCTTCGAACTATACTTTGATAGAGCGGTCTCCGGTCGAGAGGTTCATGAGTTCAATGGGCACAGAATACTCCAGAGCATGCAATTTTATTAGTGGCCAGGTATGGCTTCCGATCTAAAAATTTTTGTGCACTTTGCGCGCAATCTTGCGCCCATTTTCCTAAAATCCTGGGTACATCCCAGATCAGAGACCATTGGCATCACTTCTGGACGGCTCTAATACACAGTAAGCAGGTAAGTTTCTGAAGGTAGAGAATCGTTCTGCTATGTCTAGTTTCAAATGGTATTACTGTACATACCTAAACAAATGACCAGCGGACCACCTAATTAAGCAGTAGTTGTCAACCCCAATAAACTACTTCGGACCATTAAAACGGCCCTTTGGGCTGCCTGTCTTACCTCACTTGAACGCCTTAGTAGAAGCAAAGGGCTCTACAAGTTCAATGTTAATAACTCTGTTCTCGCTACCTTCACAAGTTTCAGATTGACAGTAGGCATGGTCAATAAAGCGTCACTGTCATATATGTGCGTTTGGTGCAACATCATCAATGCAGACTTCAGCTGGTCTAAAAACTTCATCGATGGAAGATTCTATGCCTCACATAAATAGACCATATTTTAGGTTCTTGTGGTCTATATCTCCACGACTCTTGTTAGTTAAGACTTCTTAGTTGGCACAAAGACGAATCTTATTTCAGGATTCTTAACTATAATCCAATCCTGTGAAACTGTGCCTATCATGAGAATTTGAAATTTTTGCTCATTTCTTGCCCACACAGAAGGTGACATCAGCTAGGCGCTGCATATATAGATTGTCCTTCCATTGATCTAACTGGGTATCAAGTAAATCAAAGATACTGCAAGTTTAATCTGAAAACACTACAAAAACCACACAATGGTAAAAATCTACTCTTGCACCGTAGCACTGTACTTACTATAGCATGATAGTGGGATCATACTTGCATTAAAATTAATAGCTATATCTTACTCCAAGATCAGTTTCGTTGTCCGTTGAATTCATAAGGGACAGCCTAAGATCCTGATAATGTTTGGGTGTCATGAGCTCCAACAAAGCCATTAGTACTGCTACACAGTGACCCTACAGGAGAAATAAAAAAGTATATTGCAATAATGCAGCCAATAGAAAATAAGCCCCTCCCCAAATCCGAGTTAGGTTTACTCTAGAAAGAGCCAGCAGAGAGGAGTTATCACGTAAAGTGAAGGCAAACAGGGTTGGGAGCCATAGCAGTTAAGCAGTTAACTGTGCTAGAGAGACAGTGAATTCATATAGCCTAATTATGCCACACATTCAATAGGACTACTAAATGAAAGCACCTATTGCACATCAGCAAAAAATTTGAGTTGAAATAATAAATGCACTACCCTATAAGCAGTAGTATCATGCATGCCTGCTATTCATGCCTGCTCCAGATCGGCTCATTGTACATAAAATACTTTTCACTCGAAAGATAATGCAAGCAAATATAATTACATACATCCTAAGCAGAAAATGTAACGCAATGCAGCTTCAGAATAGGCTGCAGACATAATTCAAAGACCAGCAGATACAGTATTAAAAATTTCACTTCATTATCAAGTCATACGTGAAAAAGTCCATATCAAAATTCAAAGCCACAAGTATACTACTTGGGCTCAATAACTCCCAAGCTGTACCAAACTGAGGGCTTATTGAGCTGCCGAAGCCAAAACTGTATGCACAGGCTCAAATCCTCCTTATTTGATGCGATAGAGCATTACTATCCTAATTATGAGTTATATCCCTTTTCATCTGCCAATAAGTGTAGAAAACAATGCTATGCAAGTCGATGACATTTTGGATAAAATCATACTGGAATATATAGTAGCTAGAAATGTGCTATGCACCCAGCACAGTATCCTGAAATGTGCTGTGCACCTCAATCATCCAGTATTCGTATCACACATCAACCACAAGATAAGCAAAATATTCTTACTCCACTTAGGATGCAGATATTATAACAACTTGAAAGCAACTAAAAGCAAGTAGGGATAGGATGGTCAACTTCATTAAAAATATACAAACAATAGTAGTGATTTTAACAAATAACAAGACTAATAATCCAACTAGAGCTCTCTTGAGCACAAAACCCTCGGCGCGTTGCATGGCATTAGTTAGCTAGGGCTGGTGATAAGGATAATGTTATACTTACACAGCAGTGTTGTTCAAGATTCAACAGCTCATAGCAATTAATGACAACCCTGGTGTGTTGTATCAAGCACCACAGTTACACTGTGGTGCTGGCTATTTGCATGTCCAATGTTATCGCTGCAAGTTGCTCATATATGGGTCCAAGCACTGCATGCATGCATGCATACAGGTACAAGGCTTAGCTAGCCAGACTATCGTGCAAAAGTCAGTGAGCTTGCAAGCTATCCAGCCTTAATAGTCTGGGTGAAGGGACTGGCAACTACATATAGCTACAAAGTATACTAGTCCAGCCTATGTTAGCAGCAGTGAGTGTAACCACTCCACAAGAATGCATACAATTACGTAATATGCATGCACGTGTGCATATATCCTTGATCAGCAGTTTTGTTACACACAAAGAAAGTACAAGCTAAGAAGCGTTGTTGATAGTCGACCGTGATCAGTGATGACTCAGTCAAGTTATAAGAACTATCGCTACTCCTACACACTAGTCTTCTTGAAAAGAAGCCATCGTCTCCTTTGTCCATCATTAGCTGGGTCAAGAAGCTAAGAATGCTGTGGTGGTCAGCAAATGTTGCCAGTACTTCTGAGCAAAACATTTTCAATGAAATCCACATAATGCATACGTTGAAACCAGCATAGAAAGCCTAATGATACCTGATTTTCAACGTATAAATGAGGTACGTAGCAGCTAGCTCGATTACAGACAGACAGACACACAGAACGACTACCAAAACCCTCCAGCGCATGCACCGAGGGTTAATAATCACCAATTATAGCAAACTGGCAGAAAGGAGTTCAGTTAGTGTGTACAGAGTGGCAACAGTGGTAGAATTTTAAATGCTTGACTACTGTGAACTATATGTAATTGTGTATTTTCGTGGTAATGCGCTTTACTAAGAAATTGTTGATGGCTATTAGTTGATACCGTTTAGTCAGTTTCTACATGATTTAGAAGCCCTCAGGGCCCACAGAACCTTCGCTTCACTTGGGATTCTATTCTATTCCATGTATGGCCCTTCGGTCTTCTAAATCATGTAGAAATCGACTAAACAGTGTCTAACAGGGCTGCCATAATCTTTTGACGATAAATCCTAAGAAACCTATCCTAAATCCTAAGATAATCATGGAAAACACTGTACCTTATGGGAGTAGAAGGCTAAAAAATCCTAATATTCCTAATTTGCATATGCTAATTAATGAAGCAAAATTGATGGCCGAAAATCCTAATATTAGGATGAAATCCTAATCTTTGGCAGCACTGGTCTAACAAATTTAGATCATAGCAACCAAGCGTGCGGCAGTGGCACTTCTCGATCTAGAAGTATTTAAATAAACACCTCTTCCTGACCAATCAGATCACAATATTTGTTTTAACTATGATCTAACTAAACTTACAATGAAAAGAACAAAATTAATGCTTCAAGGTTTTTGCATTAAAGCCCTTCATATAATTCACACACTATTGTTGCATTGTTATTAAGTTAGTGCAACAGGTCTTGCCAAAACTGCCTTCAGCTTTGATAATACAAAAATAGCATGTCAGTCAGGTATCAGCGATCACCAGTGGCATGAGAGGACATCAGGGTTACGTTTAGTGGGGGCCGGCAGGGAATATTCACCACCCCACTAGGAATCCATAGCCACCATCCATTTCATAACCCCCTAGAAACCCATAGCCTCCACCCACTAACACCTGCAAAAGCTAACCAAGTCAGATATATTACTCATTTTAATTGTAACCTATAACTCATTCTCAACTTTGCACTAAGCACAAGAGGAGCACTTCATCCTCACATACTAGGGCCGTAGGAAGGGTTTTACAACTGGGGAGACTCTAGCTATGTAGAGCTTTATGACAATTAAGTGCGCACGCAAAATTTTTAAGCCACGTCCAAAAATAATTAAACCACGCCCAAAATCGCACCGTTCCACTTTCGTGAGCAACTCTATTGGCTTATTGCCTATTGCAGGACTGTGGCTTGCGCTCATACCTAGATCGACAAACTTGCTGAATCAGTACCAACTGTTTTGCTTGCAGTTTGCATACCAATCGTGCGCACGCACGTATGTGCATATGCCATAATGATATGGTGTTGAGCAGTCAAAGGTCAGATGGAAGGCACAATGCATACCAATCCCTTAGTAAAGAATATTCACGTTAGGTCATATTTCTAAGTTAAGTATTGTCTATTCTCTTCCAGTTTTTATGTAGTTCTGCACATGTATGTACATAGTTCACATTACACACTCTATACAGACACAGTATACACTTGCTAATTTCAAATGTTCCAGGTGTGCTACAAAAACATACTTTAACAAACATGCCAATTGGCAATCACCATTTGGCACCTACCCTCACAAAAAATTTGAGTTTTGTGTGAGTAAAACCATAGAATTTATCTTACCACAGATTGAGGCACTTTTTCTGAATTTTCTGTTAAACAAGTGAAACAATCCAGAAGGACAATCAACATTTCCTGAACAACTGTTTGTATTTCTTTGCCAACAGCAACCTTTCGAAAAGAAATTATAGTCAAATATAAGAATTAGACAAAACTACTACTGTAGCTACTACTGTAGAACCCTGCGCCTCCCCCCTTCACATTGGGCAAAATTGGGGAGGGGGCTTATTTGTGGGATCATGACATTTCCACCTACAACCATTATTGACCAACATATACCATGTGGGTATACGATCCCTCATTTCTCTAGCGGTTTGATAGGCGAAACTTACCAACTAAGGCATAATATGACTAGTGTGCTAGCCATATAGTGCAGGAGGGCGTACGAGTGAGGGGAGGGGCATAATTGCGGGATTCTGTGGTACGTTATGAGATCTGACAAAAGGGTCAATTTCATGTAAATTTGACTTTCAGCCATTTTTTAAGCTACCGTAAGTATCATTCCATGAAGAGCTATAGATTTTTAATCTACGCTTTCTGCAATTAGTGCCTCCTACTTTAGATTCAATAAAGCACTAGTACTATAGAGCCTAAACCTTGGTGCAAGTGCCCTAAGCAGTATTGCACGTTCTGTATTATTACTGAAGCTGCTCACATCCATACTGCATGCACATACACAAGCTAACATAGAGAGAACTACAAGAATGGACATCACATAAACACAGCAGTATCACACGTGCAATACAGTGGTGCAGTTCACGAGCATGCACAGAAAATCAAGAAGATTAATTATCAAATCTGCCAGTGTGCTACAATCGACGTTAAGCCAGTCATCTCGCTGGATTGATAAATAGCTAGCATTATTCAAAATGAAAACAAGCCATGCTATCTTCTTGTCCTTGATAGGAAGCATGAAAGGCGGCAGTGACTAGCAAATGAAGCAAAAACTCCTGAAAGAAGCACTTTAAGCAAAACTGAGACGATAAAAAAAACTTGAAAATATCATAAAGAATCTATCACACATTGTTTTTGCCATATATATAATTATATAAACGAGGTAGTCAGCATATTTCATGACAACACAGGAGAGACACACAGAATGATTACCGTAACCCTACAATAAATACACTGAGATGTTATCTACAAGCTTCCAGTTCAGAGGTCAACTATCAAAAAGAAGCATATATAAATTCAAAAGCGACTGATGAGCACTTGCCCGGCCCACAAACAATGGGAACGATTAAAAATCCATTTAAGTACACCAGGACATGGAAGAACAATCACATTAAAATTCAGCTAAAACACTATTATGGAGAAAATGTGAAATTGACAGATTTATCATATCAATCCTATCACAAATGTTAACCTGATCCTGATCATGAAGGTTTGTTAAAACAGAGCCCAAAACATCAAGAGATTTATCCAATATATCATCTCTGTTTTTGATGTGGTAACGAAGGTGACGAAGAATAGCAGGAAGGATTGTCACACGGGATTCTACAAAAGGATATATAGTCCACAAAATAAACAATTGATCAAATTATGACGTATAAAAGGATGGATAAGTGTAATACCTGGACACTGGACTCGTGGATTAGACTATGGACTGAGTCCAAATTGAGTCCAAATCTCAGTCCATAGTCAAGTCCAGAGTCAAGATTTTACACTTACCCTAAAAGGATGCAGTTATTAAGGGTTACAGAATAGTATTCGATGTGCAATTCAAAAATAATTGTACACTAATGCAATTCAAGTATGGTTTAATTCGAAACACGAGCAAATGTCAACTATTTCCAGATGTAAACAAACTCCAAATTCTTTGTGTCAGTTTATGAAGACCAGACACAAAACTGATCTCACTATCGTTCACAATAGTCCATCAATCAAAGCAGGGCTAAGTAGAGTGCTTTAAATTTATGAAAACTCGAAGATACTAAATGTTAAGACAAGGTATTGTCCACCATCAAGCAAATCACATAGTAGCTGCTCAGTAAGTTTTTATGTTCGCTTTCTGTTTGCGTAACAAATGGAGTTAAAACATTATACTTGGCTCTGTAGAGACTATAAGCCTTGAACTTAAATTTTCGTTTGCGTAAAGTGACGAAAATTTTTACACGAAAACAGTTCACTGTACTAACTTATACAGCAAATATATAATGTGCACTTGATATTCATGGAAATAGTGATACATGAAAATTTCTAACAAAACGAAATTAACGCAAATTACGGTAATTGTATATTACTACCGTAGTGTCCCGGGTAAGCGCCCATGAATGCTTAAACACACATTGTGATTTTGGCCAACATGGGCGCTTACCCGGGACATACCCATGGATGCTTAAACATACATTGTGATTTTGGCCCACATGGGCGCTTACCCGGGACATAATTTCTATACATTTGTATAGAAACTGCTACATTGACTCCTTGAAATGAGGTACATGGGCGCTTACGGCACTTGCCCAGGACACTATGGTACATGCAAGTTGGTTGATTAGGTAAAAACTGGCACTTAAAACTGCAATGCCGTAGGACGGGTTTTAATTGCGTAGTTTAATAATTGTGTTCTAGTCAAGTCAGGCCAAATTGCGAATCCAATAATTGCGATGGACTACCCTGTACCGTACTGTAGTATACGTGCATGTTTATGTTTGCGAATCTATTAATTGCGAAACGTAGAAAAACTCGCAATTCGCAATTAATAGATACTCGCAATTAAAACCCGACCTACGGTACCTACCTACTGACAGTGGCAGGATGATTTTTGTTTTTGTGGTCCACCGGGCAGGTTTAAGGGGAGCTACTTACCTGTGCCTAGACTGTACAGAGAACGTGGACAAAAACTGAAATACAGGTTATTCATATGAACTTTCACCGTGCGTAGCGGATACTTTGTCCAAATGACGATGTTGGACAATGTTATCAATGCGTTATGTGAGGTGTGCATGCACGTACAAGAATGTTCTAGATCTATTCTAGGTAATGGTTGGCAACGTACATTTCCTAAGCACGCATTTGGTAGCTAGCTAGTGATGTTTTATTGTACTGCCACTGGCCTAAGCTAGAGCACTACTGTTTGAACTATGCATGAAAAGAGTGCAGTTAGGATCTCATTCTACCAGTGCCCTCGGGAGAAAATATGACGAGTAAAGTACCGTATAACGGGAAATTTTCGAGGGAGAAAACTTTCGCGGATCGGTAGGATAGGAGCATTTCACGGAGAAAACTTTCGCGGAATGTTAAAACTGGTCGCATAATGGGTGTGGCATGCCTAGAATTTCGTGGAGAAAACTTTCACGGATGGCTGAAAAATCGCGAAATTCGTGAAAGTTTTCTCCGTCGAAAATTTCCTGCTATACGGTATAAGATATGCAATTAGAGCTCCCTAGAACACATACCCTGCAAATTCCATAGCCATGGACTGTAGAATAGTGCAACACTCTATTGTATTGCACTCAGATCAGATTTGGTGTTATAACCTGATGACCCTTTCCTATACTGATCCTATGAGCTCAAGCATGCGCAGTTCCACCAGCACATGCCAGTAGACTGGGAATGGTTGATACATGCTGAACAGCAAACGCACGATTTGTAGCGCTAGTAAGCCATTGTCAGCAATTCAAAGCGTGTAGAATCCAGTTTTTCACCAATATCTACCAATTCATTACATTATGCTTACAGCACACACAGATGACTAAAACTCGAGATCTGGTGATTTTCGTGCAGACAATGACGATAGATGAACAAACTGATTGCTCTGCCCCTTGTGCAGCAAGGAGTAAAAGAGGGTGGTTGGATATGATAAGACTGTCAAATAATTACTTGGTTGGACTGCGAGACCGAAAATGACGCTGGAGTAAAGGTGGTGACAATTAACCCTCAAGCGCTGAATATGCAGTAAGTATAAAGATAAAATTGTTGGAGAGAAACATTTTAAATTATAGGGGCTGACTCAGTGAAGTCAAAATTATTTGTGACCACGCCAAGTCAGATCAGCATGGGCACGCAATGAATCTCCACAGGAGGGAATCGGCTCAGGCTGAAGCTGCCGCATATGCTCCTATTACACAAGCATTGAGTATACTCTCCAAGGATCAGCAGTCCAAATTACGGGTCAAGTTTGATATTGCTTTTTTCATCACTAATGAGAATCTCCCATTCACTAAGTATCCCACAAATTTGTGAATTGGAAGAACAACATAAGGTAACCTTGGGTCCTGCCTACATGAACAATGCTTGCAAAGAGTTTGTGAATTATATAGCCGAGACTAACAGTCAAACCATGATCACAACCATTTGCAATGCCCAGTTCTTCTCACTTCATATCGATGGCTCCTCCAACAAGAGTAATAATAATGATGAACTAGTCATAAGTTGTTTGGTGTGATCAAAATTGCACAGATGAGAAAATTAATACAGATTAGATTCCTCACTGGACAAACCAGACTCAGTGACAGTAGAAGGCCCACTTCAGAGTCTGATGTGTGGACTGCAGGCTCCAAGCAGGTTCCCCCCCCCCCCCTTGAGAATAGCTACCAACCATACAAGCAATACATGATATACAAGTTTGAATGGTGAAAGTGTCCAAATCGGCAGTTTCGCACATTTTCAACCCATAAATTATCTGAAGCTTTACACTATGTGGGGGAGAAGTCATATCTGCCATCCTATGTTTTACTGTTAAAAGGGAGGGAACCAGAGGATATACGTACATATCACTGACAGGCTTCTCTAAAAGCCAGGTCTCAGAAGCCACCAAACAGTTAAACTTTTTTGGGGGGAGCATACCCCCAGACCCTTCTGTGTAAGGCAGTTAATGAGCATGTTATTTTTTGTGGATGAAAAAACACTTAAAATATTACTATAGTCCTTCCCCCCTTTAAACTTAGCAATTGTTGCGTTTGCCCCCCCCCCCCTTGACAAAAACCTAAATGGAACCCTGTACAAGTAAAAAAAATTAGTGAGAATTGGTATTGATAGGGCATTGATTAATATCGCAGCACGAGGCCTTAAAGGTCTAGCAGAACAAGAGTTGGATTGGATTTTTTTGGATGCGGTGTTTAGCTCATCGCCTCAAACTAGCAGTTAAGTATGCTTTTAGTGGCAGTTTCTTTAATTCGACGAACGATATGCTTCTAAGGCTACTCGAAGGCATCATCACTGATCAAAAAGAATACTTCAAATTCGATGATGCTGGTGTAAGATAAGTAAGAGCTAGCGGGTCTAGGTGGATAAGCCATAAACTAAACGCCATGAAATGAGTTGCACCGAAGTATGGTGCTTAAACAGCTCGTCTGTCCACACCTGCAATAGTGCTGTGAAAGCGAATGATCGTGCTAAACTGACTGGGTATCTACGAAAATAGATTGACACCTAATATCTTCTTGGGTGTGCATTTTTTGTAGATCTTTCACCTTGTGCAATATTGTCGAAAAGCATGCTAAAGTACATCATTTTAGTCATGGACGTCTGAGCGCTCCAAAATCACTCCTGTACATCAGGTTAGTACCAGTAGAACACACTGGATGAGTCCCAGAGCTACATTTGTACACTAACTTTTAGTACTAAACTTGAAATTTGTTTAGCAATTCTGACAAACATAATTAATGTCACAACTACACTTCCTATAATAGTAAGACAAAGACTAAACTACACTTCTGCCTTTCTACTAACAGCATCCCAAGCAGGAAGAATTAGCAAAAAAATTATTTGGTGACGCTCCATGTTGACTGCTGACTTTGATTGACTTGGTTTCTGAACCAGACTTTGCAAGTGGATCAAATCAGTAATAGACATCTGAGAACTCCAGAACTTCCTGTATATGATACATACTATCAGGCCACTGTTCTGACTTAGTGTGGAACTGGGATATCCACCTATGCTGAAGGTTCAGGCTTGTAAATTGTGAAAAAAATTCATTCTATGATAATGATTCTCAAATCACACGGAACCTGGACTATCACTTTTGTCTTATAATTATTGATAATAATAAATATATGCACTTGTGTATGTGTGTTTATCCCGTAGAATTCCACGATTACGCCCCCCCCCCTTGCCCATATGCGCCCCCCTCTGCATTTTTAGCTCAAGTTCCTGCATAGGTACTTTTGTCTCACGTATAATCCCCCCCTCCCTCTGACTGTAAAATGCAGATATTACAGACCATAAGCCAAATAAAAAATATCTACAAATTAGCTATTTGCGTCTTATTATGCCTTACTTTCAGACCCGTAGCCAGACTTTTTAAAAGGGGGGTGCACATGTGTATGGGTTTAATTACTATAATGTACTCGTAACAAGGGCTGGAATATTTCTTGCTGTTGTACTATACAATTTCAATATACTACTGTAAAAAAGGGGGGTGCACGTGCACCCCCCTGCACCCCCCCCCCCCCTGCCTACGGGCCTGACTTTATCATCTTTCTCGAATTTTGCCCACCAAACAGCCAGAGAAAGTACAGAGATCGCATGCCCACGTGGCATTCGACAGTCGATAATGGTCGTCACACGGAAATGTTAAAATCCCGCGTATAAGCCCCCTCCCCAATTTTGCCCAATGCTAGCATGCACAAGGGGGGGGGGGAATCGCGGGATTCTACGGTACTAGTTATTCTACCTATGTGCACATGTAATAATGGATGACATAATTATTTGTACACTGCCAAGGAGCTTGACACCCTGCTCGAGAATGTACCGACCAAATTTGAGATATGGCATAGTAAAAATACAAGTGCTTGGATATTTTATCCGACTACTTCTTGAGACTTATTTCAAGCAGTGAATGAGGGAAGTGGCTAAACATTTTGCACGCACACTGCATGCGTGACTGGCTCAGCATCTCCCTTACTAGACATGCTCCTGAGTAACCAAAGACCGTAGTACTAGAAATAAATGCATGCTATTAATTAATGCTACAATGCAAAATGCACCGTGTTTGCATAATTTAGTAGTGTAATACTTTCAATTGCACATACTATTCTAACTGATGCCCACATGCGTTAGTCCACGCCTACCGCATGCTACACAGCGCAGTGCACAATGAGGAAATGCTTGACATGACTCTCCTCTCCCATAATCTCTGCAATTCAGAAGATCAGACAGTTATTCCTGTTAATATAGTAATATTATCTTGGATTCAGATAATCTATGATATAATTTGATAGCGTGAATTTAGGCTATCCATTTATATACTTAGGACATACAAACTCATAATCCTTGTTTGAGATGAAGCCTAAACTTAGCCTATTCACTTGCATACCTAGTACATGTACAAATTCACAATCCTGTCATGGTGCAGATAAGAATTGATTCTTGTGAGTCACCAGATTGAAAAGAAGAGACGTACAGCCTCAGTCCCCACTCACTTGAAGAAACCTATGCCAACTCTGTTCTTGGATTCCCTCAAAAGAAGAGAAAAAGGTGCTTGACGTGCAATGCAACAAAGCTGCTGACCAGCCAGTTATGGATCTCGCAGAGTTGTCTCTGCAACCACTGTAAGTTGAACCCACGAAGAGAGCAATTATAAGTCTCATGAGAGAGGTTCTATGACCCACTTGGTCTTTCACCAATTGTTATCCAGTATAAAGTGTTCCTCCAAGAAATATGTGCAATAAAGATTGACTGGGACCAATTCGTCAACTTCAAAAGTGGCACCAATTGGTCAAAAGTTTACAGAAGCAGATATCTGTGACCCCCTGATGCCATTCGAATGGTACCATTGATGGTGACGTCATCTCCTTCCAAAAACCAGAGTGGCAACACTCAAGTCTCAGACAGTTCCTTGATTAAAATTGTTATCAGAAGTGCTACTAGCCAGATTGATAACTGCCATGACACAAGTTACTAAAGGAAATGCTACCTTGTCAACCCCACACAGACTCCGTAGTGCCACTCGTCTGGATCTGTTGAGTTGAAAAGAGTTGGAAGCCCTTCATGCAAAACAGTCAAAGAAACCAGGAAGCTGTTAAACCCTGATGTTGGATGCACTGTGCTAATAAAGATAATCTGGCAGATATCACTTCACAGCCCTCTCATGAGCTCTTCGGACGAATAAGAAGCGTATTTGGGGTAGTAAAACAGGGTGTTTCGTTGTGGAGACACGTACTAGCATTCTGAATCTGACCTTAATTAGCATCTCCACACCCTATCATCATCCTGGAACTGATTGAACTGCTTCCTCTACTGGGAACACTTCTCCCTCTCTAACACCATTTGTGCCTCAGTTATCCAAGGAGTCTATCAGCTAGAGGAGGGAGTACCGTATATTCTAATATAGGCGCCCTTTGACACCTGCATAATTTTTTTTGGTTCTAATGTAAGGCACCTCTCTGGACATAAATTGTTTTTAGGCAGCACCTATTTCATTGGAATGTATTGCCACGTACCGCTGTACCATCGATCAATCTATTGAGCTAGCAGTTTAGGTGTCAAACTAAGCTATCTCTTACATTTACATTTATATTATGGGCACTTACCTACTGCCATGTTATCTTTCTGGAATTAGAGATAACCATTCTGATGCTATAGTACCAGCAACTCGAGCATGATTCAGCAGTCAGAGTGAAACTTCAAAAAAGAATTGAAACTAGAACCCTACTTTGTTGTTTTCATCACTGACATAATCACTGCCACTAAATAGTACCAGTTAGTGATAATGCTTGAGCTCTGGCAAAACCTTCAGAATCATTCTAATTGCAGCTCTTAGGTGCCCTTTGACATGCTCGAAAATTTTTTGGTTCTAATTGGAGGCACCTACGTGATCTGTAATTATTATTTAGTGGCACATATATTAGAAACTATACAGTAGATGCGAGCCTTGCTTAGCAACAACTGTCAGAATCTCAACACTTTAACAATAGCAGCTTGTTGACAACAAAGAGAGCTGAAAGCTTCTTATGCATTGACTGCATGATGCTTGGCAATCCGGCAGTTGTGAGAAGTCAGATGATTTTCTTAGGGTCATGAACTCTCATCTCAGCTAGACATTCTTCAGGTATTGGAGGGAGTAGCGAGTCACAGAGTACAATGTCTGACAATCAATCTGGTGCATTCATCCAGAGTTTAGAAGCAGCCAGGTCATGCATTGAGGAGTCACAGTGAAATTTAGCAATCTCAGCATCACCACAAGCACCTGTGGAATACAGCTATTGCAACAGGATATTATGTCTAGACACAATGTCCACACAAACACTGTTATGGGTGGTTAATTGGTCAATATGCACGGAAATTGATTGATGTCCGGTCGACCTCTGTGCATCTAGATTTGATTACTGGTCTTAATTTCCACTCCCATGTTTCTCTAATGTTTGAAGGGGTTTACGGCACGTAGAAAGAGGATTACCTTCCAATGATAATGGAAAGACATTTAAGGTGGCCGCCAAGATAACTGAGTAAGTTGTTACCCATGAGGACGTCCAAAGATACTTGTCTGGCCTGGGTGTCCAATGGGTGTTCTACTTACCTAAGGTTCCATAGTGGGGAGGTGTTTCAAGCGACTCATTCAATCAACCAAAAGATATCTCTGAAAGATCATTGGCCAGGTAAGTTTCTCTAAGATAAACTGCTAACAACTGTAATTGAAGTCAAAGGTGTACTGAAATTGTCGTACATGTCCGTAAATGATCTTGATGAACCTTTGATACCTTCGCACTTGCTCTCTGGTATAAGAATTTGAGTTTGCCCAACTACATTTTTTGTGAGTATGGCGTACACCGACAAGGCCCTAGATCAATTTATAAATGCTGGAGATGTGTCTGCTGAGATTCCCATCACTATCATCATGGTCCAGAGCTTCAAACAAGGATTTACAAGTGTAGACACATGATATAATATCAGCACACTACCAGTTTTGCACAGACGTATCAAATTTTGTTCAGACATTTTAAGATTCAGTAGCTACTGTCACTGCATGTACACTGTAACAGCTGAACAGAATATTGTGCAACTAAAGTTTTGTACGTACCACCAAACATGACTGTAGCTTGATACATAGTAGTACTAATATAAACTGTTACCAATCAGAAGTAATATGAGCAATTAGTTGTGGCTGTAGTCATCAACAGTGCTCAGCTTTCACTCTAGGCTTTCTCTGGACATCATATCTGTATAAACGATGCTATGCGCAGACATTTGGGCAATATGCACAGAAAATGTCTGACGTTCGATCGTTACCACACTGCTGCAACATCACAATAGAATTACTTTCCCTGTTGGAGAGTTGTGCTCCATCTTGTGATGCTAAAGTATCAGAACCCGAAATTAAGGATTTGAAACAGTCTCCCTGTATCACTGTATCACCAGACAATTGTCAAGATCCCAGTCACAAAACTTTTCCAGAAGGTCATGGCCAAGTTGAGCTACAATGCCCCATTCGTAGTTCCAGACTTGCAGCTGCTGTGATGGTTCAGGGTCTGAATCAGACGAAGACGATGGTGTGTCAAGTAGGCAGACCAGCTTCACGGGAGTATCATGCACTGGGGAACTCTTGTTTGAACTTTGAACGTGAACATGCATATCGTTACGTGCCGACTGAACTGTGCCATGTCATGCCATGCTTTGTATTCGATATGTACACATGAATTGATGGGGAAAGGAAAATCTACTTGAATCATACAGAACAGAGAAGTTCAGTGATATCCCATAGACGAAAGGAAGAGCTAGATCATCTCCAAGAATAAGTGGATAGCTGGTGAGGTATAGCAGATATACATTGCCAAATAACTAGAATTTGCTGAGCTTCGCCATCTTTGACCTGTGCCAGTATCACATTGATATAGACATTTGACGTTACATGAATTAATGAAACTAGTAGTGGTAAGGTTAATGGTACATGTACATCACTACTGTATACTGCATTTCATCGCAATTCCGCAACTTGAAATGTAGTAGGTTCCCTTATCTGTACAGTCCTTGCTTGTGTACTTTTATTTGTACATAATTAAGAATGGTAAATATACCTTTTTGCTTGAATAGCTCACTGCTCACAACTGAAAAGACAAAAACAGACTTGTAGATCTTCAATTTATTTTCTCTCAAATTATTCAGTAGCTCAGCAACAATTTTACTGGAATTAAAGATCAGCACAATATCAACCACCAAGATAATCATGTTCTTACCCAAGAGATTTAATGTCCAAAGCACTGAGAAAGAGATCAAATGTTTGTGGAAAGAACTGTAAAGCTTGGGCTTGAGCCCTAGGAGCAATAAGTTCATTTTCTTTGCCTTCAAGTTTCATCATAGCACAGATAGTTAATAGTAAATCATGAAGGCTGTGATTAAACGCTTCACTTCCTTTGCCTTGACTACCTCTGCAAATGGAGATGTAATCATCGCTAAGTAACACAGCATAATAAATAGCTCACTCATCATATAAAGCTCTTGACTTGATAATAAACTTAATCAAAAATTCAGCTGCCTTTAGTGTCTTTTGAATGATATCACCTCTCAGCTTTCGAGTTCCATCAACAAGCATTACTTGTTCAAAAACATACTTCATCCTTGCCACAAGGTGCCTATATATCATATAGGAATTAAACTAAATTCTTGTTAAGGTTATATAATTTCTTGCACTAACGTGTGTACACTAGCAGCATGAAATAATTTGTCACAGTATGTATCCAAGACTGGTCGGAAATTTTCATATTTCTCAACAGCAAGTAGTCCAATTATGAAAACCTACATAAAATGACATGATATGGAAAGGTAAACTGGACAAATATTACTGAGAGAGCACAGTGGAGTAGATACCAGCGCTTCAAACACCAAGTCACCGACTTCTTCAGCCATTTCTTCCATAATAGCAAACAAAGCATTAAAGGTATCACCTAAAAACTGCAAAGTTTAGATATTCATATAATATTTTCGAGCAACAGTACTATATAATACAATATTAATACATCATCTAGGGAAGGAGCACCAAAATAATACAAGAACTTAGTATATGACAAAACTCAGCATATGGGATCTGTGCGCTATTCGTACATTCATGTCAAAGAACCTTTCAATTAATCTTTGCTGCCATCTACGAAGGCTAATCAGTTACAAAGTAAAGTAAACTTTTATTTTGACAAGAAGTACATTACAAGGAGTATGCAATTCACATAGTAGTTGTACAAACATCCCTTTCCAGATTGGACATCACAGAATATCATTACTACACAACAAGTATGTTTGATGTCACAATCATGAGATAATGTGACTGAACACTACTAACAGCATGCTATGTACAATCGAGTGCCAGTTAGTACAGTGCGCATGCGCAGACGAAAGCAGCACTGAACTTGGCTATTACGATGTAGACCACATCCCTCACTGCAGGCCAAGAGCAGATGCTCAAATTCACCGTATAATGGCGACATTCTCACTCCGCTCGAACGTCGAATCTACCACCAGACCACGACAAAGAGCAGACATCACCTCTCGCTTCGCTCGAGACTCGGTGGCCTGCCGAGCAGGTCTGTTGAAACATGCGGCGCTTGCGCCGCTCGCTCGAGCTCGAGTATGGCCCCTAGGCCCTGGCAACCTTGTTTGTGCACACGGCACAACAATTCTGACCGATCGTGAGTCTTCTGAACTTGTAGGAGAGCGCATCTTTTATGCCCTCCAGGTTAGGACACGGACTATATAAAAAAACTGATCGTCTGAAATATATTTTTCGTTGTATATAGCATAACTAAAACCATGAATCCATAAATGTTGCAACTGCACTGTCCTATCAGTGTTTTGATAGTAACTAGCTGCACCAGCAGCTGCACAAAAGGTGACTCTGTGGTTGCAACTTGAGTGGCTTTTAATGATATTCAGGCCCATGTACAAGGGTGGTTGTGATGTCAAATCAACTATGTGTGTTGCATACTACTTAATTGTAATGTATTTTTGCTTTGATCTACCTAGTATGTACAGCTGCTGCACACAGAGCCCGTTGCTAGGGACGCTAATTAGAATTCCCGCATCGGGCTAGTTACAATAAAAAATTAATGTTCAGTTCTGTTGCATGATTGTTTTGAGGTGAGAATGTTTCCATTTTCACACTATTCCGTGGTATGGGGGAGTACGCATACGCGCGCATCCATCGTTTTTACACTCACACAAACACATAATTGGTAGGCATGATCATACTGCAATAATTGACCGTTCTTGATGCCAAGTGAAAGAAATGAGCCTTCGGGAAGCCGTGAGTGGCGGAGAAGCACAACCAACCCTTGTGCAGACTTGATACTGTAGCAGACATCGAAAGAAAGCTGTATCTTTGTGTCTTGTTGATTGTCAGGTACATTTCAAGCGAGTAGTTCCATGTGAAAGAAATGAACTTTCGGGAAGCCGTGAGTGACGGAGAAGCACAACCAACCCTCGTGCAGACTTGATAATGTAGCAGACATCGAAAGAAAGCTGTATCTTTGTGTCTTGTAGATATAGGCTAATGATAATCCCGCAGACTGAACTGGAGGCGGAGTAGGTGATAAATGGTGCATCTAACTATGTGAACCGTAGCTAGCTTGAACTACACAACAGAGTCCAAGAAAGCCAAAAGGAGTACGATCTGCTAATTGTAGAGGCAGTTTGAATCGTTCAGCAATCCAAAGTTGATCACTCGATGATAGCGAAAATTACTTGCAGTTGAGCAGCAATTGCAAACACGCTCAAGTCAGAAGAGCAGCCAGCAGCAGTGTCCCAGTTAAGTATAGAAGACAGTGGCAGTGTTAAAGCATCGATTCTAGTCCATGAGCGAACAAACTAGCTCTGGTTCTTGACACGTATGTCGGTAAGATACGCCCAATGTGTTAATTGATAACTTGCACATGTGAAACAGGAACTGAACGGTGAACGGCATGGGACATTTTCCATTTAGACGAAACGGTACAGAATGGAAACATCATCGTTTTTATGCCTCCTACTGTAGATATACTTTAACCTCAAACCCACGACTCAGGATAAATGGTAGGCTTCTATTACACACTGCCACATGATAACTAAGAATTGCGTAATTGCATTCCAGAGTTTGCCCTATAGCCTACATATGACTTGTATCCTGTAGATATGGTTGTAGACATTACCACAAGTAGTATATGGAACGGATTTAACAGTATTGGGAACTGAAAAATGTCTGATTTTGCTAATAAAGAATAAGTTATAACTCATGAGAGAAACCTTTTTAGCAAAATCCCTTAATTGAAAATCTTTATAGTTTGGTACAAAATTGGCAGGTACGTTCATTTTGTTGCATAAATGTCTTATATGCAGGCAATAGTGTGGTAAGAATCAAACAACAAAGTATACCGTAACCCTCGTGTGCATGCGTGCCAAGAGTTAATTTCTGACAGTTTGTATAGCCTAAACTTAGCCTATTCATTACATTCAGAGTTCAAAAATATTTATAATCCTTGTTTAAGAAGACAATCACATTCTTAAAAATTGCATTGTTACGAAAATTACTACAAATCGCAAAGTTTAATATCCGCTAATATTTCTAGTACTACGGAGTTGGTGAGTTGATGAGTAGACTAGCTGAACTACTGTATTTCCTCGATCAGACGCCGCGGCTACTATTAATTTCAGCTTTTGCTGGAGTGCGGCTACTAATCGAGGGCGGCTCTTATTCGAAGGCGGCTTTTATTAATTTGAAGCAACACCTCTTGGTGACATTGACACAATAGACTCGATTTTTCAGGACTGATTTTCAAATGTTCGAGATAGATGATCGATAAATAAGCAGCAGAACCAAGCCAAGGACGTTTTCTGCCATGTTCTTGCCTCGAACTAGCGATCGTTCATGGCTTGCTATTGTGGCCATGCCCACTTAATTGTGTTCGCGCATGCATGAGGCTACTATTCGAGGGCGGCTACTATTTCTTTCGCAGAGCTCCAAGTGAGGCTACTATTTGAGGGCGGTCTTTATTTGAGGAAATACGGTAGTCGTACAGTTCTACCTCATGGTAGTTAAATACCAGTTGAGCATGCAACCAAATTCTTGTGTGCCCCTAGCATATCAGGTCTTAGGTAACATTCGAGTCATTGCCACAGAGAAACTATGTTCTATTTCTAGTTTCTCCAGATCACACGCCTTGTACAAGAGATGAGTGAAGCAATGAACTTTCATGCAACTGATTCTGCCTCATGTTCAAACAGTAAATTTAGTGTCACAATGCAGTACGCATTAATACTTACTTGCATACGCAGGCCTCAACAGTGACAAGATTTATCATTTTTGTGTGGTGCACAGGGCAGGCATCAGGAGAGCTACAAACCTAAATTGTACAAAGAATGTGCAAAAACTGGAAGAATTTGTGAACTTTGACCTTCCGCAGATGCAGTCACGTGTGATGCAGCAATGTCAGTTTTTGCCCAGGCAAACAGCCTGTATGTAATGATCAATATACAAACAAAAAGATAGCTTACAAGTCTATCTCTACAGGGCCAAGTATAACGTTTTAATTCCATTGAGTTATATGAACATAAAGTAAACATAAGAATTTATAGAGCAGCTGCCATTTGACTTGCTTGATGGTGGCCCTCCAGGATAAAACCCTCTCTGATGATTCACTATTTTGAAAATGCACTATACCTGATTGATGGACTATTGTAAATGAAGTCAGTTTGTTCAAGTCTCTAGTCTTCTAAGTTGACACAAAAAATTGAACTTTGTTGTACATCTGGAAATAGTTAACGTTCACTTGTGTTTCCGATTAAAACATACGTGAAATGCATTAGTGCATAATTATTTATAAATTGTGCACTGAATATCATCCTGTAACCTCATAATTAATTACCCAACTCTGTTCTCATACCGCGTTGACCTCTTCTCATTGAGTTGGTGAGTTCACAGCACTATAGCTAACACGACATTGTAGCATGCATGGATCTAAGTAAGCAGTGCTCTACCTATTATACATAAGGTATATCAACAAAACACTTCATCAGTACAAAGTTCACCGTCTAGGATGAATCTATAAGATGGCTACAGGGTACACCCAAACCATACCTTAAATTTTGCTTACGGGGAAAACTGGCAGTGGGCATGTACATAATATTGTGAAGGAAGATAGCTAACTATAATATAGTGCAGCAGAGAACAAGCAGAGCAATGTATAGATACTCACTCACCTTGACAATTTCATCACCAGGAACTTTGACTACTGCAGTCAAAATCGAAGGTAATCGTTCAATATTCTGACGCCAGTGCAGAAGGCGATGAAGTTCAACTGAGGAAAGTACAAGATTCAAAAATGAGGGACCACTTCACAAAAACCTCGATATTTCACTATTAATTTTAAACAGTCACCATTCCGATACCTCAAGAACCCCACGCCTCCCACTTGGTTTGTAGGCAGTTTGGGTTTCCACTTCACAGATCTACGTGTCAAACCTGGTATGAATGTATTCTTCCTTCATCCCGTTGTGTTAGCTTTGAATCCCAATCCCCTCCCATTCCGGCAAATGAGTGTGGTGATCACCACAGGAAGATGGTCATGATCAACACATTATAGGTCACTAAATAAATTACATAGCTAGTATAGGCTTTTGCGAAAGTTTTTGGGAAATAATCGAAATCAGCGCTATCAATTTATTGTGGGAGCCTCTAGCTGTTAACTAGCACTCCAGAGCAACTTTTAGGCCTTTAGAATGTTAATGAAAGCAAAATTTGCCATCTTATTCCTCGTTTACCACTCAGAACAGGATGCTAGCTGTAGCTTTTATTGAAGCATCAATGCATGACCACATATGTATACTCAGAATTAAAATGTTTGTTTGAAGCAACCAGACCAACAAAAATTAAAGCATCCAACAGCTCAGTTTACTACAGGCATATAGTATCACCAGGACTGTCTTAAAAGTGTGTCCCACACAGCACAAACCTCAGACAGCTGGAATACTACAAGTTTACATAGAAATACTAGGCACTTTTAATTAAAATTCTCTTGGTTAAATTATCACCCGCCCGACCAGTTGACCCTACTATTTCGTGGACATGTTAGCTCAAATAATTCATTCTGTGTGGCCTAAGAGCTAGTTAAATTTTTATATATGACATGTGATAAAAGAGACTTACATTGCACATTTCCTGAATAATTCAATTTAAATGCTTATATTTCTGGAAACTTTGAACTCATGGGGAAATGTGGCAGTCTACACTAAGACCTCCCGTTTAATGGCAAAATTGAAATGATATTTTCCTGTGTATAATTATGCACACACATGTACGTATTATGTGTGTATACATAATATCATATACATCTGCATATTTATCTGTATACCGCACCCTATCCAGGAGAGATTGAATTCTTCTCGTTTTCGAAGGCTTGTTTCTTGAAGTGCTTTGAGCAGTTCTATTCTATGTTACTGCCATTCACTGCCACTATGGTAGAGACATTGAGGATGCCTGATTTTTCGTTCTGAAATGAGGGTTACTGATTTGCCCCCAATTAAGATTTCCAATCAGCCAGAAAAGACCGAGAAATGGACGAGCGAGTTTAACTATCACAAAGAAAGTACTCAAGACGAAGAGTTTGTAGCCAGAACCTTGCTAGTTCAGTAACTAAAGTTTAATATTTTCATTGGTTGACAGTCAGCTAGCCACTATTAAGAAAATAGAACAGACTAACGTGATTAGATCTTCAAAGTACGCTCGTGGTGGCAGTGGTCCTGGCTGACTCATGATTCAGCGGAATGACTGCTCTGGTACTTACCTACTTGTGGACAAGTGCCCTAGCACTGGTTTGATAATTACCGTATATGTTCTAATATAGGCGCCCTTTGAGACCTGCGCAATTTATTCAGTTTTAATTTAAGGCGCCTTTCCGGACATCAATAATAACTTTTAGGCGGCACCTATTTAATTGGAAAGTATTGCCACATGCTATATCACAATACTGCTGTACGCTCACTCGATCTATCAAGCTAGTAGCTTAGATGTCAAACTAAGCTGTCTCATATTTATATGGGCACTTACCTACTGCTTCGATGTCTTTCTGGAGTAGAGACAATCGTTCTGATGCTACAGTACCAGCAACTCGAGTGTGATTCGGCTATCAAAGTGAAACTTCCAAAAGAATTGAAACTAGAACCTTTTTTTGTTGTTTTCACTACTGACAGTCACAGCCACTAAATAGTAGTACTGGATAGTAATAGCGCTTGAGCTCTGACAAAACTTCCAGAACCGTTCTAATTGCAGCTCTTAGGTGCCCGCTCACAAATTTTTTGGTTCTAATTGGAGGCGCCTGCAAGATCTGTAATTATTTTTTAGCGGCACCTATCGGTATATTAGGAAGTATATGGTACTAATTTCCTCGTAATTCAAAGATGCCTTCAGCCATACATTTTGAGCATCTATACATCAGTCATTGCGGCACGCTTAATCTTGTCAATCTGAAACTCAGCTCTTCTTCTTTTCAATAATACTTCAGATAAAATGATACCTAACTAACACTAGACGGTACAGTTGTACATAGGCAGGCACTATTTTTTTTATCTAACATGCATGGTGCCCATGGGTGTTAATGATATACATGCCATACAGCGTGTTGACATTAAAATATATTGTACGTACATCTAGAGAGACTGCCAGGGGCGTAGCCAGGACTACAGAGAAGGGGGGCTGATCAGTTAAAGTGGGAGGGGGGGGTTTAAATTTAAGCATTGGCAGTGCAGCCCATACCTATACTACCTTTTCTAGTTTCATCTATGTATAGAACATAGGTTTTATTTGAGTTCAAAATAATGGCCACAGCTGTACACAGATTTTCATATTCACACTTGCATGACATGCAGGGCAAGTTTCATTAACTTATACAGTGGGTATTAAGTTCAGGGAGAACAGAAGTGAGACAATCAAACTCACAAAAGGAAAGAAGCATTTTCACAAGTATCTGGAGGCACTGCATTGCATTCAATGATCAAAATTTAACCCTTTCAAATTGTTAGGGAGTGGTGAGTGTGGATACAAATATGAAGGAAGGTTGATTTGAGGGGGAGTTTCGTTCAATATGGTTCTTTTCTCATGTCCTGTCACTTTCATCCCAACTAAAAGAATAAGCAACAATCAAATTATTTAGAAGAAACTTACCATTCTGAGTTAGCTTTGTAGAACAAATCTGTGTTCTAATGAAAAAATTATCTCTGGGAGATAGTAGATCTGCAGATACTATCTGAGGAATTGATGGTTCAACAATACAGGGTAGGGTAGTGTACTTGTATGCTCCTCGAGATGTTTCTTTGAACTAAAAATAAAACAAGATAACGAGAGTTGAAGTTCAAAATTTAAGAAATAAATGAAAAGAAAAATTCTCAGTCTGTTGGTACTGCATGACTTCAAAGACTAGATCATATTATAATAATCACAAGTATAATTATACAATAATTATACATTATACACTAAGTAGAAAAAAAAAGTTTTTTAATAATTAATTAATGTTTGGGGGGTTTGGGAGCACTTGGAGAGATAATTTTTACATGGGCACGCAGAATGGGTAGAAACTAGAGATTTGACAGCGGGGAATTTTGATTCATGCCTTAAAACTAAAATTACGGCTCTTTGATTATACACTAAGTAGAAAAAAAAGTTTTTAAATAATTAATTAATGTTTGGGGGGGTTGGGAGCACTTGGAGAGATAATTTTTACATGGGTACGCAGAATGGGTAGAAACTAGAGACTTGACGGCGGGGAATTTTGATTCATGCCTTAAAACTAAAGTTACGGCCCTTTGAAGTTCTCCCATATGTTTGTATAAGAAGCCATGCATTTGCAATGTTTTCCGCCCACGTACTACGTGAGGGGCGGGGTCACGCGCGCACATTAATGTGACGACCATTACCCACTTTGATCAAAATTGATGTATAGGCTGCCTAATTGCATTGTATGGCTCTACTAAGAATCCAGCTTGACTATGTGGCTGTTTCCAGACAATTTTTTTCTGCTTAGTGTTTTGGTCTCCTTGAAAAACAATAAAATTGAAGGACGAAGTAGGGATGGCAAGATCAAAAAGTACACAAACAAGATTTGTAAGGCATAAGCATCTGCTATACATCCCTTCGTTTGCTTTTCTCGATTTAATATTATGCTCCTATAAATGTTGATATATTTGTCGAGTGCGGCGTGTGGGAGACATTCAGGTTGGTCCCTGGTTGTCACGATGGTTCAGGATAGTCAGTTTTGATTCAGTTGCATTATTTTTGCACCCCTCAAAAAGCAAGCTAGTATAGGGATGTATAGCAGATGCTTATTCCTTACAAATCTAGTTTGTGTACTTTTTGACCCTGCCATCCCTACTTCATCCTTCAATTTTATTTTTTTTTTATACTTGTTCAAGGTGACCTGAACACTAAGCAGGAAAAAAAATGTCCAAAACCACCACATAGTTGAGCTGGATGCTTAGTAGAGCCATACAATGCAAGCAGGCAGTCTATACTCCAATTTTGACCAAAGTAGGTAAAGGTCGTCATGTTTGTGTGCGCGGGTATTCCCCATTTTTCACATAGCGCGTGGGCGGAAAACATTGCAAACGCATGGCTTCCTATACAAACATATGGGAAAACTTCAAAGGGCCGTAACTTCGATTCAAAGGCGTGAATCAAAATTCTTTCAGGTCAAATCTCTAGTTTCGACCCATTCTGCGTGCCCATGTAAAAATTATGTCCCCAAGTACTCCCAAACCCCCCATGAATTAGATTATTTATTTAATTATTTAAATCTTTTTTTTCAAGGCGACCAGAACACTAAGTAGAAAAAAAATTTGTCCAAAACCGCCATATAATCGAGCTGGATGCATAGTAGAACCATATAATGCAAGCAGGCAGCCTAAATTGCAATTTTGTCAAAAAGTTGGTAAAGGTCGTCACGTTTATGTGCGCGCGTGGGCGGAAACATTGCAAACGCATGGCTTCCCTATACAAACATATGGGAAAACTTTAAAGGGCCGTAACTTTAATTCTAAGGTGTCAATCAAAATTCTTTCAGGTCAAATCTCTAGTTTCGACCCATTCTGCGTGCCCATGTAAAAATTATCCCGCCAAGTGCTCTCAGCCCCCCCATGAATTACATTATTTAAATTCTTTTTTTTTTTCTATTTCTACTTTCTACTTAGTGTTTTAATTTCTACTTAGTGTTTAACAAGGAGACCACACACTAAGCAGAAAAAAAGAATTGTCCGAAAACCGCCTCAAAGATGCATAGTAGAGCCATGCTATGCAAGCAGGCAGCCTATACTTCAATTTTGATGTCATGTTTATGTGCGTGCGCGTAGCCCCGGCCCTCACATAGCGTGTGGGCGGAAAACATTGCAAATGCGTGGCTTCCCTGTACAGGAAAACTTCAAAGGGCCGTAACTTTAATTCTAAGGTGTGAATCAAAATTCCCCTTGGTCAAATCTCTAGTTTCGACCCATTCTGCATGCCCATATAAAAATGAAGCACTACAGTGCAAAACCCTCGGCGCAATAGCTATAGCTAGTCTGCATATTGCAAATTTGCCAAGCAACACTGTAGTGTACAGTATACATGTAGTTGTAGAGAGTAACCACAAGAATGCACTAATACGGATTGCATCATGCAATGGCAGTTATTCATTTATCAGAAACGGATAATTAGAATTTACGGCCAAGAGGGCATGCGCGGTAATTAGAATATTCATTGCCATAGTAGAGCATGCGCGCAGAGCTGCAATGAAGCCATGTGCTACGCGGAAATGGTTTTGTGGGCGATCGCGGGTCATTCAGAGCATGCGCTGTGGCTAAGAGTGTGTGTGCAGCTGTGGTTAACCACGGAGAGATAGAAGAGGCCATGGCAACCAAGCAAATTAGTGCACTTTGTGAGGATGACATTCCTGGGGCCAGCTTGAGTGGGCGTAGTGCAAGTACACTGACAGTACCTGCACTGAAGCGGTGGCTGCTGTGCAGAGCAGCTCCTACTAAGGGTAAAAAGGCAGAGTTAGTAGAGAGGTAAGGTAATAGTGGCAGCTGCTATAAAAATAATTCATATAAACTATTATAATTTTAACAGGGTCAATGCATACATTAAGAATGGCTGGGATAAGCAGTTAGTAGATCCAGATCACAAAATAAAGTCGACGGAGAGATCAATTTCACTTGCTCCAACCGATGGATGGCAAGAGCTCACGGAGGTGTACGGCAGCACCTCTAACCATGTCTTTAGGTTCACACATGCCCAACTTCTTGGCTATTTTGTTACGAGAATAGCTCATGATGGCTTGCCAGCTGGTGATTTTAAATCAGTCTACTCCTCAGCGCTGAACCTATTTCGCTGTGGCCATGTTCAGAAGATCCAAGTCTGTCACGAGATCACATCAGACAGCATCTTCATTCGAGCTGATTGCCTGCCAGAAATGAAGAAAGATCGAGTGTACAAGATTGAGCTGCAGTTGGAGGAATCATCCTTCGAGATATCAGCAGCTCAGTGTGGTTGTCCAGCTGGTAGAGGCCCTCGCGCAAGTTACAAGCATATTGCAGCACTGTGTTATGCACTGGAAGAGTTTGAAAAGGTGACACGGATTCCAGAATTTCAAACGTGCATAGATAAGCTGCAGATGTGGAATCAGCCAAGACCACGGAAGTTAGAGCCAATACCAGTGGAAAACCTCCGTACACGAAAACAGGAGCTCGTGCCACCGAGGAAATGGTCAGCACAGCTTACACGTGTAAGCTCTGAGTTTGATCCGCGTCCTGAGAGTTTAAGAACTCCCAATCCAACTGCATCAGAGCAGTTATGGTGTAGTCTGCTTGCACTAAACAAGCCATGCGCATTTCTACACATCTTGGTTCCTGATGTTAAGAAAGTGTTGCATGACCATTCGTACCCTAGGTTTCTCCACCCAGATGAATCTGCACCACCGGTCAATGTCAGCGAAGAACCAAACACCACCCCATCTTATACTGCTCGAGTTCTAGACATCGATACAATTGTTAATTTTAAGGATACCCTTCGAGTCAGCAGCAGTGATCGTTGCCGTATAGAAGAAGATACAAGGCAGCAGTCCTCATCTAAGGAGTGGTTTTTGGTACGAGCTCGACGAATCACATCCTCCATTTGTGGGCGAATACTGATACAACACAAAAAAACACTCTCTCTCCTCTACCAGTGTTTGTATCCCAAACCAATGTTCGATCCATTTCCAGCTGCAATCGCTTGGGGTCGGCTGAATGAGTCAGTGGCATGTAGGAAGTACCAAGAGTACATGATCGAATATGGTCACACAGGTCTCACAACACATCCTTGTGGTTTCATCATCCATCCAAGTAAGGGCTGGCTTGGAGCCTCACCAGATGCACGGGTGATCGATCCCTCGTGCAACCACATTGGAATCGCTGAGTTTAAGTGCCCTTACACCAAACGAGACCAGTCACCTTACGAATTATGTACAGATGCTGCATTCTGTGGTGAGCTTGTTGATGGCCAGTTTCACTTAAAACGGCAACATCACTACTTTCATCAAGTGCAGCTTCAGTTGTATGTGAGCAGTGATATGTACAGCTTTTGTGATTTTTGTGTATACACCCCAGTAGATGTAGCAGTGGAACGGATATACCTATCCAAGGAATGGGAGAGAAAATGTGTACCTGAACTGGAAGATTATTTTGACATGCACATGCTACCAGAAATAGTTAATCCCATGTACAAACCTAGTTATATTTTATAGATGTCTTACCTTTAGTACTGATTTTCATACAGTGCTCATCAGTTTCTATCATCACATTATGAATGGTGGGGAACCACCCAATATTTTATAAATAACAACATGTGACCTGTGCATTAATAAGAAAATAATTTGTGCAAGCTAAGCACACAAGGGTGCGTGAAAGTTAGTCAAAACAGCACAGACAAAGAACATTTGATCGGCAACGTCCATCAAAGAGAGAGGCATGACACCATCAAAAATATGAAAGTTCTTTATTCGCTCCATGCATCTCTCTACGTGGATCCTAAGCGAGGCTATCCTTCGGGTTTCGATCAGCTCGCGTTGGTCCAGCTGACTCTTGCCACGAAGAAAGGGGGGGATGTTTAGCTTAACTCCACGAGGTGCAAGATCGTCCATAATATCGAATCCCCTGTCAGCCATGATCGAGTCCCCGTGTTCGAGCAAGTCTAAAAGGCCACTTTGACGAGTGAGTTCTTTGTCAGATATATTTCCTGGATATAACTTGGACACGAACGTCACAGCGCCGGATGGAGAAATACCTATCAGTGCCTTGAAAGTATTGTGGTTCTTATAGCTTGAAAACGTGCGCTGCTGAAGCTCTGGAAGGGATGGTTGCTGAATGAAAACTTCAGTTGCATCAATGATCACCCGTGTGGTTGGATACTTCTCTTTAAAGAGAGCTGGCATGTGGCTGTGAACAAACTCTCTTGGAGGCCATAGAGGTATCTGTTGGAACTGGATATGTATGAAGTTGATCCAAGATGTAAATATCCTTGAGACAGTTGACTGTGATATGCCAAAACGATAGGCAATATCTTGCTCAAGCAACCCCAGTCGTAAGCGGACAAGAGTGAGGAAGAATTCTTCCATGGGAGGCAAAGAACGTGGGCGTCCCTTGTTGCTGTGATCAAGTACCCTTCTAGAGTCCCTGTATATCAGCTGAGATGCTGCCGGGCCCAAGAACTCAAAACAAATTTTGAGGTGGTCGTAAGAGGGAAAGCCAGTATAGAAAGCTACCTCTGAATCATCGCTTGCAATAGACTCCAAGCTAAACCTATAACTTTCATGTTTTCTGATCTCCTCCAGTTCACGTACTTTAGCTTCTAGCTGTTTCACGTGTTGATTATCCTCAGTATTCACTCCAATCTCCCGTGTTGGTGGCTCTTCTATCCTATCACTATCATCACTCTCATCATCCTCATTTTCTCGCAATAGCCTACGAAGTAATGGCCTTCTTGGAGTTGCTGTTGTTACTCTTGTGGCTAGCTTAGGTAGATGTTCTGTCGGGTACTCATCAGGTCGCAACTTGCGCAAATGTGACCTGTTGAAGTGCTTGCTACATACCCGGCTGTTTTTGTTCACTGGAGCATTCTTCCTTCCAATCTGATGCAGCCATTGCTTGAGAAGGGGTTTGTTTGTCAGTGGAAGGCAGTGAAAGGAGAGGTGGTGATCTCTGTCTGATCTGCTCCCACATCCTGGGACTATGGTTCCAGCTTGATTATTGTGGTAGTCATGGATACTCACGCATGACCACACTGTGGTTTAGGGGACATCCCCGTGACCGCGTACCTACCTAGGTCTAGGTAGCTAGCGCGTGCGCGTTTCTTTAGTATGCAATTATTATTCTAATTACCGCACATGCCCTCTTGACCGTATATCTAATTATCCGTTTCTGATAAATGAATAACTGCCATTAGGTAATAGTACCACGTGCATGCCAGATCAGCAGATCTAGTACAAAGTAAAGCCAAGAAGCATAGTTGATAGCCTACTGTGATCTGTGATGAGTCAGTTTAGTTACAAGAACTATCGCTAGAGCTACACACTACTAATCTTGAAATGAAGCCATTGCTGTCTCTTTCATCGATCAAGAGCTTGTCAAGAAGCGAAGAAGGCCATGGTGGTCAGCAAATGTTGACAGAACTTTTGAACGAAGCGTTTTCAACGAAATCCACACAATTCACATCTTGAAGATGCCGTGAAAAGCCTAATGGCGCCTTGTTTGCATCGTATAAACCAGGCATGTAGCAGCTGGCGTGATAACAGACACACACACACACACACACACACACAGAACGCCTACCGTACCCCTCGCGCATGCGCCGAGGGTTAATTATGTTCCCAAGTACTCCCAAATCCTCCATGAATTAGATTATTTAAATACTTTCTTTTTTTCTACTTAATGTATTTAGTGTATAATCTGTTCCTTTTTTTTGCTCTCAGTACTATTTTATCAATGCTATCTTATATGCCTTGCTCATTCAACTCTTAAGTAGCTAGTAGATGGGAAGTACCGAAGTTCGTGCATGCAGGCAAAGTCTTAGCCACACCCTTCAAGGTGGCTGATCTGACAAAGAAGGCTGCCCAGGTAGCGGTGTGTCTCTTTAAGTTGTGAACTGGCTATCATGCTGACTGCTGAGGAGCCTCTTGATACCTAGTTCCATACTATATATAGCGCTCAGCTCGCACTGGCCTAGTTAACTAAGCTATAGTTAGCTCGCGCGGGAGAGCCTGGTGCTTAGCTCGAGGCTAGAACTGAGTGCCGCGAGTGTCTGAGCGCTGAGCCATCGAGCCAGGCCATGCAGTTATATTGTACGCGGTCCGGTACGTTCATGCTGCATCGCGCGCGCCGTGCCCCTGGCCATAGTCACATGATTTCACCATGGCAACACATTCCGAGCATGCGCACTGTATGACAAAATGGCGTATCAAACACACCCATTAGTTAACGTGCCGTACGCACCCACCATTACGTACAACTGTCAAGATAACGCCAAACTAACGTGCCATGGACCTGCGTGCTACAAAATAGAGTGGATTCATACGAGAACTTAGGCGAGCAGTCCAGACAGTCTTGAGTTAGCCCTGATAATGAAAAAGAAAGAAAGAAAGAAGAAAGAATGACAAATGGGCTATTTTTCAAACATCTGGTTCTGGCATGTATAATTGTTTTGATGAATGATCTTAGTCTTGCTAGATACACAATTTGCTGGAGATTCTGATTTTCACACTTAGAAATTCCACAAAATTACCTATATTGAGATATTTGGGTATTTGTAATGTACTACACATACGGCATATCCGGGCCATCCCTACTTATAGAGTCTACCGACTCTATGATAAGAAACCTGCTACTCTACACACCTAAAATGTATGAAGTGGAGCTTGCACTAGTAGACGTATTTGTATGAAATCCCTATGAAATTCTCATGAATAATTTCATGTTCATATGTTATTTTCATGACCATCAACCCTAGGAAACGTTAAAATTTCATGGGGTCACTTACTCATGAATATGCCATGAACATACTATGATTTTACCATGAAACATAGACCAATGAAATACCTATGAAATTTTTGACCTACCAAAAGCCATGAAAACCACATGAAACTCCAACCTATGAAACCATGGGTAATTTGATGGGGTTTTCATAGCATATTTACCAATGAAAACGCTAGGATTTCATGCAGTCTTCATGGTATATATTGTCATGATATACCTATGATTTACCTAAGATAATGCTATGAAATTTTGCTATTAGTAATACTACGAATATAGTTTAGTTAATTAAAAGACAAGGTAATGTTGGTAAGTCACTGTTACCTACGCTTCTTAGGTGAACTTGCTATAATATTGTAGCTCTATAGCAGGCACCAAACGGACTCAACCTGTCTGAATTGGTTGTGTACTGTGAGTGGTTTGTGGTTGCGTAACAGTGCAACCACAGGTACTTGGATATAGGTGCCTCAACTAGGCTGTCTTTCTTGTATCCATGGATACAAGGCACAAGTATGGGATAATGTGGCTGATACCAAGAATAAATGCTCAGATAAAATGTAAACCGTATTATCTCCCTAACCACATATCCCGTCAGTACAGTGTGATACGTACGGTACAAACTTTAACCCACACTCCTCACTGCAGGAGACCAACAGCAGCTGCCACGAAGCTAGCATAATGGCAACTGGTTTGAATGTCGAATCTACCACCAGACTATTGATAGGCAAGATATTATAGTATAAGAACCAATTAAGCTTGGTGTCAAGCTTCAAGCTATGAATTTTATAGGTACACGTATCTTTGAGAAATAAACACCTCCTCCAGACCAATTGAATCACAGTATGTTACGGCTATGATCAAAATTAATACACACTGATAAAGGAGTTTAAATGGGTTTAGCATCTGAAGACTTGGAGTTTCTTCTTTCTTTCTAGCAGCTGTTCAGTAGTGTACTTTGGATAGGGATGTCTAGACACACAGTACTATAGATGGTTCACCACACAGCCAACTAAGCTAAGAGAGCTAGGCTCCTAGCTGTTCTACTGAACTTCCATCTTAAACAAACTTTTGTGAGCTAGGATTTAAAATAGAAGCAGCTGCCACTGCACCATGTCACATGCGATGCATGTGCACAGTCGTCTCCATGAAAATCCCATGAAATCTTTATCATAGGTTCGTTAAAACCTATGACTTTCGTTTTCATGGATATTTCATATCCCATGAAAATTATTTCATGGCATTTTCACATCCTATATAATCCCATGAAATTAATTTCATAGCTTTTATACTATTTCATAGGTTTGTTGAAATTAACCTATGATTTCAGTATTCTCATGAAATGCTCATGAAAGGTATAGGAAAACCCTATAAACTCATAAAATGATACATTGAAACTCGCGTCATAGCCAAATCCTAGGATATTCATGGGACATGAAAATCCCATGAAATAATTTCATGTGATATGAAATACCTATAATTTTACCAAAAACCAATGAAAATAGTCTAGTAGTGTTGTAATATTTGAATTTGTAGCATTTTCAAATCATTTGAAGGTCTGCATGATTTAAGATCCTATATGGCTAGAAAACTTTTTGTGTAATTTCATCCTTAAATTTACTGTCGTGAATACAAATAACAGTCTAACACAGAAACTTCAAAGTCTTATTATACTAGCACATATGGAGTCATCCGAATTGTCGTGGATAATGTCTTAGGAAGGTTTCGAGTGCTCTGCTACCTTCAAGGTTCCTAAACTCAGAAAGGATGAGCTATCAAGAGTCACATAAGGTAAATACTCTAGTATCTCAGAATGGGTGTCACCATCATGCACCAGCAGGGGTTCCCAAGTTGCTATAGACATGGACATCTCTAGTGTCGTAGCCAAATGGGAGTTCAATGTGATTCATGCACATCCATGACATTCCTGATTCAAATCAAATATAATATAGATCACCCTCATGTTCAAGCACCCAAGAACCCAAACCAAAACCCAAACCCAAACCGAACCCGAACCCAAACCCAAACCCAAACCCAAACCCAAACCCAAAAGATGAAATGGTAGCCACTACTCGAATAGTAGCTCAAATAGTAGTGGTGTCACACCTACTATTCTAGAAGCACATCAGCGTGTGAACATGCCTTGCAACTTGATCTTGATGGCAGGTACAAGAAATATAACTCAGTTGTTCAGCTTTTGCTAATTGCAAGACATACATTCGTCAGCAACAAAGTATGCCATTTAAATGTAAGTACCGTATCCTCCCGGAAATAAGCCCCCTTCCCTCTTTGACCTTCACGTTCTTGCACAGGTGTGTTTGCCTCGATTATAAGCCCCCCTCCCACCAAGTAGACTGCACATATACACGTACGCGAGCACGTACGTATGTAACCCCGCCCTTCAATTGACTACGAGTACAAAGATGGTGGTGGCTTTTAGAAAAGTCTGTTTTAAAGTCATTCTGTTATGATGGCACTTCTAGCTTGGCGAAGACACTTATGAGCCGGTCAAGAAATTTCTACTTTCCTCTAAAGACCTACACACACAGAACAACAAGTCCTTTTCCCACCGCCGATTCTTGTGTTGCCGTCTGCTTGACAGGTCATCTCGCTGCTGCTCTTTTGGAGAAAAAAAACCAGCAAACTCTGGATATTTCCCATGGTACGTGACCAACGATGGTGGCTAAGGGGGGCTTATATTCGAGGGAAAGTGCATATTCGAAAATAAGCCCCCTCCCCAGTCTAGGTCATGTCTACTGCTGAAAAAGGGGGGCTTATTTTCGGGAGGATACGGTACTTACACCTGCAAAATGATATGTGCTTATGGATCTCTGAAAGGCACTATCAATACGGGACATTGTGGACAGACCAACCCACATATTGGCGTGAAGTCAAAACCTACCCAGCCACAGTGTAATTGGCAGTTTGTAGTGGAAGTTGATGTAAACATATCTGTATACCTGCTTGCTAGCCCAGCGTCACTCAAAATAGTTGAAATTACAATGAAAAGGCCAGAAAATTTGGTGGCTAATTAAGTTAGGCGTTTTCATGACAGCCACCTTAAAATCCACCAATATTTCTTACTAACATCACAGTGCTTGAAATAAAGAGTTAAAAGTGTGCAGACATAATGTCCGTACATGATCAGTTTTGTTCGGACATTTCCAAATTTTGTACAGACATTTCAGATTCTGTTCTGCCATTCCACGAGCTGATCCATGAGCTGTAGCTACATTTCAGTTTGTACTACTAGTACTATCTGCAAACTTGTCAAATTCCACAGACAACCAAACATGACTGTGGTTTGACAGGTAGCAGTACTAGTGTAACTTGTTATTCCCCATACACACTATGAACAGTCAATTGTGGCTTTAGGCAACCACAGTGCTGAGCTATTGCTCTAGGCTATGTCTGAACATTATTTCCGCACAAAGGCTGCTATGCTCGGACATTTGGGCAATATGCACGAAAAATGTCCGATGTCCGACCATTATTTCAAGCTCTGCATCAATGCAATCTTAATTGCATAACTTGACCCATCACTACTTTTTAAAAGGCTACACGGTACCAAAGAGCCAAATTTAAGTCCCACAAAAGCTGGGACGCATCACCAGCAGAGGGGACAACAATTAATGGTGTTCCATTGCCTGACTGGAACAAGCAGACTGCTGGAAGAGATGAACCCCTAGTTATGCTTGGTGATCCTGCCCATCCCTTCTTACTGTGGCTTATGATAGCACACCCAAACAATGGGTATTAGACCACTGAGCAGAAGCAATCCACTATCACCTAAGCAAAGTTCAAGTGGTAATCGAACATTAATTTTGCTACAGACAATTGCAAGGGAAATGGGAGATGCTTGCTTAAGTGGTTGGATGTGGATGTTGGTGATGTACTGGAAGTAGTTACTACTTTTTGTGTGTTGCATAAAATTTGCTAATGTCCTGGAGAAGAATTCAGTGAGGAGTGGTTAGATGGAAATTGTCAAGGGAGCGAGTGTGGTTCAGTTGCAGCAACTACAGATCAGCCACAGGATAGTGCTATCAGCAATAGAGATACTCGAATATGTCATTTTGCCAATCAAGGAACAAAACTACCGTATTCGCTTGATCAGATACCACATCTCCGGAAGTGTTGAATGAAATGGTAGCCACTACTCGAATAGTAGCTCAAATAGTAGTGGTGTCACACCTACTATTCTAGAAGCACATCAGCGTGTGAACATGCCTTGCAACTTGATCTTGATGGCAGGTACAAGAAATATAACTCAGAAGTCTCTAGAACAAGTTCTAACCTTCCACATCAGCACAGGGGCCAGGATCTCCTAGTTCAGTGGTGTTAATCGATTGTTTCTCTATGGATTGCCTCTCTGACAGCCACTGCATGGTATTATTAAACGCATGTCACTGTTCTTGAAAAAACGCAACACAAACTCGGGCGAAGAAATAAATAGTAGCCGTGGCATCCAATGGAGCGAATATAGTATTAAGCATATTCACATACATGTGTATAAGCAGCAGTTTAAAGGATATTATGCATGGTACATGTAACAGCAGCAGTTGAATAGTACATAATTAATCATAATTATTGTGCAGTGATAGTAAAAGGTCAAATTTGCACTGCCTGTGATAGCTGCTACCCTAAAACATCTTCCTTCAGTAGTGTTGTCTCCCTAAATGTTTTCAGTGAAACCGCCTCTATTGTTGGTGGTACCAGTATCTAGATACTGATCCTGGCAGAGGATAAAAATACTATCTAGCTCTCTGTAAAATTTGCAGATCTTCCTCCCCTTCCAGTTTTCCCATTATCCTTTGTCTGTTTGTATTCTTTTTTAAGATTCTTAATTTTTTGTTCTGCATTGTTGCCAATCTCAATTATAGAATCCTTTCTCACACATCTTCATCTGCCACCAGGTTGGCTATCTCATTGTCCAGGGTGCAAGCGTCTTTACCTTCTCAGTCAGCGTCATTTTCGATATTGACAATTTTGGGATGTCCAGTTCACCTGATAGAACCGTCTTGACCTGCTGAAGGAGCTTAGTAACTGACATCCTATGACCTCCTCTGATCCTTTTCTTTTTGGCTAAATCTGCTGCCCTAGCTCTCAGTGACTCACGTAGCCTCGTACATAAACTCTTTTTTAGGGGGAGGAGAATGGCTAACTAACAACTCTGACAAATTATTCTTGAATAATCTGTGATTTTCAAGCTAGCTATCTAGGGGCACTGAGTATCACTATTGCACAAACCTTGATTCACAATTAGCAAATTTCATGTTCAACTCAGGCAACGTGTTCAATCACGTGCCTCGGTAAAACACAACAGGACGTAATTAGCAATGATTACATAACTGATTAGATTGCATAATAATTAATACATGTTCAGTTCCTTCCAACGAAGCCCTGATCTAAATAATAGTTAGACACTGTTTAGGACCTTTCTATGGGTGGTAAGGGTTATTGCTAAGCTGCAATTTAGTTACCGCATTTCTTCTAAAAATTCGGCATGAAAATAATAAGATTGCTTTAGCTAGCTTCGCTAAATTTTTAGAGGTTAATATTCAACATTCTGTCTGCGTGCGCATTCTATTCCCGTTTATAGCATATACGCGTGACGACCTTTGCCGAAAATTAGAGACTATTTTTCAAACATTCGGTAAAGGGTGCCAAATAATTAGAAGGGCCGAATTTTTAGAAGAAATACGGTATTAAGCATTATGCATTGTTGCTAGGATCTAAAACTATTAGACACTGTTATATTGGTTTCTATGGTATCAGCATCAGCAAGGGCTCTGCGTCACCTCTACAACTGTATCAAAGAGAATATCCGTGGACTCAAATCCCTTGGAGTCAATTCAAATGCCTATGGTAGCCTGCTTTCTCCTGTACTGCTCAATAAACTGCCTCCAGACATACACCTTCTAGCGAGCCAAGAGATATCTGAAAAACATTGGACTTTAGATGCTCTACTTAAGATTGTGGAATGTGAAGTGGAAGCAAGAGAGCAAACTGGGGGTAGCCAAGCATGAAGCTCAGAAAAGAGTGTCATAACTGTGTCTATTCTCACTGCTGGCTCTGGCCCAGGCTCTCCAAAATGTTACTACTGTCAACAGGGCCATTCATCAAACAACTGCAGGAGCATCACTGATATTGAAGAATGCAGACAGATTCTGAGAAGGATGGGACGGTGTTACATTTATCTACAAAGAGGTCATGTGAGCTGTAGTTGTTGATCCACTACCAGATGCTACAAGAGCAAGGGCAAGCATCACAGCAGCATTTGCATGGCTGAAACTCTTAAGGACCCAGCATCTGTGAATGAACCCTCGACTGATCCAATCATTCCGAGCTCCCAGCCTAGCCCTACTCCAAACCCAGGACTGAATCCACATAGCACTACTCCAACCCCAGGACTGAATCTGCATGCACCTATCTTCCCTTTGTGTAGCCTACTAACTCTGGCGAACCAAGCTGGCTGCTTCAAACTTCACAGGCAAGTATCTATGACACAAGAAAACCACGAGACACATTGAAGGTACAAGTAATACTTGACAGTGGGAGTCAATACTCCTACATATCTAACCGAGCCAAGGAAGCACTGCACCTCATACTAGAAGACGAGTGTCAGTTAGCCATTGCTGCCATTGGTGGCAAGAGAAGTGAAACACAGAAATGCAAAGTTGTCAGTGCACGCCTGAAAACTCATGATGAACCTGATCCTGAATTGATATTGCTATTGGTTCTGTACATTTGTGAGCCTCCATCCGTACAGCTTATCTCCCTATGTAAGAATATGATCACCTCACTTCACTAGAGTTGGCAGATGCCTCTGATGGGAGCAGACAAATGGAAGTTGACCTACTGATCGGATCTGACCACTACTGGCAACTGATGACGGGGGAGATAAGACGGACCTGTTGCACTTCACACCAGGTTTGGTTGGGTGTTATCCGGCCCCACGACTGTAACTAGTCAAGAGAGGTCAGCTGTTAACCTCATCACTACTCATACACCTTGAATCGATGCAGAACCCGATAATCTGAAGAAACATAATGACCGCCTTCACTCAGTCTGGAACCTAGAGTGGGCTGTGAGGAAGATCCCAAACCCAAATTCAATAATATCTGCTTCAAGGAGGGCAGGTAAGAGATCACTCTACCATGGAGAGAATCCCATTCACACTTGCCCACAAACTGCCAGCTGGCAATCAAGAGACTTGAAAGCCTACACAGAAGACTCTGTCAAGATCCAGCAGTTCTCCACGAGTACAACAAGATCATATGAGAACAAATTGACACTGGAATTGTACACTTTGTGGAGCCTTGTGACCGCGAGAGTGGAGGGAAGCTGCATTATTGGCCACACCATACAGTACAGAGAGATAAGAAGACAACCAAAGTCAGAATCGTCTATGACGCATCCGCCCAATCTACTGGACCATCTCTCAAAGACTGCCTGTATTCAGGCCCTAAATTCAACCAGAAGATACTTGACATCTTGGTTCAATTCTGGTTGTACAAGCTTACCCTCACAGCTGATATCTAGAAGGCCTCTTTGATGGTCTCTATTGCCGAGTAAGATAGAGATGTGTTGAGATTTCTGTGGTTTGACAGTGCGCTTCTTGATGAATCAACTATGATTGAGCTATGCTTCACATGCATCGTATTTGGAGTCTCCGCTAGCCCATTCCTTCTTAACACTAGAATCAAGCACCACTTGGAGAAGTCCCTTGGTACTCACTCTGAAACTGTCACTTCTATGTTGCGATCCATCTATGTGGACGATACAGTATTTGGAGCAGAGGACGAGGAAGGTACATACAAGCTCTATCTTGAGTGCATGGATTTTGGGGAATGGATCATTCAACCTGAGGAAGTTCACCATCAGTTTTCCATCACTGCAAGGTAAGTTCAACAAGGAGGAAGTCCAGATACTTAAAGCCAAGCAAAGAGTGCTCTGGATGAGACCTTCGCCAAGATGACACAGGGGGGATTGTCATCACAGAAGACAAGTGAGCAAAAAATTCTTGGTGTATGCTGGGGTACTCGCTGCATGAGCTTGCTGAGCTAGCAGCCAGATAGGAACCAACCGAGAGAAACATAGTCAGTATGGTAGTGATCCAAATTGACTCCTGTTATTGTCAGTTTTAAGGTCCTGATACAAGGGTTGTGAGTCACATGTGGACTGGGATCAGCTACTAGAAGATCCTCAAGCAAAGAAGTGGTACGATCTTGTTGCCGAATTGAAGCAAGCTCAACCGATTTTGATCCCAAGACGATACCGTAAAGTCTGGTTAATAAGCGCACATGCTTATTAAGCGCATATTTTTTAATAAGCGCATGCTTCCTTCCTGTTATTAAGCATTGTCTAATAAGCGCATGCGCCCAATAAAGACGACAGTAATGGTCATCGTTCGATCAAAAGTGTTCCATGCTCCACATGGCTAGAACTAATTTACCAACCTATTTTCGGATAGCCAGCTGCACGAGATCGGCTATACTCAACACTGCGATGTTCCACTGAGACGGGTTCGGACTCTTGACCTCGACCAAAGTGAGTCTCGCCAAAGAAATCGGCTATTTTTCCTTCCAGCGATGGCTTCCGATCATACTCCCATGAACTATTACAGAGCTTAGTCCAAGAATCGCTGTGTTTATAACTTGCTAGCTTTATGACTGAGCGCTCGAACGTGCTGGCAGTGGGCGGGGCCAAAACTTCACTCTCTATTAAGCGCACATCGTCTAATAGGCGCATGTTTCCTTACCACCGACAGTGATAAGCGCATGCGCTTATTAACCAGACTCTACGGTATTTCAACAGCGTGAATGGCCAAGTGGATGCAAATAGCCTCTATGGCTTCTGTGATGCCTCAAAGAAAGCCTATGCCGCTGCTGTGACATAATTGGTCATTCAGATGCCCTCGAAGACACATGTTCAGTTTGTTGTTTCAAAGACTCGAGTGGCACCCATACAAAACCAGACGATCCCAAGACTTCAGTTGCTATCAGCACTTTTATTGGCCAGACTCATATCACCACAACAAATGACCTCACCCTGTAGCTGAAGTTGAACTCTCCAAGACACTACACCGATTCTCAGGTAGCTTTATACTGGATCTGAGGACAGAGAAAATAGTGGAAGCCGTTCGTTCAAAACAGGGTGAATGAAATTGCCAAGCTGAGTGAAAAGGGCTCCTGGAGACACTGTCCTGGGAAGGAAAACCCTGTGGATTAACCTTCCCGGGGACTCACACCAATTGAGTTATCTGCTAGAGCACTGTGGAGACGCCCACTGTGGATGGAAGAATGTAATGATGTACCAATCCCTGACTCAACCAATATACCTGAAGATTGCGCTCTAGTGTAAAGGAGGACCAGCAAGGAAACCTCCCACACTCTATTGAATCAAAGTCCCCACACTGGTATCGGAGCAGTGATGAGATGCCAGGACTTTGGCTCCATGTCAAAATTTTTCGGAGTGACAACATACGTTCTCAAGTTTGTAAGGGGATTAATCAGAGTACTCAATAAGGAAGAAAGAAGCTCCCAGGTAGCCGACTCACGTGATTCTACTGAAGCAAAAAGACTGTAAATAGTGGAGTCTCAGTCAGCCCTCACTCAAGACAAAAATTTTGGTACCTGGAAAGGACAGTTCAACTTGTTCCTTGACTCGCACGGTGTTTGGAGATGTAGAGGACGACTGGCCGAAGCAAACTTGTCGTATGCCTCCAAGCACCCTGTGCTGCTGAGCAGAGATCATCCTCTGACAACACCGATAATCGATAACGCCCATGAAAGGGTAGGTCACAATAAAGTGAGGAAGACCCTCCCTCACTGATATCCGATCAAAATATTGGATTCTGAAAGGAAGAAATACAGTGAAATCGATCATAGCTCAATGTGTTCTGTGTAAGAGGTTTGAGGGGAAGCTATTCATTGCACCCCCAACTCCACCGTTGCCAAAGTTGAAAGTTCTGTGTTCAAACAAGTAGACCACTCTCACATACAGACGTTGACTATGCTGGTCCACTACATATCAAACCCTTGGAGCTACTAAGAGCGAGAAGATGTGGATTTGCCTTTATATTCATGCTGCGTCACCCGTGCTGTTCACATCGATGTCGTACCAGACCTGTCTACCAAGACCTTTGTGTGTAGCCTCAAGAGGTTTTGTGCAAGACGTGGCACACCGCTTGTATAGATCTCTTACAATGCAAAAACGTTCAGAGCAGCGGCAGGGGTGATCTGAAATGTCATCATACATCAGGATGTGAAGAGATATTGCTCCATCCATTCCTTCGAGTGCCACGTCAACCTGGAGAAGGCCCCCTAGTGGGATGGGATGTTTGATAAGTAAATAAAACAATGCCTCAAAAAGATGGTCGGCCAGGCACACTTCACCCATGATGAACTCTTAACTGCAGTTGTCGAGATTGAAGCCATCATCAATGCTTGCCCTCCCTCCTACGTCTCGATCGAGGACATGGAAGAGCCGCTGACATCCTCGCACCTGCTGCATGGATGCTGACTGCTAAGTTTACCTGAGCATCTCACCTACTGTTACCCACTCAATGATAAAGACTTCAAGATTAGCCCAGCACAGACTTCCAGAAGAGTTAAGCAACTCAACAATGTGTTGAATCATTTTTGGAGGCGTTGGAGGTAAGAGTACCTGACAGAGCTGAGGGAATGCCATCGATACAGCCGAGGGAAGGAATCTACCTCAGTGCCCCTAGATAGCTGGCTTGAAAATCACAGATTATTATATCTGCAGAACCTTCACTCCGCTTGGGATTCTACATACAGCCCTTCAGTCTTCTAAATCACGTAGAAACCTCTTATACAGTGTTTAACTATTATACAGAACATGGGATACTTAACTTAAAGGAAGGAAATTGTAGCATGCAGAATTACGCTAAAGCAATGGGGTCAAGGGGGATGCTCCAATATGAATTTTATGATTTCTGCATGAGCTCACTATATACACTGGCCATGGCCTGTGTCAAGTAAAGTTATATAAAGGGGGGGGGGGTCAGAAGCAATACCCAGGGTGTCCTCATTTGCGACCAAATTTGAGAACAGGGGGCACTTCGTGCATTTCCTGAATTTTTGTTTTAAGATACTAATATCTCTGGAACCAAGAGTGTATTAGGAAGAGTATGTAGCTTACGTTAATGGTCGATCAACGGATAACATTGTGTCTGAACAATTTCTGTCCTTGTTAACACACAAAAGCCAAACCCATGCTACTGTCCAGATGGTTTATTGGTTAAGCTCAGTGTCTACCAAGCACTGTCAAATGTGTGCAGCAGTTCGAATCCCACCTGGACCATTTTCTTCCTAATTTCTTTTTTTTTTCACTGCCAGTGACACACGGAGAGGTTATTTGTGTGTACAACTAACAAAAATACTCCATCAAGGGCGTCTTCTTGAATAACAATTATGTAAGAACATATATCACACTTTCACTAACGGGTCTTGTGACTGTACAGGTGGTACATGATTAATTACTGACAGTGGCTTAAACACTGGTTACTATGTACACAGAACACTTGAAAGCTACCGCCTACTAGCAGCATGCACTAGACAACTGTTATGCAAACTACTGTACTGTGCAGCACACCTGCAACCACACAGCCAAGTGTACGATCACTGTGTGAATGAAACACATAGATATGGTTAAAATTGCACACGTAGGATGACTCCACCACTTCACAGCATGGAGCTTGCTCGCCCTTGCAGTTATGCTGTCATCTTAATACACTTTTACTGGAACAATAGCAGCTATGACACAGCATAAACATTCTTAAACTGCAAGCCCTGCCCACTTTTGGAAAGGCACCCTAGATAACAACCTTCACAGGTTTCGAAGGGCGCTTAAATTAGGGTGGCAACAATATTAGAACCTATACGTTACTCTATAATCTCACCTTGTAGACAAACAATTCATGCACACCATCCTCTATGGTTGTGTCATCATCTTTCATCAGCTTCATGTGAGCAATGGCAAATGGTTCAGATCGACTCAACCGACTTGCTGGAGAATGTGAATGAAGAAAGCATCTTCATGAACCCCAAAGCAACATTAACAGAATGTAGGTTATTACAGATTTTGTTTAAAAGAAATTGGTACCCATACAACTATACAACCAGGGTTCTATCTAGAAATTTTGGTTTGGGGTGGAAGGAGGCGTGGCACTTTCACGCACAGTCCCCTCCTCCAAACCATCAAGTATTAGTAAATTACTGTTAGACACTGTTTAGGAGGTTTCTGTTTGATTTAGAAGACTGAAGGACTCCATAATATAGAATCCCGAGCGAAGCGAGGGTTCTATGAGAGCCCTGAGGTCTTCTAGATCACATAGAAACTGACTAAACAGTGTCTAACAAGTTTAGATCATATAGATTTGTATTGCTAGAGCCAGAGCTCAGAACTTGGTAGGTGACTATGAAAATCTTGTAGGTGACTATGAGATATAGATACCTGTCAGTAGCCAATCAAATTGCAGCATTTGTACATGTTGCAGCTATGATCTAGTGCGTTTTAGGTATAATATGTATACTCCTTGACATAATTCAGAAGAATGTTATTGCTACTCTTTGGGGGAGAAGCTGGGTGCTTTGGGGGGGAAGCTTCCCCCCTGCCCCCCCCTATGGATAGAACCCTGACAACACATAAAAATAGCTTCCAATTGTCAGCAAATGTATCCAGCTCACTTCCTGCTATGTGTATTACTACTGTGAAGCATGAGTAGCACTGCAAATCACGATCCAGAGTACAATTATTTAATCATACACTTGTACTGTAACATTAAATCAAAAACATGTATTGAAACGTAACTGTCTAAATCAATCAGTACAAGGAAACAGCTAAATGTAGAAGCGTGTGAACCATCCATCAATCATATCAATCATAAATGGGGCCAAAATAAAAAAAAATCTATCTAGACTGCGACTAGGAAAAAGACAAGAGCTACTGGATAGATATATAAGCCACTAATTGCATTATAATATGTGACCGGATTTGGGAAAACCCTCCGTAACGAACTTTCTTCTGAAAATCAAGTTTGATGTATGGTTGATAAGCTCTATCATAGAGCTAACCCATGTTCAAGTTTTAGGCCGATAGCGTGCTTCATTGTGGAGATACAGTGCTTTGTTTGCGATCGCGCCACACCCCCAATAATCGAGAAATTGCCGTCTAAACGCGTTGCTATGCACGCGTATGGCATTTCCGCATACTACGTGTGAACCGGAAATCAATTAAATGGACCTGGGCAAAGCGGTTCGAAATGAACGTAAAGATCGAGCAAGTTTCCACATACGCGTGAACCGGAAATCAATTAAATGGACCTGGGCTGAGCCATTCAAAATGAACGTAAAGATCAAGCAAGTTTCTGCATACTACACGTGAATCGGAATCAATTAAATGGACCTGGGCAAAGCGGTTCGAAATGAACGTAAAGATCGAGCAAGTTTCCACATACGCGTGAACCGGAAATCAATTAAATGGACCTGGGCGGAGCCATTCAAAATGAACGTAAAGATCAAGCAAGTTTCTGCATACTACACGTGAACCGGAAATCAATTAAATATCCCTGGGCGGGGCCGTTTGAAATGAACGTAAAGATCGAGCAAGGGTCGAATTTCGTCGTCTGAAACGACAGCCAATTGTTCTTCGATGCCCAAGAAGCTTAAAAGGTGAGTGAACTTACAGTAGTTCGATGAATCTAGCTGTATCTAGATAGCCCGCTGGCGGAAATTCCAATTAGCGCCCATAGCAACAGGCTCCGGTTACGGCAGCTGTGCTGACTAGGTGGGTCAAAATGAAGGCTTATTTTCCTTTCGTATAGCCCGACTAGCCTCTGTAGAAGACGGCAACAGTTAGAAGAAGGGTTGTTTGACATGTATATGACAAAATCTGCATTTGATAAATTTCGACCTGAGCTACTAAACATGCGCATTGCATGAATCGCGCGTGGATCCCTTACGGAGGTTTTTCCCAAATCCAGTCACATATATAGCTCCAGGCTGTCTACATGGCTAGTGCGCCTATTTCCTAGTAGTTAAACCTGGAAGAAAGTATGCGCTTAATTCCTAGGTGCACTTAAAAACCCGTACATACGGTATATCTCTTGTACTCATTCACTCCTCAGCCACCCAAATCCCGAGAACATAGAGTAATAAACTCTCAACAAGGTTTACTCACAAATGATAGTGGACTTGTGGTACATACTGAACCGAACACGAGCAATTCTCATCTTCTGTGTAGGAATAACTATCTTCACAGTCTCAGAAAAAAATGGTGTAGCACAGTGATACTGAACCAGGGAACGATAGTTGTTTACACATGCCTCTCCAATACCTGGTTGAATACACCCCTACGTCAAGGCATAAAAAATAGCATAAAACATACTGCAGTACCTTCAGCATATAAGAAAATAATACCAAGAGAATAGATGCTAGAGACTAGCAAGCAAATAGTTGAATGCCCTTATAGTAAATGAATCTCCCAAATGATCTTGGAAGGTCTATACATATAATGCATATTTTTACAGAGCAGATAACACACCTATTTATCAGCTAGCCACTAGCTTACTTAGCACACAAAACAGTATTTAAATAATTAAACTATCTAATTTGTGGAGCTAGGATTTGGAAGCACTTAAGATTTACACTGGCAAGCAGAATGGGTTGAAAGGAGAGATTTGACCTGAAAGGACTTTCTATCACACGTACCTTAGAATTAAACTTATGGCCCTTTGAGGTTATCCCACTTGTTTATATAAGGAAGCCATCCATTTATAATGTTTCCTGACTATGCGCTACATGATGGGCATAGCTAGGTATGCACATGAACGTGGCGACAATTGCCCGATTGCTCGTTCTATGTAAAGCACGTGTGCATGCGTTTGCGCTCTGTTCCTTGTGTGTCCTTATGACTGCCATTTCTGAAAAGAATTAAGGTCTGGAGGCCACAATTGAATTTTTTCTTCGTATACTGTATAGCCGGAAAATTTGGCAATTTGGCAGATTGATCAGCCAACCACCAAATTAGAATCCGCTTACATTAAGTCATTCCAGAATCCTTTGTAAGTGCAAATGCGATTGCGCATCACAAAGCAAATTGGTAAGTGTCGTCTTTGGGCCCTCGTGTTGTTCGCTCAAATCTCAGCTTACATAGGCTTATTTGCAATTTCTCTTTCAGTGACAGGATAATTTCAGAGATTCTCTCGCTGATGACTGGAGTCCAAACATTCCTGCACTCCATATTGCTCAATCGATGGAAGGTGCGTGCAGCAAACTACTCTCCTCTATCAATAATAATATCACAGGCACCAAATTCGGGGTGGGACTAGATTGAACTCAGCTATCCACTAACTTAAAATCTGCCAATATTTTGTTCTCGTTGACTGAGGGCAATTCGCCAAACTTAAATTTTCCGGCTATACTGTATGAACTGTGTGTAAGTGCAAAACAAGCTGATAAATTCAACAGGTCCAATTTACCTACATGCTGACCAGGGTTTATTTCAAGGGGGGGCAAGGGGGGGGGGACTTTTGCCCCCTGGAAATTTGGTTGCCCCCCTAGAAATTTGTTGGTCCTTAAAGAGAGAGAGAAAGAGAAAGAGATGTAGCTGCATAATATAACGAAATGGTTGTTGTCATCATCATCATCATAATAATAATATATTATGCTCTCAGAAGCTACCAGAAGCAATATCAGGGGTTGTAAAATTAAAAAATTTCCTGGGGGAACATGCCCCCAGACCCCCCCCAGATGGGCGTGCTTACGCACGCACTGTCACAGCTGATTCTTTCCACTTGCCCCCTCCTAATATTTGGGCGCTAAGCATTTGCCCCCCCCCCCCCCCCCCCCCCCCCCCCGGAGCAAAATCCTGAAATAAAACCCTGTGCTGACTATATTATACCTTGGATACGTTTTGTCTTGCCCTACAAAGCCGTGCAAGGAATGCAGCAAAGCAAACATTTGTACTATCGCCTATATTATAGTTGTGAGGAGAGTCTAAGGAAGCGAGGTAGACCACAGCAAATGGCTGAAGCTGATGGCTTTTTAGTAGGCCATAATAGTGGCAGATCCCTCAATACTACCACAGAAACCGGCTTCTTTGTCAGTGATGGTCATCCCCGTGACACAAACCAGGAAGCAGGCTTTCTTGTTAGTGATGGTTGACCACGTGGCACCACTTGGGAAGCAGAACAGGTTATGCTGGACGACCGTGTGGTACCACCCAAGAAGCAGGCTTTTGTACTGGTGATGGTTGACCACGTGGTACCATTGGAGAGGCTGGTAGCATTACCAGTAATGGGTGACCACGCAACGCTGCCAGAATTCGACAATACCATACAGCTTCCAGCTGATTGGTGTCACTCACATGAATTGGTGAATATTGATAACAACCTACTAGATGTGTGTAGATGTCGAATTTCACAGCAATGTACCTTTGATGTGAGTTATGAGTGTGGGGATCTGTAGTGGAGTACTATTGATGGTAGTCACACCTTCTTTGTGGACAAACCCAATGGTATGATCATGACATTGAGCGAAGATGATGCACCAGCATGTTGGCTGTGCCTTGAACCTGGTTAACCCTTGGCGCATGAGCGAGGGTTATGGTAGTCATTCTGTGTATCTGTTACTAAGCTAACTGCTACATACCTTGTTCGCAAGTCCAAAATGTGGTTTTGTACGGTTCCTTCCAGCGTTCCAAATGCATGTATTGTGTGGATTTCGCTGAAAACGCCTCGTTCTCCAGCTTTGGCATCATTTGCTGATGCTAAGCTTCTTGATATTTGACACTCTACCTTCTATTTATATATTATACCATGAGCGGTGCATATAGGTATGTATGTTTTTAACCATCGGCGGATGTGTGAGGGTTAGGTACAGTAGTTGTGCGTGGTCAGAGGTAGAGGCAGACGAAATCCACATATTGCTTACCTTAAAAATACCATAAGAAGTCTGCATTACAGCACCTTCCTTTCAATATATGAACAAGGTAAGCATATGTAGCAGCAAGGGGCTACTTCTTGATGAGATCTAGATGAATATGTAATCGTTTTATTTTAAGAAGACGTCGACGAGTGCGTCGGTCTAGTGATAGTTCTTATAACTTATCACTAGTTATCGGCTAATCAACTATCCTTCCTTGAGTTCTCCAAGCTACAATGCTACAAAGCAAAAGAGTAGATTTTTTCTAACTGTTGCATGAACACTTATTTTTACCTAAAATAAACAGAAATACCACTTTCAGCAGCAGTATTATTATGCAAAGTGTCAAAGACCGCTCCATAACAGAAGCTATAACAAACTATGACGTTGGTCTGGTATCGTGCACAATACATAGCAATACAAACCATCAAAAATCGCAAGGAAGAAGGATATAGACAAGATGAGGTAAGTTTCTGAAGGTAGAGAATCGCTCTGGTATGTCTACTTCTACACAGTATTACCGTACGTAGCTAACACAAGCAACTATTGGACCACCTAGTGAGGCAGTGACTGTCAACACCACAAAAAAACTTCAGAGCATTAAAAAGGCTTTAAGGGATGCCTATCGTTACTATCTTACCTCGCTTGGACGCCTTAGAAGCGAAGTGCTCCACGCATTCAACACTAACAACTACGTTTTTGCCACCTTCTCGTTGGTTAATGAAAACGTCACTATTGTACACGTGCGTTGGGTACTACGTCATCAAAGCAAACTTTAACCATCTGGAGCAATTGGAGGAAATGTTTGCTTCCAGATTGGGAATTTCCTGCAAAACATTCGCAGTTCTACATATACACTAAGATTGTTAATGCATAAGGATGCATAGAGCACAATATTGACTCTTAACTAATATTTTCTTGCAAGATTCCATGCCTAATGTAAATAGATCATACTTTAGGCTATTTTGGTCAATATCTCCGTGACCCTTTGTAGTTAAGACTTCTTATTTGGCACAAAGATGTATATAGTTGGTGCCTATCTTCATCTCAAATCTGGATTCTTAACTACAATCCAATCCATGAAATTGTGCCTAACATAAGCATTGGAAATTTTTGGCCATTTTTGCATGCTGAAGCCATATATAGGAGGACATCAACTTTCCACTCGATAGTTCATCCACTGACCTAACTGGGTATCAAATTAAATATAGATCATGAATCTACCCTCTTGCTGTGGAGCACTGTAGATTTCTTTTAACCCGACGACCTTTACGCTCCATGATAGATCTATGTCTCCGTGGCTCAGCTTAAAATTTGCAACCGGCAGAATACCTACTGCTAGCTATAGCTACCTGTGCCTTAGACTCACAGTATGTCACTACTACTTCAATAAATCTCATATATAGCACCAAGGGTTTGGCACCAACGGTGATCATTTAAATGTGAAGCCTGTGGATGAGTGGGATATGACTCTTCCTACTGAGATACAGCCTCTAGCAAACCCATATGAGCGTGGACAGATGTCCACCTGTGGGATATTTTCCAATACTGTCAAGGAGGCGAGCATGACTCAGTATCGCCATCTTCAAGGTGAAGTGAATGCTATAACAAAACTAGATGAGCACTACCATGGCCTATAAGACAGTGAAAGTTGAGAGAAATGCCCCCCCCCCCCACCAGTACCTTCCTTACTTATCAAAAAGTGGTGCGATGGATGTATGCAAACAACAGCCTATATTCCAAACAATTCTCCCAGTATGAGACCCATATGTGATACTGTAAACCCAGCTTCATCAATCCCAAACTTTTAGAGGACCAAAGTATATGGCTCAAAAAGCTTTTGGAAGATGAGACTGCTGCTATGGCTTTCCCCTTAGATGCAAAGTACTTCGATGATGTTTCTGTCATACAGGGGGATATGTATAGTAATGTTGCTGGCCATTAGTATCCCCATCCTGAATTAGCAGAAAGTATAGTAAACCTATGCACAAGGCCAAGTAGGTATAATTACTTCTTAATGAGCTCATTAGTTCAAAAATTCAATTAAAGAAGTATCACTATATTGTGGTATGTTCTACAGAAGTACACAAAATTGAATGCGTGCAGAAATGTGTTTACAATGGTCAAGTTGAGAAAACGGCAATCTTTGGTCTTGGATAGCTAAAGTGCAACAGTACTGATAGAGGATCGAGAGCCTACATGAAGCCTAGAAAGTCAACCGCCCAGCAGAATGACCTTTAGCAGGATGATTTGAGTGTGAATGCGAAGTTATCAGCCATTGGCCATACCCAGACATACCGCAGAAACTGGTTGTTAAGCGCATGCGCTTATAACACACGGCAGCAAGAAAATATGCGCTTAACAAAAGGTATGCGCTTAATTAAAAATGCTAAAACACGGTAGGTGGGGCGTGCGTAAAGAACATTTCGAGGGTAGAAAGGCCTACAATGATGGCTAAAAAGCGACCAGAGAGCGTAATTCTCGACGTTTTCTTCTCCAGTATACTTCTATCCGTCTTTCTGGGCTCATGTAACCGATCGCTCGTCGTTTAGGTGGCCTGCTGGGCATATGCGCCTAACAAAGAGCGGTAAGGCTCACACAAAACTACGCGCTTAATAAAAAGTATGCGCTTAACAGCGAGCAGCGCTTAACAACCAGTTTCTACGGTAATTGACCAGCAGGCTTATAGTATTAAACAGTTCCTTTAAGTGTACATTTTTCATAAGTGCATCCTTCAATCCTGGTTTTGCTGTTAAGCACACATGCTAAAAAAAGCACAACAGCATGCTGCTAGGTATGACACATGGAACTGGTAATACCACCATTTTATGATTGACAAGCTCAGTGCTACTGCTGATGTTAAGACTCTAAAAGCTTCTTTGGGGCCGCCATGGCCGAAGATCATAGTAGTACCAGAGTGGCAAGCTAAGATGCAAGCTTGAGAATCGTGGCTTCTTCTGCCAGCTGCTCTCTCTATTCTTCCAATACTTCTCGAATCCTGTAATATACTCAGTATCAACACTGACAAAGGTAGTGGCAGCTGAATTAGGCTCCATAGTGACCTATGTAAGCGCTGTAGTTACGTTGCTGCAATGAAACCATATGTGGTGTATAACGGTCTAGGCTGCTAGCAGAAGTGTCGACAGAACTGTTGCAGTAGCAGAACACTGTTATTGCAAAACAAGTAGTAAAAGACAAAAACCAAAAATATACCACACGATATTAAGCCTTCAAGGAATAAGATGAGTTACAAAATCAAAAAAGACAACAGACCATAAAAGGTAATTCATTCATCGATTACTGTACACATTCACACAGAGCCAGATACTTCGCCTTCAGATCATACATTACTCTTCCCACAACACCTCACACCCATGGAATGTACTCATACCTAATGTAAAAGTATTCAAGTTGAATGCAGTATACCTGGATCATGTAGTGTCGGCTGTAAGAATTCACCTAAGCATTGTACGCTACAACTGCCGGAAGTCCATATATTTATCGGAATTTTATGGTTTGTACAGTACGTATGGGAGATAATGATATGCGCAAACCGCGCCCGCGTACTAAATTAGTATCAACTTTTATGCAACTCTACCAACTTTTCTGTTCATCCAAGAAGGCTGTTCTTGAGCTCAAAGTGTAGCTCGAAGGTAGTACTAAACGATGGTATAGATTTCAAGGCCATCAGCTGGCAAACAAGTGAGCTAGCAGCGCCTCAGGAATGCCACCTCTCATTGTACATGGGTATGGTTTTATGTGGTACATTTTAGTAACAGCAAAGCTTAGGCTTACCGGCTTTAACCTGGCATAGAAGGACCCTTGAACTATTTATACAACAATCGAGAATGATTTTGCTCGAGTATCTTCTGAGTTACAGAGACATCAACATTGAAGATAATACATACGATTCAACAGCGCGTAACTTTTGTCCAGAACGTAGAAATTTTCTCTAGTACACGACAAATAGAAGCTCTACCATAGCACTATCTACTACCCAACTCGAAAGACTCCAGCTCTAGTAACAAAATGTCTGTGGCCTTCACAGTACAGCCACTATCTCAATCGCTTGTGTCTGAGGTCAACTTCAAAAGTGGTACATTTCAGTAACAGACATCTCCAGACTCTCAAACCCGAAATTTACAATCCTTCCATATTGTTCCTTTAGAAGCCTTGGAATGGAACCAGTACCTACTACAAGTATGGAGAACCAAGGCCCTAAAATCTCAAAAAATGAAGCCTAGCTAGTAGCTGATCAGTAGCACTTGCATAGTTTACTGACTTTGTGGGCGCAAACATGGAGTATTGGTCAACCACATGGTCATGACCCCACTAGATAATGCTATTCATGATGCCAGGTGTGCTGCAAACCACTACTCTGCATCCTCTTCCACTTTTCAGATAAAATTGCAGTTGTAGTGTACACTATAAGCTGAAGGATGTCAAACAGTACCAGTACCGTCCACTGTTCATGCTGTGAGAGAATTTCTAGGGTTGGTGGGGTACAATAGGAAGTTTATGCCCAATTTTGCCAAGGTAGCGGCACCCCTTCATGTACTCACTTTGTTAGGTAAGCTATTGGTTCAGGCAGAGCAGTGTAGTAATCCAATAAATTGTTGCTTACTTCTCCCCCATCGCTGGCTGATGTATCTAGACTTTGATCGTCCTTCCGTCTAACACGCTGACAGCACACTTGGATTGGGAGTGGTCGTTGAGCCGGAGCAATCAGATGGTACATTGTATACAGTGGCTTACACGAAGAGTGAAGTCAATTATGGCACAACTGAACTGGAGGCACTGGCTTTGATTAAGGAGGTATGGTACTTTAGACCATACTTGCTGGAGCATCACTGTCAGGCTTACACTGACTATGCAGCATTGAAGGTCACATAAAGGTGGTAAGGAGGGCGGAGACTTTTGCTGAATTAGAGGTGGAAATACAGTACAAACTTGGCAGGAAGCAAACTCATGCTGATGCCTATCAAGATCTCCAAGTGACAATGACCAATTCATTCTTGTGAATGTGGCTACTGTTATGACGAGGTGCAGCTCAAGGACAGCCCCACCTTAACTGAAAATAATGACAACCTCGTTAAAATAAACAAATTGATCCAGAAACTCAGAGTATCTTGAACAAAGAACACTTCCAAAAAATGAAACCACCTCCACACATCATGTCTTGGAGAATTTACAGTTCATATTGATGGATGGAGTACTCGATCACTGCATAAAGCTTGAAGAAGAATCCTATGTGAAGTAGTTGCCTAGAAACTGCAGTAGTCAGTATACTTGGTGGACAATTCAGAGCGAAAGGATTATAATACCACAACTCTATCTTAGAGATATTGGTGGAAAGGGAGCTCACCGACTCGATGCCTGATCTATATATGCCGCCTATCAGGGAGCTGGATGATATCATGAACCTCCTCTCTGGTGCATTCCTAGGTTGAAACAACAGGTGTTGGTGTACTGAAAATACCAGAGAGAGTGAGTAACAAGGTATACCATTGCATTGTGGATATTACAAAATGGGTGGAAGCATATGCTTTATACAATCAGATAATTGCGACAAAAGTTGCCTTATGAATTGACAATAGTATCTGTGGACAAGGTGTACCTATGAAACTGCTCTCAGGTAGAGGAGATAACTTTTCATCAAATTTGATAATGGATGTTTGAAAAAAGAACTGGTACAAAGAAATTAAAGACCACAGCCTATCATCTCAGGAATATTGGCCTGCTAGGGAATTCCACTAAATCTATTCGAGCTATGATTGCTAAGCATTACCAATCCCATGGATCAAACTTGGATCTCTACCTACAGCATCTACTATTGCATACAGAACCAAACCACATGATTCTACCGAAGAGTCTCCTTTTTATCCATTTTATGGTCAGGATGCTCGATTGCTGACACAGACTGTGCTGTATGTTATGCAATGAGCATATGTTAGTCTTCGATTGTGCTCAGTGCATTTTCTGATATAATATTATGCTACAATTATAAAATAATGTGTATGTACTCACTATTCGATTTGTTATTCTGTATAGTAATGGTAATCATTATCATAATATACGTATAACTAAAATGAGTTCATATCAAAAAAGAGTCATGCAATTTTGGCAAGGTTGTATCCTATTGCATCCAAGTGCTAAACATGGTCCTTCAAACCGGATTATTTGCTGAACCTCATCGGTTCATAATTCTCTACTTAGAAACCCATTCTCGTTCGTTTGACTGATTCATTTCTCATGACACTTCTGGTGTGCTCTAATTGGAACTCCACATGGCTGAATTAGCATTCCATGAGAAGAGGAGGGGTGTCGTCAAGGCCTCTCTAACTAAACTCAGAACTAAACTGACAGATCTCGAAGGGGATACTACCGTCCCTACTCCTTTGGAGAGTGCCAGAAATCTAGCTGATAAGCTAGATACTCTGCACCAGGACTTTAAGACTCATCAACTCGCCATCATAGACTGTACCGACGAAGGAGAAGCTCTGGCTGGTGAGCAACAAGTACATGACCAGATTTTGAACTCAGTGTACGTATCCAGTATCTGATAACTTTGGCCACAATGACCAAGATTTCTGATGTAGCCCGAGTGGCTTATAGGCAGTTGACACTACTGCAGACCAAACTGGACTCTATCAATGTGGCGATTCGAGACTTAGATGATGCCGAAGATGACGCAGCATGTAGCCACGAGAAATATCAAGATCAGGTGACTGAGGTCAAGACTGAACTAGCCACGACTGAGTCTTCATTGCTCAAGTCCGACATTCATACTGATGACTCTGTCATGCAAAGTCAAGCCTGAATTGACAAGGCGGCATTTGACTGTCAACTCAAGATCAGGAAACATCTTCGTACACTAACTGCAACTCTAACCAAGCCAACTGAACCCAAGGCAAGTGAAACCACTGCCACCAAGCTGCCGAAGCTTGAGCTACCAGCCTTTCATGGTGACATTTTACGATGAAAAAACTTCTGGGAGCAGTTGTGTCCCGGTTCACGATCAATCTACCATTCCCAAGGAAGAAAGCTGATGTACCTACAGAATGCAATCAAGAATAAAAGTGCCAAGAGTCTGATCACGGGTCATGAGATCGAGTGAACACTACAACAAAGCCATCAAGTGTCTCCAGGAAAGATATGACCGCCCACGACAAATCTATCAAATGCATGTGCGCCGTATCGTTGAAGCTACTCCCTTGAAGGATGGCACCGGAAAGGAGATACACATCCTACAGGACCTCGTAGTGCAACATCTGAGAGCACTCAAGTCGCTATGCCACAAGCCATCTCAAGCCTTCATAACTTCTTTGTTGGAGATGAAACTCAACTCCACCACAATGTTCAAGTGGCAAAGGCATAGCCAGGGTCACACCAACATTTCAGACTATCAAGAACTTCACTATTTCCTCAATTTACGAGCTCAAGCAGCCGAAGCACCTGCTGAGAAGCAATGTGTCTCGAAACCGATCAATTCCATGGTCATTAGTGCAACACCCACTGACAATTGCATACTTATAGACAAGAGAAGCACCAGCTGTACAGTTGTGCTAAGTTTTGGTCTCTGTCACAAGCTGGAAAGATGAGTCTGCTTCGATTGAAGAACTATTGCCTCAGTTGCCTATGCCCGGGTTTTGTAAAAAAAAATGTCATTTGCTGAACCATTGCAAGCACTATCAACAACCCCATCACACCCTACTTCACCAAGGGAAGGAGAATGTTGCTTCCAAACAGATCGCACCTGCTGCCACAACCACAAGTGAGTCGACTGCAATGCATGTATCTGTTAGTTCCAATATTTTGTTGATGACATACCAAGTCATGGTTGAAACTCCAAAAGGCATAGTCCAAGCTCGAGCGCTGTTGGACACAGGGTCCTCAGCATCTTTTGTCAATGAATGTCTAGCTGAAGCCCTTCATTTGTGTTGATTCACTCAGAATGCGAGAATTTGTGGCATAGCAGGTATTCCACATAGTGATGGAAAGCAAGAAATGACACAGTTCCTCATCTCATCCGCTCACTCCCCTGGCATGCGCTACAACGTGAATGCCTTCATTGTATCTCAGATCACTGGTAACCAGCCTGTGCGCGCAGTGTCACTCAATCAGAATTGTAAACACATACAGGGTCTTTCTCTCGCTGACCCTGAATACAACAAGCCTGGAAAGATAGACATCTTGCTTGGTGTCGACATCTTCAATGAAGTGATACACCATGGCTGGTGGTCAGGGCCTCACAACACTCACACAGCTCTAAACACTGAATTTAGATGGGTCCTAGCTGGAAGTACGGGTGCTCAAAATAACACTCAACTGGTCTCAACTCACTTCACCTCAATTATGACTGGAGATGACTTACTCTGTCAATTCTGGAAGGTTGAAGAGAAGATAGTCGCCAATTGCACCCTCACGCCGGAGGAACGATGTGCATTGGATCACTTCAATTCATACCACTCTCAGGATAAGGAGGGAAGGTTCATAGTTCTGCTCCATGGAAACCAAACTTGGAGAATCACGGTCTCAGGCAGTTCACAGTTTCTATCGTTTGAGAGATCCATCCACTCTAAAGGCGTCTTCCCTGAGGTACAGAAGGCTGTACAAGTGTAGTATGACAAGCAACACACTGAAGAAGTCCCACAGGAAGACCAAGTCTTCTACATACCCTGCATGTCGTTCATAAGGACTTGAGCACCACTACAAAGGTATGTACCGTCTTTGATGCTTCCGCTACTATGTCCACTGGCATTTCACTGAACTCAACACTCATGGTCAGACCAACCGTACACCCACCACTCATCGATGTCTTGATCTGCTTCCAAAACCATCGTATCGCAATGATTGCCGATGTAAGCTGGATGTACAGAGCCATACTCCTCACAGAAGCCGACAAGGATCTACACAGATTTGTTAGGCATGGCAACCCCCACGAACCGTTACGAGACTATCAGATGATACCTCTCACACTTGGTATTCAGCCTCGTCATTTGTGACCGGATTTGGGAAAACCCTCCGTAATGCAATGCACGTTTTTAGTAGCTCAGGTCGAAATTTGTCAAAGTCCAGATTTTGTCAGATACATGTCGAACAACCCTTTTTCTAACTGTTGCCGTCATCTACAGGGCCTAGTCGTGCTATACGAAAGTGAAATAGGCCTTCATTTTGACCCACCTAGTCGGCACAGTTGCCGTAACCGGAGCCCATTGCTATGGGCGCTAATTAGAATTCCCGCCAGCAGGCTATCTAAATACAGCTAGATTCATCAAACTACTGAAGTTCGCTCACCTTTTAAGCTTCTTGGGCATCGAAGAACAATCGGTAGTAGTTTTGGACGACGAAATTCGACTCTTGCTCGATCTTTACGTTCATTTCGAACGGCTCCGCCCAGGGCCATTTAATTAATTTCCGGTTCACGCGTAGTATGCAGCAACGCCATACGCGTGCATAGCAACACCTTTAGACTGTAATTTCTCGATTATTGGGGGTGTGGCACGATCGCAAACAAAGCGCTGCAGGGTTTCATTTAGGATTTTTGTCAAGGGGGGGGGCAAACGCGACAATTCCAGAGTTAAGGGGGGGCAAAGACTATGGTATGTTTCTCCATCCGTGAAGAATGACATTGTGCTCATTAAGTTCATTATATTAGGGGGGTCTGGGGGTATACTCCCCCAGGAAAATTTTTTAATGTTTCAACCTCTGAGACTTTCTGGTGGCTTCTGAGCACTCAGATGGGGAATGTCTGTCAATAATATCCACTGGTTCCTCTCTATTTCAAGTCAAATGTTGCAAGGATGTGGGATGTGTCTCATACCGCGCGTAGTGCAAAGCTTTAGCTAATTTATGGCTTAAAAATGAGCAAAACTGCCACTTTGGCCACTTTCACCGTTTAAATCTTTTACTTGTGCATGTATTGTATGTATGAATGGTAGCTACTCTCAAGGGGGGGCAGCCAGCTTCCAAGGGGGGGGGGGGCGAGTGACCCCTCCCGCCCCCCCCCTAAATGAAACCCTGCGCTGTATCTCCACAACGAAGCGCGCGATTGGCCTAAGACTTGAACGCGGGATAGCTCTATGGTAGAGCTTATCAACCGTGCATTAAACTCAATTTTCAGAAAAAATCCCATACAGAGTGTTTTCCCAAACCGGTCATATTTATCGCAAACATGTGCCTGAAACAAAATGCAATTGACATAGGGTCTCACTATCCGAAGGCAGATAATGAAGTCGAGACATCGTTCTACATCGACGACTACTTCAGAGGAGCAAACTCACAGCAACAAGCCTCCAGCTCCAAGGTGAGATGCACACCCTATTGCTAAAGGGTGGGTTTCTGCTAAGAAAGTGGAGTTGCAGTGATCCATACATGTTAGAGAGCATTCCCACTGATTTGAGGAACTCTGACGCCTCAGTTATTTTATCTCATTCTGATCAATACATCAAACCCTGGGGATAGAATGGAACACCTCATGTGACCACTTCCGTGTGCATGTTATCGAACTCCCACCCATTGAAAGCATGACAAAGATATCACTCGTTTCCGATGTCACGAAGATATTCGATGCTTTGGGGTGGTATTCACCCACCATTATAGTGAAAGCAAAGATCATTCTGCAAATGCTTTGGATTGAAGGGGTTGGGTGGGATGATTGTGTCCCAAATGCTATTTTGGAGGAATGGTCTAAGTGGAGAAGAGTGTTACCACTACTTTCAACCCATAATATTGCACAATATTACTATCCCAAAGATGCTGTCATAGTTTTTCCACCCAATTGCATGGTTTCTCAGACGCCTCCGAAATGGCCTACTCGGGTGTCGTTTACCTCAAAATGGAAAACAGTAACGGTATGATTTACATCTCACTCGTTGCATCTAAGATACTATCAAGCGATTTGTAATTCCCAGGCTAGAGCTATTCTAGCACAATTACTCTCACACTGCAAGGAGCCTAATTTGGGCTAAATGAAGACATTTTGGGAGCTTTTACGAAAACAACACCTTTTCAAGCCCCTTTAGTGCCTTAGACCCGTCAAGGTGGTAGTACTGCACTGCACTGATGAAGCCCAAAACAGCTGCCTGCAGTTGCGTTTTCAGCATCTATTTCTTGAAGCAATCAGAGGCCACAACTTCTAAGCATCATGGATACCAGCTTAACTGCTAAGAGCAGTATAAATAGGGATATGGTTGAGCACACATGCAGTTACCCAGGATATGCGAGCGGTACATGCTCCACTGCTACGCACACGAATACCTGTAGCACGCATGGTACATACAAACAGGCATATTTCACCTGTAATACTGTATTCGCTCGATCAGACGCCGCGGCTACTATTTATTTCATCATCTAATTTTGTGCGGCGTTTATTCGAGAGCGGCATTTATTAATACCAGTAGCTGCCAGAGAGCGGCGACTATTTCGTTCAACACTTCCGGAGGTGCGGCGACTATTCGAGAGCGGCGACTAATCGAGAGCGGCGTCTGATCGAGCGAATACGGTATGCCAGCCTATAGCTAATACCTATAAAACACCTTAATTCCTTGCACCTTCCAGATTCATGCACATTATATACCACACAATATAATCTCTGAGAAAATTCAACAGCAAACTGATTCTTACAGAAATAATTTGCTCCTTTTCATCTATTATCTCCAAGTCAATCTCAACATTCTTATCTGCTCTCTTTGTGCCCTTATTAAACACACCATGGTCCAAGGTAAGATACACATCATGACGTACATCATCTACCAATATTAACGAAATACAAGTATGTTTCATACCACAATCACAGGGTAATGTGGCTAATATGCATGAACTATTGGACTAATTAACAGTACATGCTCACATTAAGCACCATCTCATGGATGTGAAGACTGCCTGTCAGTACAGTATGCAAGAACAGATGAAACTTTGAACCTAGCTACTATTAAATAGGCCACACCCTTTCATTGTACACCAACAGCAGCTGCTGGATTTCAACACTAAGAACATGTAGTGGCGACATTCTCGCTCTCATCAAATCTACAAGGCTATAGACAGGCGTGACAAGGAATAGACCTCGTCCATTGTTCGAGAATGCATCTCTATGGCCATGGATCCTCACTTGTGCTCACGGCACATAATTATGAGCCTCCTGAACTTGTGGCAGAGGGCATGTTTTGTGCCCTCAATGTAAGGAAAATGAACGCCTGAAAATTATAATCCCATACGTATTTTCTCGTTACTAGGCACATTTCACTTATAAGCGCATATTTGCTGTTAAGCGCATGTTATTTTTCTGACCTATTCACTCACTATTAGGCGCATTTCGGCTATAAGTGCATGTAGCCCAGGGTTCCAGCCTTTTCTAGTTAGTCAAAATTATGATGGCTACAGTCGATTCTCAGGCTTTTTAAAGCAGTGCTAGGTCCATTTTGAGCATGTCAGAGTGTAGTAACATATAGCAAGAATGATCGTGCGATTGATCGAGCAACTGGCCACGCCCCTTAAATATGCCCGCTGACACGTATGTGTACTTCGATGTACGTATTTTTATTAGGTGCATCTCGCTATTAGGCGCACCTTGCTATTAAGCACAGGTTTTCTTCCTGAGGAGATACAAGCACATTCGCTCAATAGCTGGAAAATATGTTACATAATTTTTGTTCTTGGTCGTGTATAATATAAGTACATACTAAGAAAACTCACAAGGTCGAATAATTTCAGGGAATCCAAGTTTCTGACATTCAGCAGTAAATTTACGGAATAAAAGTGGATTCTCCTCTTTCACTCTTGCAAGAGGGCCTCGTAGAAGCTTCAATGAAATAAATACACCTGCAAAATTACATAAATAAATTTGCTATTGTGAGAATAAAAACCGGCACGCTCCAGTAGTGAACAATGGTTGGTAATACACTGCAATAGTAGATATAAACTAATAGGATATTTCCACAATAATGTTGTTGTGAAGTCTCAAATACCGTAAAGTCTGATTAATAAGCGCATGCGCTTATCACACTCGGTGGTAAAGGAAACATGCGCCCATTATATGATGTGCGCTTAATAGAGAGTGAAGTTTTGGCCCCATCCACTGCCAGCACGTTCGAGCACTCTATCACAAAGCTAGCAAGTTATGAACACCAGCGATTCTTGGAATAAGTTCTGTAATAGTTCATGGGAGTATGACCGGAAGCCATCGCTGGAAGAAAATCGTGTAAACATATGACAAGTGGAAATACCCACAAAATTAAACTCAGACTTATAACCACATGCACTTAATAACCCAAGATCATGGTATCTCAATGTCAAAAAACATACTGACCCCACCCATGTGTGTACATCTATGTATATACCATTCAGTACTTTAGAAAGCAAGTTTTAATCCTAAATTGTTTATGCATGCTACATGCATGGAAAACACCCAAAATCCATGCACATTACATAAAATTTACATGCTACATGACGCAGATATAAATGGAATCTGCATGTGACATATCCCAAGGTTAATGCATGTTTTCACCACACGTAACATGCAAGTTACATTGTTTTATCTTACAATAACTTACCCGTGCCTTTATCAGTTGCATGATATATGCCTTGCCTCTTGATGATTGAGTCCAATAGACGATAAAATTCAGGAGGAGGACAACTGAGATCAAAACATAACAGAGCAAAACCCTTCACAAGAGAATACTTTTGCCAACCATAGCTACCTATTAGTACTGCAGCAGGGGAAATTTAGAGAGAATATCATAATTTTTTTTTAAATTATACGTCATGAATAGGTTTTACTCATAATATACGGTGAATCTGGAAATTATCGTGCACAGAACAACTTTTCATAGAAAAATATTTGCATACAAAATTTTCCTTCACATCAAACTTTTGGTACTATTCTATTAAAACTAGTGCCTGTCAACAAATACAAGAGCTACGATACCTAGATAAACAACCAGGTATGCAGGAGCTACTCAAAATGTGTCGGTGTGTTTAAGGCAAGTTTTGGAAGGCGTTGCCATGAGATAGAAAGTGTAATAATACTTCCTATAGATACACTATAGCTGGCATCATGAACATCACAAATACATTACAGTAACTGAAGATTCAATCGAGAATAAAATCGCCACAATAAATGTACAAGATCGGGACTGCCACAAGTTATTTGAGTTTGCTGAAAAAAGTATGTACCGTAAACACCATACCAAATAGAAGCTGTATCCTGAATAGCAGCTGCACATGGAGCTCTGCAAAAACATTGCAGCCGCTCTCGAATTGTAGCCACAAGCATGCACAGAAGACATCCTTGGCTTGGTTCACCTACTTAATTTTTCGAACATATTATCTCGATTCATGTAAAAAGCAGCCTGAAAAACTACTCTATCGTGTTGATGACATAAAGAGGCACCACCATACTCATCCCAAATTAATTATAGGTGAGCTTGATCAGTAGCTGCATTCCAGCAACGCTGAAATTAATAGGAAGCTCCAGCTACTGTTCAAATAAAAACAGCATTAATGATAATTTTCATTGCCTCCTGCAGTACTATAATAATTAATTTTTACAATGCTAATTTACTAAATTTCCCATTTATACTTTGGACTATTAAATTTAGTATGGAGCCACAGTAGGTACACTTAACATGTAAGTTATGAACGAAAAGGGCATACACAAACACATCCATCTGAATATCTTTCTCTTCTTGGTCACCATTAGTGCTAGTGCCCAAAATCTCATGAAGTGGATAGACTGCTGCACCATGGGGTTTACGCAAAGGGACAGCAGTAGTTTTACCTTCAAGATGATTACCTGGAGTACATACATAAATCAGTGTCTCAATAATTTAGCTCATAATTTAGTTCTATACCACAAAGCTATCGTAATATATAGCATAATAGTTACACTCTGTTTAGGTTTCTATGTGATGTTAAAAGTCCAAAGGGCTGTATGCAGATCGAATCCTGAGCAAAGCAAGGGTTCTACAGAGCCCTGAGGCCTTCTAAATCATGTTGAACCAACTTAAACAGTAACAACTTGAGATCGTAGTAACAGTGCTCACAAGCTTGATATAAAAACTGCTGCCTAGCAACAACCCTAACTGTAGGCACCAGTTTTTATCAGTGTTACACAGAAATTTTACAGTTGATACCATAATAGAATGCATAATCCTATTTAATGTAAAAAAATTAGCATTAACACAAATTCTCATGTTCATATGCATAGTAATTGATGACCTATACATTGTTAGCTTGGATCCTGTTGAAGTGCAAGGCTTAAGTTGGCTTACCTTAAGCAACTTAGTTTCGTCCCTCTCTATTTGATATCAAGCAATGGCAGATATCCTTCGTCGCATACATCTTCTGTGTTCTTTTAGTCATGTCTCTAGGCACCTGTGTGTCCCCAGTATACACCTTGCCACACTATCAGTGAGCTGGTAGACCACACCTGCCATTTTTTCCTGTCAAAACGTTGGCTGTCCAACGATGAAGCCATTTGCAGAGCACTACCTACTAGCACACAGATCTGGGCTCCTTTCTTGTTCTTTTGGACTCTCATAGGTGGACATCATGGACACTGAATGTATCATCAGTGTAGCACGTGATCAAAGCCTTCCAGACTCTCTCCCTCCCTCGTCTGGGATTCAAGAGTGTGGTCTACCGCATGGCAAGATGTATATTGGGGACACACGAGTGCCTAGAGACACGACTAAAAGAACACAGAGGGAATCTATATGTATGTAATAAAGGATATCTGCCATCGCTGAGCATATGGTATGGCTAGGGACGAAACTAAGTTGTTGGACAGAGCCACCAAGCTCAAGGTAAGTAAAACCTTACACATCAACAGGATCCAAGCAAACTACAGGCTTAACAGACTATGGCTACAAGTTGCATGGCTGCCAAATCACAACCATGAGCAGCTAGAGGGTGGTGCAACCACGCAAGTACTAATTGCACAGATGCTTCATCCTCTGCATCAATACATATGGGTGTGCAAAGCGTAGGTCAATACATTAGTAAGTCTATTAAGTCTTCTGCACACCAAAAATTTAAATGGGAATGTGTGCTACCTATTGTATAATATTATGTGCACAGCACTGGGCGTGATCATCCAGCGCATGCGCACGTACAAACATAATCCACGTATAAAATCGATAGTACACACAAACACAAACTTTCCGAGCATTAGCTGTTCAGAACGCTGGTTGATATTGCGATCTCTACCTCATTGCTACCCTAGCTGCTAGGCACTTCTTTCAGCCGTATTTATTAGTCATTTGGATCAAGAAACAGTCTCTGCATTATTACCTGTATTATCTTGTGAGATACAGGCGAGTATTAGAGAGAGATTTTCCATGGCTTGTAGCTGTAGAAAGTGATGGATCTGTCACTGGTATGATGTGCAAGCTTCGTAAGAGGCACAAAACTAATAACCAATCTACCGTCTGGAGCTCGACCCCATGCACTTACTTTTGCGATAGTCTTGGATGTCACAAAAAATGTTCTCAGCATCTTGAAGCTGTTAAGCTTGAGACCCACCACCTTGCAGCAGAGAGAAGTGGTGGAATTCGTCAAGCATTTCAGGCTTAACTATCTCTACAAAAGCAAACTATCAAGGGAGCAAAGCAATGTCTCTATTGGTTGGTGCAGTCAGAAATCACACACACAATCAAATACTGTGATGCTGTCCAGTTTATGGGCTGTGACTACTTCAAACGCTTGAGTCATGGACACAATTACTGCCAAGTACAAAAGTTAGTGAATCATTGGTGAATTTCTTCAAATCATGGTAGTGTACGTGTGATGTTTTGCCAGCTGTCTCTCATTTGTTGTGTTTTGCAGTCATCATGCAGTGATATATGTCACTACTTCACTAACTAGTTACATGTACAATTGAAGCACTAGAACTATTGCGTGTGCCCACAGGTTCAAGGATGAACACACTTGATGCAGAATTGAAGAACTCACTTGCATACTGAGACATCAATGTTCGTCCAGAAGTGAAACAACAGTTTAAAACAAGAGTGAACGTCCTGTTCATCAAAGCATTGATTTCACTGGAATCTTTGCTTTTTCAGTTTTGGATTCAGAAAAACTTCCATCCTCACAGGAAGAAATGGTGTCCCAAAGTATGGTGAAACTCATGTAGATACACATACTGGAAAAGCACTATGGACGAGGAGATGGAGCTATTATTAACAGTTGTGACCACTAAGGAAGAATTAATGGTTCGAGCTAAGGCTGTACCTGAGCATGTACTGCAGATTGAGCTTTATTGATGGCAAAAGTGCTAAAGCTACTAACTATGGACTCAACTCTCGGATTAACATATCCCAACTTTGTCAAGTTAGCACAGCTAGGTGTGCTTAACACTTCCCCTCAGCACGGCTGATTGCAAAGAGCTTTTTCTACCGTGTGTCGAATAAAAACCTGACTAAGAAGTGGGATGTGTAATTCAACACTTCATCACAGTATGAAAATTTCCATGGAGGGATCACCACTGCAGCAATTTAACTTCGATGCTGCTGTTGATGTGTGGTCAAGATTTTAGTATCATCCATTTATATACCAAAAAATCCCGCAATAACCCCCCTGCATTTTCAGCTCAAGTTCTTGCATAGGTAGTTTTGTCTCGCATATAAGCCCCCCCTCCCCCCTCTGACTGTAAAATGTAGATTCTTACAGATCATAAGCCAAGTAAAAACAGTAGCCACGACTAACAAACTAGCTATTTGTGACATATTATGCCTTACTTTGTTGTTTTTCTCGAGTTTCGCCCACCAAATAGCCAGAGAAAGTACAGAGATCGCATGCCCACGTGGCATTCGACAGTCAGTAATGGTCGTCACACGAAAATGTTAGGATCCCGCATATAAGCCCCCTAACCCATTTTTGCACAATGCTAGCACGCACAAAGGGGGGGGGGGCGTAATCGCGGGATTCTACGAAAATTACTATTCATTGGAAAAGAATGATTAAAACTTGTCAAAAACCATGCCAGATGTGATCTCCAAGCATCTGTATTTCAAACTTTTCCTTGTGAGTTCCTTTGGAACTCACAAACAGCAAAAATACCACTCTATTCTTTTTTCTGAGGAAACCCCTGGATACCTCGTGTCCAAGTGACCTAAATAAAGCAGGCTTAGATAATTCGAGCTATTATTGATGGATATTTCAAGGTAGCTCAGTGTGAGCGTTAGTGCAAACGTCAGAAGGTCATCCCGTATTCTTTAGACATACTGGACCGTCTCATGTATGCACATGGTAGGGATTAGTGTACAGAAATTGTACAAGAGGTTGATGCATGCTCAGTGTACAAGCAATTTCTTCTCCCATTCAAAGGGTCATGGGGACTAGATATTCTATATAATACAGTACATAATTGTGAATACAACAATGTATTACATACCTACTCTCACAACCTGACAAGCAAGATAGAGGTCTTTATTGTTGAGATCAGAGCTGTCCAGGTCCTACAAGGGAAAAATCACAAGCTTAAGATTATGGAATAGTATTCGACGCGTAATTTATAAATGATTGCACATGGACACAATTCACGTGTTTTAATGCGATTTAGTCGAAAATGCGAATAAACATTGACCATTTACAGATGGAACAAAGTCCAAATTTCTATGCCAATTTTTTAAGACCCTGCAGAGATTCGAGCAAACTGACTTCAAAAACTGGAATATAATTGTCTCATTTATTATTCATGTGTACTTTGATCATGCGTGGGCGGAACACTATCCCGTAACCTTAACTATAGGTAGGTATAGACTAAAAGAGGATGACCTGGATACTCCCATATATTATGTACAAATATAAAAAAATAATTGACTAAAATTGAAGGGTGAAGTAGGGATGGCAAGGTCAAAAAGTACACAAACAAAAGTTGTACCCGGGATAACTTACCACATCCACTATATACTTGCTTTTTGAATATAGCTAGCTATATGGGGCACATGCAGGAATGGACAATCAATACTGACTACCCTTGGATTTCTCCCACATGCATAGAGTCAAGATCAAAGTATAGCGAGACTTACATACTGAATCAGAGGTGCATGTTAATCCACTATATACATCCCTACGCTTGCTTTTCTCGAGATAATCATTGATTATCTCGAGAAAAGCAAGCGTAGGGATGTATATAGTGCATTGATTATCTCGAGAAAAGCAAGCGTAGGGATGTATATAGTGGATGTGATAAGTTAATTATCCCGGCTACAAATCTTGTTATGTACTTTTTGATCCTGCCATCCCTACCTTATTCTTCAACTTTATTCAATCGCTTTTATACTTGTTACTGTCTTTTTTTATTGCCCTCAGGGTAATCCATGATTGTCATTACTTTTCATCAATGCCACCTAGCTGATTAGTCTCGTGGAGCAAGGAGAGGCTGGGCATGAGACTGTGTATACCAAGGTAACCTGATTTGGTTTGCCTTTTCATTTCTTTTTCTCGATTAGCTACCTATCCATGCACTTGTTTATATCAATTCCAACAATATAATACAGAGAAGCAGGTACCGCTGATTCAGTATATGATCATTAGTGCTATCCTTTGAGTCGGGCAATCTTGACTCTGTACTGGCATATGGGGAGAAATTCATGACTCGTGAAGGGGAATATACATTACAGCTATGCAGATATCTCCAAATATTGGCTCGGTGGCTAAAGCACCATAGGGGCATAAACCTGGTACCCCAAATGCACAGTACCTGGCTTAAATAGCTACTCCTAATCCCAGGCAGTCTTTAATTAATATATATGGTAGGTAGGATGTTACCTTTTGCATCACACACTATTTGAGCATGCATCAGTGAAATTCTTGAGACATAGCTGCAGGTAACCAGCGCCAATGTATTTTTCCAAGTAAAGTGTGCAATTGCAGTCCTATAGACTGACCTGCGAATGAAGCCACAGTACATCCCTCATTCTCAATCCCGAAGTTGGCTGACCAGCAAACTTGAAAGAAGGCTATTAAGAATCAAGTACCTATGAAAATTTGTTCGGGAGCGTATTTTAGAGGCCAATGGTGCAAAGGGGCTGGTATATTATCGACAGTCACAGTTCACTGAATGGCACTGATCAACTAACAAGTTTGTTAGCTGAGCGTACGCAGGTCCTGGATGCGCCAGCGCACGCACACCACTGACATTGTATATGACTTCACCATGGAAACACAGTATCAGCATGCACACTATATGATAAAATGGTCAATCAGACCACCACTAGACAGTATTCCCAAGAAATATTATTCATGAAAGATATAGGAAAAACCTATGAACTCACAAAATGATACCATGAAACTCCCATCATTCATATAGCCAAATCCTAGGATATTCATGGCACATGAAAATCCCATAAAATAATTTCATGGGATATGAAATACCTATAATTTTACCAAAAACCTATGAAAATAAAAATCATAGGTTTCAACGAACCTATGAAACACTACAAAGGCTATGAAATTAATTTCATGGGATTATATAGGATATGAAAACGCCATGGATATGAAAGAAGCGAAGGGCTTTGCAGTGCATATATAAGACCTTGCATCTTCTCTGCTTTGGCATCCCATCCTACAAAGAGAGGACTACGTTATCAACAAACTTTCTCCTAACAGAGAGACTCCTATGCAGCTATTCAAACCATGAAGAAGCTGGTCATCTTTCTCACATTCATGATCGGTGGCCTGATGATACTGGACTCTGCTCAAGCTTGTGAATACAAAGAAGCTGGTTATGTCTATATCATTTAGGAAGGACCACCAACCCTCTAGATCGCCACTGCTAGCTACCGATATCGATCCACTCTACATCCCCACCAAATTTCTAGATAGCTATATCCAGCTACATTGCCTTACCTCTTGCTGCACATGTGCGCACACGGGGTAAATAGTGTTAGGATTGTATGTGTGGACCAGCCAATGTAGTGTAGTGTGATGTTATCGGTGATGAATCCAAGGGTGTGCATCTTGCAGGGGGGGTGCTGCCGGTCCAGCTGGTCTCAGACCACTTTTTGGCAGGATATGAAATATCCATAAAAACGAAGATCATAGGTTTTAACGAATCTATGATAAAGAGTTCATGGGATTTTCATAGAGATGAATATGCACATGCATTGCATGTGACATACGTTGGTGCAGTGGCAGCTGCTTCTATTTTAAATCCTCACAATACATGTAGTTTGTTTAAGATGGCAGTTCAGCAGAACAGCTAGGCCAAGTTGTTAGAGCCTAGCTCTCCTAGCTTAGTTGGCTGTGTGGTGAACCATCTATAGTACTGTGTGTCTGAAAATCCCTATCTAAAGTACACTACTGAATAGCTGCTAGAAAGAGAGAAGAAACTCCAAGTCTTCAGATGCTAAGAAAATTCCTTGTAAGAATTAGCATGCAATGTGGAAGCAATGGTAATAGCATAGGCCTGAGAAGCCACCAACACAGATACCACGAGAGTGAAAATTCAATGATGTTGATCGCCATGTACTCCAATCTACACATCATGACCATCCGAAGCATCATAGAACAAGTCTCCATGAAGTCATTTTTATGCTCAGGCCAGCGTGGTCCAGCACTCACCTTTCCAGTTTCATACCCTTGCGTGTGTTGCAGTACAGGTCATCTCAGTGCCCGAGTCATGCGAGTTGTCACACAAATCATGTGTAGTGTGCATAGCGTGTGACGACCATTACCTTACACGTTTCTCTCCTCACTGAAATGATCACCAAACAAACACATATACAGTAACAAAACGCGATTATGCTCCCCTCGCGCATAAGCCCCCAGCATTTTCAGCTCAAGTTCCTGCAATGGTAGTTTTGTCTCGCGTAAAGCCCCCCCCCCGACTGTAAAAATTTAAGGAGACATTATAGACCATAAGCCAAGTAAAAATAGTATACAGCTACAATTCACAAACTAGCTACTCGTGTCATAATATTATGCCTTACTTCATTGTTTTTTTCGAGTTTTGCTCACCAAACAGCCAGAGAAAGTAGAGATTGCGCACCCACGTGGCAGTCGACGGTCGGTAATGGTCGTCACACGGAAATGTTAGGATCCTGCACATAAGACCCACCCCGCTTTTGCCTAAAGCTAGATGCACAAAGGGGGGTGCATAATCACGGGATTCTACGGTACAAGCATACACACCATAGAATCCCACAATTACATCCCCCTGTATTCTGAGCTCAAGTTCCTGCATAGGTAGTTTTGTCTCGTATATAAGCCCCCCTCCCTAACAGTAAAATGTAGATATTTAGAGTCCATAAGTTAATAAAAACAGTAGCTACAGCTAACAAACTAGCTATTATGTTATATTATTTTGTCGTTTTTGAGTTTTGCCCATCAAACAGCCAGAGAAAGTAGAGAGATCGCGTGCCCACGTGGCATTCGATGATCGGTAATGGTCGTCACACGGGAATGTAATAATCCTGTGAATAAGCCCCCTCCCCACTTTTGCCCAATGCTAGCATGCACAAGGGGGGGGGGGGGGCGTAAAAACTGCTTCCTGCCTCTCGAGTATTCGGGGTTCGCTCAGGCTTGCCCCAAATTATCATCTTTCATACCATGTCTGCTCCTGTATAAGTAGAGTCATTAATAAATCTCTAAAATTAGTTCCATTTTGATGGTATATTTTATTTCAAGTTAAAATTTAAGCATCATGCACACAATATTTTATGGTGTCTAAGTACCTCCTAGTAGATGTTAGAAGCTGCAAGGCACTGTCAAAGTTGACAATACCTATGCATGTACAGTAGGTAACTTGACAAACGAGTGTGAGTAGCGAGGAGGTGACTAGCATGGCCTGGACGTTCATTAACGGGTGCAAAAGGCGCCCTCAACACACACGAGTGAGTACTCACATGCTTGCACATATCCGCACGCACTCGCAAGTACGTATAGGGCGTGGTCCAATTGTTGCACCAACAAGACAATGGCGGCAAAATCAAGACAACAGGCAGTTCGCGCGCTTATCGTATTTTTTGATGAACACTGATGAGTTTAATGAGCGAAGAGAGGTAGTAAAAGATTCACCAGGCATAGATATGCTTCCTATTCTCTGTATTTTTTCATGACAAGTCTCGAGTACTCATGAACGTGATTGCGAGCACTGTCACCCGCTGAAGCATGACACTTTTAGAAAGCTTTAGCAAGCTTGTTGAGAGAAGAGAGGCAGTAAAACTATACGTATACATGTGTGTAGCTCACACACGAGCTATATTTGTTTTGCTGTCGAGTCTCGAATACTTGTGTGTGCCCGCGCAAGCGCATGCACTCGAAACGGGTACTGGGTACACGTGGTTGCTGGAAATTGACTCGCGAGCAGGCGCTACACTACACGTGTGTCAATCGCATTCGTTTGTCAAGTTACCTGTGAGCAGTACTGTATGATCTAGAGAATAATCTTGGTACAAGCACAACTATATACAGGCTTCTTCAATTTCCCACTCTTATAGGTCTTAAACACTACCTTCGAGTGCACCCAGCCTTTCACTCTCTACATTACACTTAGCTCTGTCCACCCTGTTTAACTGAGCATGTGTGTCTCATGAGCTCAACATTGGATATTATTTTAATGGCTTGGAGGGACATGTCATGCATGCAAATCAGTGCTCTAAAATGCATCCTTCTAGACAGAAGTGAATTACCCTGCCACTATTTCTAGTAAAAAACATGGTGTTTGGCCCCTCTTCTAGTGGATGATCGTCATAAATAGATGTAGTGCAGCTGGTTCCAGTTGGGACACCGGATTTTTTTAGGTACATACTTCATAACTGCGCAATTCTAAAAGTGTCTATTGAACCTGTCCTTATTTTATTCATATATTATCCTTGATCTGTATCATGGCACACTAATACATAAGGAAATTATATTATATTATGGGTAGGTCCCATTAGGAAAACAACTGTGCATCAATAAAACACTAATCACCACCATTGACCACAAGTCATGCATGTTCTTCTAAGATGGTGTCACTTTCTTCTTCATCACCAGAATTTGATTCATTACCGGTAACAGATGACACTCTTACACATTTCGTATAATTTCTGGTTCCTGCTGATATAATTATTATACTATCTCGACCTTACTGTATGCAAAGATATTGAGATAAATAGCACAAGATGGAAATAATTGGTCAAAGTAGCCGGAAAAACACTATGTGCGCTAGCACATATATTACTACAAAAGCATTAATTTTCATGGGTCGTACTGATGTGAACCATGAATTGGAACCTCATAAAAATCATCCGCATACAGTATGTCTTGCATATGCACACAAACACATACCCATTGTTATATTATGTAATATACTTACTGCAAATACAGCAAAACACTGGTTGATTTTTTCAGGATCTTTAGGAAGACAATGCTGGGACAGTGATATCATATACCTCTCACTGAAATATAAATAAAATATGTCTAGCTATCACTAAACATAAGAGCATAACTAATACAAATATCATTCAACCAACAGGAAATACTTGCCAATTACACCCCTGCTCGTACACGCGTATCTATTTTTAATCTGGTGCTGAAGATAACATAGAACGTAAGTCAAATTGATAAAAACTATCAACTATGTGAAAAAAATGTTCAGATAACCATGTTTCTTATATAGTCCGTGTCATTACATGAGGGCATGGATACGCATCTTAGATGCGCCCAGTTGCTATGAACGCAGGGTGCGGGCGGAGAGAAAGTCTGCACTACAAGATTCAGGATTGATCAGAACTGTAGGGCTGTGTGCACAAAGAAGATTGGCCTTTATGCCTCGGGCCATAGCTACAGCTAAAGATGCATTGTCCATTGTCGAACGATCAGTACAAAAGTGCCGCACGTTTCGACAGGCCTGCTAAGCAGGCGCTGGCCACCGAGCCTCGAGCGTAGCGAGAGGCAAGGTCTGTTCTTTGTCATAACTGTCAGCAGTCCAGTAGCGCCATTCGAGCAGAGTAACTAACACGGTACTAATGGACAATCTTGCACAGGCAGGATACTGTTTGTGCATGAACTATATCTCTATGTTTTGTGAGCATGTACTGATGCATGCATACTAGCCATATTATCCCATGATTGTGACATTAAACATATATGTTTTGAGATATTAATTATACCGTACTCAAAATGGAGCGCCTAAAACATGCATGATTCAGCACATTTCATGCATGGAAGCTACTTCCATACACACGAAATATATATGAAAGCACGATTCAGCTGCTAATCACAGGGTAGCAATAAAGAGTTGAGATAGTTATTTATATACCGTAGGTAGGATTGGTATATTATGTGCGAGGCGAAAGTTATATGATTTCTAGTTAAAGGTATTACTCGATTTTTATTTATGCAATAATGCCAGGAGCCAGATTCCAACATCGAGGGTGGGGTCGAGTAGAGGCAAGGGCCGCTATAAGCCCTTGGTACCATATATACTATCGGGAGTACATTACAAGGAGTGTGCAACACACAGTATAGTAGTACAAACATCTCTTTCCAGATTTGATATCACAATTAACCACCCTTGTACGTGGGCCTGAATATCATTAAAAGGTACTTAAGTTGCAACCACTGAGTTACATTCTGTATAGCTATTGCTGCAGCTAATTACTGATAAAACAGTGCAGATACAACATTCATGGCTTTGTGGTTTTAGTGGTTGTGTGTTAATGATATTCCGTGACATCAAATCCGGAAAGAGGTGATTGTACTACTACTATGTGTGTTGCACACTCATTGTGATGTACTCCTGATACTATAGAGGTGATCACCACTGAAAATACTCATTAGTAGTCCGTAGATATCGGCAACATCCTTCTCCCTGGCTCTTTCAAGAATCAAACTGTTGTACCATTCAGCCAAACAGACTGACTGTTTACTAGCTGATCGATCGCATGCAATATATTGACTGGCATTCAACACATGTACATGGTGCGAACCTTAGCTGGCCACCCTATTGCGCAATGTATGTAAGTACAATGTGCACATTTATTTGTGATCTTGATAAAATACATAACCAAAAATACCACTACCTGGTTATAATGGTGACAGATTTGTGTATACCTTTGAATTATGTAAGAGCTGCTCTATCTATTACCACAGAATCCCGTCATTACGCCCCCCCTTAGTGCATGCTAGGATTGGGCAAAAGCGGGGAGAGGCTTATACACAGGATCATTACATTTCCGTGTGACAACCATTACCAACCGTCGATGCCACGTGGGCGCGCGATATCTCTGTACTTTCTCTGTCTGTTTGGTGGGCAAAACTCGAAAAAAACGACAAAGAAAGGCATAATATGACACAAATAGATAGTTTGCTATTTACAGTCAGGGGGCCTAATATGCAAGACAAAACTACCTATGCAGGAACTTGAGCTAAAAATGCAGGGGGGCTTATTCGTGAAGGAAGGAGGGGGCCAAATCGCGGGATTCTACGGTATATATGTGTACAGCTGCCAACAAGCTACGTTTATTTTCCTATGATGGTAGGATTTTCTGTCGTGTGGCTTTTACTGAAAATGCTTCGTTCAAGAGTTATATGGCTACATTTGCTGGTCACTGCCGCTATACTCGCACAGCAGTATAGTTCAAAGCTCAATGGTTCATAGCAACAACCACCCTGGTGTATCAACCTCTGCACTGTGGTGCACACATAATTTGTTGGGACATTAGCTACCTTCTTCAAAACATCTTGAAGAACTATGATGCAAAGCCCTTGACACAAGACTGAAGTACACTGAGCAGTAGTGCACGTCCAATAACATTGCTGCAAGTTGCTCACTTGAGTCCAAGCAATGCATGCATGCATACAAGCTTAGCTACAAATGGTACCGCAATAAAGCACGTTGCATGGCAGCTAAACATACATACCTTTACAGTTGAAAACAAGTCACTATTGTCAGCTTCATTCGTCGAAGCGAGATCTCGATTGTTCGGTACAACTTTGTCAGAAGATTCATCTGCAGCTACAAGTTGGTTGGAGAGGACACCACATTCGCGGTTGGAGTAAGATAAATTTGTAATTAACTGTGGGCGCGCATTCGCTGTAAGATTATGGTAGTCGTGTGTGTGTGTGTGTGTGTGTGTCTGTCTGTTACCATGAAATCTGCTACCTACCTCATTTATACACCGAGAGCAAGATATCTTAGGGTTCTGTATGGAGTTTTTAAGATTTTCTGTCGTGTGGCTTTTTACTGAAAATGCTTTGTTCAAGAGTTATGGTTTCATTTGCTGGTCACCACCGCTTTCTTGCTCTCTGTGGTGAGCGTTCCATGTTTCCATCGAGAAAAGAGACTACAATGGCTTTTTTTTCAACTTGAAGTGTATAATGATAGGTCGAACACGATGACGGGCTCATCACTTATCCTAGCACAAAGAGCAGACACTGGCTGAGGCTTCTTGGCTGAACATCATCATCCCATACATATACACGCAGGCCACTCCCATGATATTGACATTCCCATGTTTCAATGTTGCCACTCCCATCTTTCAATATGATTCTACTATACGTATGCGCATGCATGCTGCATGTAACTACGTATATACCTGCAATGCCTACTTTGTGACCTCTGGATCTAAAAGTTTCATCAGAAAGTATTTCGGCTAGAAACATGAAAGCAGAGTATTCATCACCATCACTGAATAAAGAAACTAGTGTAGCAATAATTTCCATCATTTATTTTATATGTATCACAAATTTTAATGAAACTAGAATATTTGTGTCGACGGTTTCGCACCATGGTGTTAGTTGGAAGATTAAAGACATCCCAAAACATGGTCGTCGCCAATATTAATGATGAGTGTATTCTTGGAACAGAGTTTCTAACTCCGCATAAATGCGAGTGAGCCTGAAGGATGGTATACTCTCCATTAAAGGAGAACAGGTTCCTATATAGAGAGACAATTCTTCCTATCTGCTGCAGAGTTGTGTTGGAGAATCACGTGGACTTGCCTCCATAGTCGGAAACTGTCACTAATGCAAGTGTTTAGAACCAGGGAAAGGGGAGGAGCGCAAGCCTCCCAAACAGAAGATTAAAACTTCACCAAGCACTTATGGGTATAGCTCAATAGAATCTATGCAACACTCACTGCTATAATTTGCACTCAACCAGTAGTAACTACAAAATTTGAAAATTTGGCAAAATGCACCATTTTCCTACCGTAGTGTCCTGGGTAAGCGCCCATGGGTGCTTTAACATAACTCGCAATTTTGTCCTGCATGGGTGCATACCTGGGATCAAAATCCCATACGTTTACATCGAAGCTGCTACAGTGGCCCCTGGAAATGCTGTACATGGGCGCTTACCTGGGAGTGGGTACTTGTTCAGAACACTACAGTAAGCGCATGCGCTTACATTTCCACAAGAAGAGAATCTGTGCTTAATAGCGAGGTGTGCCTAATAAAGAATACCAACATCCAAGTACACATGTGCATCCATGGCCAAATGTAAGGGAGTGTCCAGTCACTCCGATTGCACGATCATTCATGCTGCATGTTACTGCACTCCTACACGTTCGAAAAGGAGCTCACTGCTGTAAAAAGCCTGAGAATTGATCGTAGCCATTTTATTTCAACTATATCAAAAAGGCTGGAACCCTGGGCTAGCAAACAAGCATGCAGATATCAAGGTCAAGACCACATATAGGCCAAACTCTTGTATGTGGACCGGTGGTTCTGACCTGCACAAGTAATATGGCAGGGATTGCTAAATCCTTCCCCTCCACTATAAAACGTAAACTAATAACCTAGAAAGGGGACAGGGATCTAGCTGGCCAGATACAATTATACATAGCAATTAAGCTTAGCACGAAACTGAGCCCAAAGTGGTCCGATATTCGTGAGGGTACAATAGAAAGCCTAATTCTAGTTCCTGCAGAATTTCCTTTGTAAGTATAGTCAATCAGTAGCTGCTGTGATACCGTACTTTCTCATTATTAGGTGCATTTCGCTTGTAAGTGCATATTCGCTATTAAGCACATGCTATTTCGCTGTTCTATTCATTCGCTATTAGGCATATTTCACTTATAAGCGCATCGGTAAATATTACAAGGTCAGGTGCATCCCATGCAGTCTGCCTACCACAGTAAGTGTAGCTAAGTTAGCCGTTAAGCCAGCGGTCCAATTGTTGCAGATCCAGGAAGTGCATCCGGTGGCACATTCCAATGCATGCAATTTTTGCCGTTTTTTATCTATTTTTCTTACTTGTTCTATCTAGGCCATTTTTCACTTCTAGGACTCCAAACAAAGACCAGAAGACAGAGCAACTCTTCTACTTTCTGCTCGTTTAAGTCCTATAATCCGGAGACATTTATGAGCTCTGCGGCAAGCGCTTCTGTGCATGCTACTCGTAAGCGCTCACAAAAAGCACCTCGCGCAAAAAGTGGGGCATTTAGGTTCCCTTGGATGGATTCCCATGATTCAAGTACCATTAAATAGCTCTTGTGTTGCTCTACAATATGAGACTGGAACGAAGTTTTTCCATCGAGCCATTCCAGAGTTACACAGCATTGAAAATCACAAAATTTCAGTACAACCGCATGGTATTTTCCATATCTTCTCAAGGTTTCTGCCCATGCAAGAACAAGTCATAAATGAAAAGAAATAGAGTATTCCTTGTGTACTTCCAAGTTTCTAAGGAGGAGGCATCGTCATCCAGATGGAGGGATTCCTTCTCTGTAGTCTAGTAAGTATTTATGAATGTTGGCCACGGTAAATAATATGAAGCGTGTTAGCCTCGTACCCAGGCCTGGGTACGAGCTTAGAAGCGTGTGTGAGGCGTGTATCAGCATAGAAAAAGTCCAGGGATGGGTGAGCCTTTAATACCAGTGTAGTCTGGATGCATCAGAGGAAGAGTCTGTGTTGTAAAGCAGCTTACATCAAAGCTGGAAATCCCGAGCGTATACTTACAATTGAAGGTAGCTAACACTTCACTAGTGCTCTGGTACTTCACCCCCCCCCCCCCCTCTCTCTCTTTCCTTTCCTCCCTCTCTCTCCCTCCCTCCCTCCCTCTCCCTCTCTCTCTCTCTCTCTCTCTCTCTCTCTCTCTCTCCCTCTCTCTCTCCCTCTCCCTCTCCCTCTCCCTCTCCCTCCCTCCCCCTCTCCCTCCCCCTCCCCCTCTCCCCCTCCCTCCCTCCCTCTCCCTCTCCCTCCCTCCCTCCCTCCCTCTCTCTCCCTCTCCCTCTCTCCCTCTCTCTCCCTCTCCCTCTCCCTCTCCCTCTCCCTCTCTCTCTCTCTCTCTCTCTCCCCCCTCTGACCCTGACCCCACGCACGTACACAATAGGTGATGTTCCTATGATCAGATTTATCGAGTGTTGGAAGAGAGTACTTTCTGTCAACCATAGCTGTGATGATGGAATAGGAGACTGATTGTGAAAGCTCCAACAACCTTCAGCAAAAGTTCAAGATGGCCTTTGATAGTCAGCATGCGCAGCTATATAGCTAGCTTGTACTATGTAATATCATTGGTTGTATGTAAACGTACACGGTGAAATATCAATTTTGTACTATTTTTAATAGCGTGTAATTCTGGAATGGCTTGATGGAAAAACTTCATTCCAGTCTCATATATTGTAGAGCAACACAAGGGCTATTATTGAATGGTACTTGAATCATGGGAATCCATCCAAGGGAACCTAAATGCCCCACTTTTTGCGTGAGGCACTTTTGTGAGCACTTGCAAATAGCATGCACAGAAGCGCTTGCCGTGGAGCTCATGAATGTCTCAGGGTTATGGGACTTGAACGAGCAGAGAGTAGAAGATCGCAAGTTACTCGGTCTTCAGGTCTTTGTTTGGAGTCCTAGAAGTGAAAGATGGCCTAGATAGAACAGGTAAGAAAAAATAGATAAAAACAGCAAAAATTGCATGCACTGGAATGTGCCACCGGATGCACTTCCTGGATCTGCAACGCTTGTACGTGTTTTGGACCGCTGGCTTAACGACTGAAGTAAATTTGTTAGTACCAATTGCATAACTAACCAGGTATAGTCAAATCCAAAAATGGATGAAAATGGTCAGTACAAAATCTTCCATATTTGGATGATTCTTGTACTGAATTCAAAAATCTTCCATATTTGGATGATTATTGTCCATTTGTCTCTATAATATGGAAGATTTTGTACCGACCATTTTCATCCACTTTTGGATTAGGAATATACCTCAACTAACAAGCAAACAGATTCTGTCTATTGAGCTCTCATTGGTCAATTCAAACCAATTATCATATTTTCTCGTTATTAAGCGCATTTCGCTTATAAGCGCATATTCGTTATTAAAGGCATTGTACGTGTCAGGATATAAGTGATGATTGTTACATTTTTAGATCTAGCATACGGACTCACGTTGTGATAAATCGCACACGTACAAAAATATTGTCGCGCGCTCCTCGTGGACTCCAGAACACCATCAAACGACAAGGCAAGGACTTAGCTACTCATAGCGCTGCTAGAGGACTGGTATCTGTGTCTGCTTGTCGATCGACTCTCGCTTGCTGAAGGTAAATGTACTCGTGGCATACCACGTATACCTTGCACATGGTAGATCTAGCTAGATATAGACATCGCTGATCAGGCACGGCCGACTGTCGCCCGTCCCTCTGATAGATCTCTTACCTTCCGCCGCTAGCTGAAGACCTTCCGGCTCCAACACTTGAGCATTTCTTGGACCGATCGCGTTCTGCTACCGTGAACTACAACCGTTAATTGAAAAGTGGCTGCCAGATTTCAATCTAATGGGCGTGGTTACATCATATGTGACACTAATTTACTAAATTATATCGTGGCACAATGCCTTTAAGCGCATGCTATTTTGTTGACCTAAGCGGCGCATTTCGCACATAAACGCATATGTAACCCTTGACCTCAATATCTGCATGCTTGCTCGCTTGCTTGCCCAGGGTTCCAGCCTTTTCAAGATAGTACAAAATCACGATGGCCACTGTCGATTCTCAGGGTCTTCAAGCAACTAGTGCCAGTTTGAGCTGGGCGGAATGCAGCAACGCAAACAATAGCATGATCAATCGATTGGCCACACCCCCTAAATGATACTGCAAATGCGCATGCGTTCTTCGATGTACCTCAGCATAACGAACAGGAGAGGGGGAGTGGGTCTAGTGGGCTGGGCTAACTCTAATGTGGCTGCCCTAGCTTGAACATTTAAGCACAATCACTGTTAATGTTGCTAGTTGTTTCTATGTGCTGAAAGATCAATTCTGCTACTAGAACTGCTACATTTCTATTTTACCTTGATTATTTGAAGCATAGTCCTCATACACATGCTACTTGAATTACGGTTGCTGTCAATGGCACCATGAAGTATCTTAATAAAAGCCATGCAGCCACCCTCGCCCTTAATTATAGTAACCATACTTGAGCAAGATTGAATTAATATTGCAATCGCTGCTGCTATTCAAAGAATGAAGATTGGTATCGTATCATGTAAGGAATTTATCTCGACACTTTCGCGTCTAACTGTGAAGGTGATACTTCGAATATCAGCCCATCCCCACCATAGTAAGGTGCAATACCCATGGGCTCCTTTCACGAAAGTATGATATAATTATTTAATTAGTCAAAAGTCTTAAGCCTTTACAATAATTATTCTCCCAAATGCAGAAAATGTTCTTAAGCCAGGATTGTCGATGGTGTTAAACAATAGAATGGGTACATAGATCAAACCACTGAAATGGGCAAAACTCAAGCATAACTACCATTATTTTGCTGTATTATAGGATGTAATACGTACAGTAGTTACTTAGTAGGAATTTGGTCAACTAGCTTAATTGGATACCTACCTCAGAGTTTTATACACTTTAGCATCATATATGAAGAAGAACAGTTCACAAGGTTCATTCACAGGAAGAGCAAGAGCGGAAAATTTGAGAAAGAGATGGTGTTCATCTCGCTTTGGTGCAGGTGCAGGTTGAGTAGTTAGATGGACATAGCTCTTACGGTTCTGCATCAAGAAGTATGTACATATGCACTCCCTGAGCATCAACATGTGTGATACACTCATAACTGGTGAGAACATGCATTTACCTATGCAAATTGCAACTCTATGCAAGCATGCAGCATGCATGTACTTTGAACACTTTCAATGAAATACTCTAAACATGCAACACGCACACAGGAAAACATTGTAAAGCAACCGTTTATAACATTTCTTAGATCCTAGTTGTAACAAATACTGTAATCTCATTGGTCCAAACTAGGGTTCTAAATAGACTCATAGAACCCTTGTAAATCTTCATACAACCCTTGTAAAAATTGCATGTCTCAAGGAAATAGCTACATAGTAATAAATTTCTAACCGTCATGGCAGCCTAGCTCAGGTAAGATATAGCATAGAAACTAACACAGAGGCTTATTACATAGCTACACACTGCTTGCCTTGTCCTCACAGCTCAGTGGCAGCTGGCACAATAAGCGTGATTCTATTTAATAAAAGCACACTTGATGATCGATGGGAGTGGCTGTCTGAGTTCAAAAGTTCAATAGCTGCCATGACACTTGTACTAGTGTTGACAAGACCTTGAAGATGACGGTATTTCGCTCGATTTATGACTTGTCGCTAGTATTGCAAAGACGTTTTCAGCTTGTTGCTAGGATCTTAGACGGTGGTTACTAGGTTTCCACATGATTTAGAAGCCCTCAGGCACTCCACTCCGTAGGACCCTTGCTTTGCTCGGGTTTTACATGAGTCCCTTCGGTCTTCTAAATAATCACGTAGAAACCTAGTAACCACCGTCTAACTATTACGTAACCATTTTTACTTATAAATGATACCGTAAATCAAGAAATTTGTGTTGCATTAAAGTCATGCGGTTCAGTGTCATTTTGATCAAATTAAAAATTAATGTGATCAAAATCATGCGCATTTCAACCTTGAGATACTTCCCAGAGAAGCTATTCTTTAGCTAGAGTCTCTCAATCAGAATCACAAGTGGGTACTAATTTCACTGATCTTTTCAGTATTACTGACACTCAGTTTATTAGTCTCCTCTGTTTCTCTCTGCCTGATTCACATATAGCTAATAGGCAGAGCTTCCTTTTTAAAAATACTTTAGCAAACTCATAATCAGTAGTGCAGGTAACTACACACTAGCACTAGCATGCATTGGTGTGTGACCTTGTGGTAAACCACTGGCACATGGGGTGGGCAATAATTGCGTTAGTTAAAATAATGTAATTTTATTCATGCACCTAGGCTATACCACCCGCATGAATTAGCATGAATAGGATGCACGCATAAATTTCATGATTTACGGTATGCCTTTTAACACACCAGGAGCTCTTTCAGACAGACTGGAAGCACTTTGCTAGAGAAACATTTACAATCACCTCTACATCCAGAAGTTTACCAGGTAATTATACGACATACTGTCTTCATTTGAACAGTAGCCGCAACTACTATTAAATTTACCATTGCTGGAGTACGGCTACCTATCAAGGGCAGCTTTTATTATCCCTCGGCGCATGCGCGAGGGTTACAGTAGTCGTTCAGTGTGTGTGTGTGTGTCTGTCTGTCTGTTACTACGCTAACTGCTACATACCTCGTTTGCGATTCCAAATCGCGATGTTATAAGGTTCCTTATGGCGATCCAAACTCATGATTTGTGTGGATTTTGCAGAGAACACTTTATTCGCTAGTTTTGGCGTCATTTGCTGATTCTAAGCTTCTTGACTTCTCCGATCCCGACCAGCTAACTTTACGTATAAATAGAACGCTGGGCGTGTCGCGCTATATACGGCATAGGCCTAATAGTTATATGCATGCGCAAGGGTTACGAAGGCGGGGTCAGGGGACGTACGGATAACTATACTCGCCCTTCTGTACCGAATGCTCCTATGGTTCGTTCAGCGAAGTGTGTATCACTATCGAGCTCGCAATTTTCAGAGGTCTTTCTGGTAATGATGCGTCGTGTCTGTTGAAAATTATGTCTCCAGTCAAGCTGTGTCAAAAGTGCACTTTGGACACAGCTTGACTGGAGGCATAATTTGATAAATAAAGTGCATTTTGGACACAGCTTGAATGGAGGCATAATTTGAATAAACATGTATATTCAAATTATCATTGTACCACTATGAAATTGTTAATAATTATTAGCCATACAATCATCTTTTAATATAGCTACCTGTGTAGTATGTCATTACTATAAATCTCACAGCGCCGAGGGTTTGGCATCAGTAGTGTTCATTAATTTTGGAACAATACCTCTTAGTGTCATGAACTCAATCGACTAGTTTTTCAGCAATACTTTTCGAAAAGTTGGGATGTGATGAAAAAATAAGTAGCAGAAGCAAGCCAAGGATGACTTCCATCATGCTTTTGCCTTCAACTAACAAATCGTTTATGGCTTGCGATCATGGTCACATCTACTTAATTTTGTTCACGCAAGCATTCAGCTGGTTGAGAGTGGATACAATTTCTTTTGTAGAGCTCCATGTGTGGCTACTACATGAGGGTGGGTAGCAATTGAGATCGATGCAGCTAATACTCGAATAAATATATATGGTATGATATGTGCAACACTATATAGTGCCATCTGGCAATCTATACACAAAAATATACCTTATAACGGAAAACTTCTGCAAGGTTTTTAATTTGGCAATATGGCGAAATCGGCATAGGTTGCCAAGCAAACCCGAATTGATTATCCCTACAAATCTTGTTTGTGTACTTTTTGGCCCTGCCATCCCCACTTTATCTTTTAATTTTCAATTCTTTTTTATACTTGTAGGGAAGTAGGTACACCACCGATTCAGCATGCTTGTGCAATCCTAGCCTTCGGGTCAGGCAGTTATGGTACCGCAAATACACAGTGAGTTCAAACTTGAATACTCCTGTAAGTGCAAATCCCAGGCAGTCTTTTGATAGCTAGCTAGGACGCCTTCTTTTGCATCACACACTATTGAATATACATCAGTGGGATTCTCGAGACAGCTCAGGTAACCATGTACCAGCGTCCAGACTAGCGACTGACCTGCGAATAAAGCCATGCCCCTCGTTATCTCATTTATATCCTGAAGCTGGCTAACCAGCAAACTTGAAAGAAGGCTACCGTATTTCTTCTAAAAATTCGGCATGAAAATAATAATATTGCTTTAGCTTCGCCGAATTTTTAGAAGTTAATATTAAACATTCTGTCTGCGTGCGCATTCCATTCCCGTTTATAGCATATGCGCATGACGACCTTTGCCGAAAAATTAGAGACTATTTTCAATCATTCGGTAAAGGGTGCCGAATAATTAGAAGGGCCGAATTTTTAGAAGAAATACGGTATTTAGAATCAAGTAGCAACGAAACCCTGTTTCGGGAGCGTATTTTACGGGTCAAAAAGTTAACTGTCGGTACGTAGTAGCCACCATAATCGACAGTTCACTGAGCTGGTCAGCTAGCTGAGCGCTCGAGCGCTTGAGCAGGTCCTGGATGTGCCGGCGCACGCGCACCACTGACATCGGTCACAAGACTTCACCATGGCAACACCGTATCGTACGAGCATGCGCAATATATGACTAAATGGCTAATCAGACACACCCATTCGCAAATTGCACTGTACACACCCACAATGAAATCGCTGTCCTGATAACACAAAACAAGCGTGCCACAGACATGCGCACTCGAAAATAGAGTGGATTTATACTCGAACTAAGGTGAGCGGTCATAGTAGTCTTGAGTTAGCCCAGGAAAACAGAAAGAAAGATTGACAAATGGCTATTTTTTGAACATCTGGTTCTGGCATATAAAACTGAGTTGATGAATGATCTTGGTCTTGCTAGATAGATAATTTGCTGTAGATTCTGATTTTGACACTTAGAAATTTCACAAAGTTACCTGTTTTGAAATATTAGGATGTTTGTAATGTATTACATATATGGAGTATCCGTGCCATCCCTACTTATAGGGTCTACCGACTCTATGATATTAACAAGTATAAAAAACAATTGAATAAAATTGAAGGATGAAGTAGGGATGGCAGTGCCAAAAAGTATACTAACAAGGTTTGTATGGATAACGTATCACATCCACTATACATCTCTACGTTTGGTTTTCTCGATAATTAACATCATACACTCCTGATTCAGTATGTAAAGTGTTGCCATAATTTGATATAGATCCATGTATTGATTTTCCATTCCTGCATGCATGCATGCGAGCCATATATCATAGAGTCGGTAGACTCTATAAGTAGGGATGGCCTGGATATGCCATATATATAATACATTACAAATACCCAAATATCTCAAAACAGGTAACTTTGTGAAATTTTTAAGTGTGAAAATCAGAATCTCCATCAAATTATCTATCTAACAAGACCAAGAACATTCATCAAATCAATTGTATATGCCAGAACCAGATGTTCAAAAAAGTGGACATTTCTCATTCTTTCTTTCTTCTTTCTTTCTTTCTCATTTCCAGGGCTAACTCAAGACTGTCTGGACCGCTCACCTTAGTTCTCATATAAATCCACTCCATTTTGTAGCACGCAGTGCAGTGGCACGCTAGTTTGGCATTATCTCGACAGTTACGTAATAGTGGGTGTGTACAGCGCATTGATCATTGGGTGTGTCTGACACGCCATTTTGTGATATAATGCGCATGCTCGGAATGTGTTGCCATGGTGAAGTCATGTGACAGCGCCCTGGCCCTAGGCGAGCTCTAGGCGAGCTCGAGCCGAAGCGAGCTAGCTATATAGCGCGCTGGATCGATCATGAATATGAAGGCGCAAGGGTTGGGGAGCGGTAAGGTGCTAGGCATAGGCGAGCTACTCGCTAGCGCATGCAGCGCTAGTGCTCCGCTGGATTGATCATAGATATCATGCGAAGGCGCAAGGCTCGAGGAGCTTGCCTAGTAACATACAGATCATGCCGCAGTCATAGAATCAGTATGCCGAGTAGCTGCTGCTAGCAATAAAATTTAAAACTTGGTCTTCTCCCTAAACGGAAGAGTCTCATCACTACTTGGGCCACCTAAAGCAGCCTTCTTTGTCAGCCTGCTTCATCACATAAGCATACGAGAGGTGTGGCTACGAAACTTCGGCATCTCCCATCGTCCACTTAATTACACTGGACAGAAGTTATGAGCAAGCCATGTGAGATAGCATTGATAAAGTGCACTATGTGCAATAAAAAAAAGAACAGGAACAAGTATAAAAACAATTGAATAAAATTCAAGGATGAAGTAGGGATGGCAGGATCAAAAAATACACAAACAAGATTTATAAGGGATCCCTACACTTGCTGTTTGAGGGATGCAAAAATAACCAGTAATAATGCATGCGATTGAATCAAACTGACCATCCCACCATCGTGACAACTAGGAATAACCTGAATATCTCACTCGACAAGTACGTTGACATTAATAGGTGCGTAATAATAAAGAAAAGCAAGCGTAGGGATGTATAGTAGATGCGATTATCCCTTACAAATCTTGTTTGTGTATGACAATGTACAGTGGATGTGTGTCACGAGTTGTGTGACTTGTAAGAATCTTATATTCTGCCTTTATTGCACAATATAGAAGCAGCTTAAATAGTAGTGCAAGTAGTGTAACAGCCCTAGCTGTCTATGTACAATAGCATGTTCACATCTATTCAGTTCTAACTAGACAGTTTAGTGTTCTCAGGACTGGATTGGCTGGCCAGGGCTAGGATTCCGTGGCTCCGTTACAATGTGATACGTTATCCCTACAAACCTTGTTTGTGTACTTTTTGGCACTGCCATCCCTACTTCATCCTTCAATTTTATTCAATTGTTTTTTATACTTGTTACTGTTCTTTTTTTAGTGCCCCCAGGGTATTTCATACATGATAGTCATTAATTTTCATCAATGCCACCTAGCTGACTAATCTCGTGGGGACAGAGGCTGGGCATGAGACTCACCATGGTGACCAGATATTATGGTTTGCCTATATTCATTATTATAAAATGCATGGAACTAGCTTCTGGACCTAGCTATATCCAACCGTGCGTGCTCTAACAATAATGTATTATTACAATATTATAGGGAAGCAGGTACATCACTGATTCAGCATATTTGTGCGATCCTAGCCTTTGAGTCAGGCAGCTATATGGTACCCCGAACACACCGTGAGTTCAAATTTGAATACTCCTGTAGGTGCAAATCCCAGGCAATCTTTTGATAGCTAGCTAGGACATCTTCTTTTGCATTACACACTATTGAACACGCATCAGTGGGATTCTCGAGACAACTCAGATAACTAGTAACCTGCGACTGAAGCCATACCCCTCGTTATCTCGATCCTGAAGTTGGCTAGATCGGCAAGCTTGAAAGATTAGAAGGCTGTTTAGAACCAAGTAGCAACGAAAACCTTCGTTTCGGGAGTGTATTTTATAGGTCAGTAAGTGTACTGTTGGTAATAGCCACCATAATCGACAGTTCACTGAGCTGATCAGCTGAGCGCTTGAGCAGGTTCTGGATCAATCGTGGATGCGCTGGCGCATGCGCACCACTGACATTGGTCACATGACTTCACCATGGCAACACCTTATGAGCATGCGCATTATATGACAAAATGGCCAATCAGACACACCCACTCGCAAAATGCCCTGTACACACCCAGAATTAAATCGCTGTCCTGATAACACAAAACAAGCATGCCACAGACGTGCGCGCTCCAAAATGGAGTGGATTTATACTCGAACTAAGGTGAGCGGTCATGGTAGTCTTGAGTTAGCCCAGGAAAACAGAAAGTTAAACACTAAGTAGAAAAATTACACACTAAATAAAATTATTTTAAACACTAAGTAGAAAAAAAAAGCAAATTTAAATAAATAATCTAATTCATGGGGGGTTTGGGAGTACTTGTGGAGATAATTTTTACATGGGCACGCAGAATGGGTCGAAACTAGAAATTTGACCGGACAGATTTTGATTCATACCTTACAATTAAAGTTACGGCCCTTTGAAGTTTCCCCATATGTTTGTACAGGGAAGCCATGCGTTTGCAATGTTTCTGCCCACGCGCTACGTGAGGGGCGGGGCCATGCGCGCACATAAACGTGACGATCTTTACCAACTTTTGGACAAAACTGAAATTTAGGCTGCCTGCTTGCATTGTATGGTTCCACCATGCACCCAGCTCGATTATATGGTGGTTTTTGGACAATTTTTTTCTGCTTAGTGTTCTGGTCGCCTTGAAATTTAAATAATTAAATAAATAAATAATTCAATAATCTAATTCATGGGGGGTTTGGGAGTACTTGGGGACATAATTTTTACATGGGCACGCAGAATGGATCGAAACTAGAGATTTGACCTGAAGGAATTTTGATTCACGCCTTTGAATTGAAGTTACGGCCCTTTGAAGTTTTCCCATATGTTTGTACAGGGAAGCCATGCGTTTGCAATGTTTTCCGCCCACGCACTACGTGAAAAACGGGGAATCCCTGTTAGGCACGCGCACACAAACGTGACAACCTTTACCTACTTTGGTCAAAATTGGACTATAGGGTGCCTGCTTGCATTGTATGGCTCTACTAAGCATCCAGCTCAACTATGTGGTGGTTTTGGACAATTTTTATTTCTACTTAGTGTTCTGGTCTCCTTGAAAAAAGAATGAGAAATGGCTACTTTTTTGAACATCTGGTTCTGGCATATACAATTGAGTTGATGAATGGTCTTGGTCTTGTTATATCGATAATTTGCTGTAGAGATTCTGATTTTGACACTTAGAAATCGCACAAAGTTACCTGTTTTGAGATATTTGGATGTTTGTAATGTATTATATATATGGAGTATCCGTGCCATCCCTACTTATAGAGTCTACAGAAAAAATTTGTCAGTACCAGAATAATGAAGCACTACAGTGCAAAATCCTCGGCGCAATAGCTATAGCTAGTCTGCATATTGCAAATTTGCCAAGCAACACTGTTACTTGTACAGTGTACAGTGGAGTTGTAGAGAGTAACCACAAGAATGCACTAATACGGATTGCATGCAATTAGGTAATAGTACCACGTGCATGCCAGATCAGCAGATCTAGTACAAAAGAAAGCCAAGAAGCTTAGTTGATAGCCTACTGTGATCTGTGATGAGTCAGTTTAGTTACAAGCACTATTGCTAGAGCTACACACTACTAATCTTGAAATGAAGCCATCGCTGTCTCTTTCATCGATCGAGAGCTCGTCAAGAAGCGAAGAAGGCCATGGTGGTCAGCAAATGTTGCCAGAACTTTTGAATGAAGCGTTTTCAACGAAATCCACACAATCCATACATTGAAGATGCCGTGAAAAGTCTAATGGTGCCTTGTTTGCATCGCATGAACCAGGCATGTAGCAGCTGGCGTGATAACAGACAGACACACACACACACACAGAACGACTACCGTACCCCTCGCGCATGCGCCGAGGGTTAAATACATTCTACCGAATTATAAGTTATGCAATCAGGGTTGTAACCAGAGAGTAAAATGGAGGGCGGCCACCCTCCTTTCTGATCCTCAGCATTGCAACCACAAGCTGCAGATAGTGGGGGCAATGCCCCCAAACAGGAGCCACCCAGTACAGTGCTGTATTATGACTGCATTCAAAAAGTAGCTGCTGCTAACTTTAAATCAGGTTCAAGTATTAAAGATGGCGACTCAGTTATCCATAAGTGAATAGCAATTTAAGGTATTAATTAAGCCAATTTTCACTAGTAGACGTAAATCCTATTAAATTGCTTGGATATTCCCATGATATTGTTGTGAAGTCTCAAATTTATGCCATGAAATTCGCGTCATGGCATAGTAAAGGGATAGTAAAAGGATTTTCATAGGCCGTGATGTTGCTATGATTTATATCTGTGAGTGTAGTATGCATTTCATAGGGTTTGAAAATCATGTGATTTTGTAAGCAGGTATGAAAATGCCATGATTTGATTGAGTTGGTATTTCACATGCTGTGAAAATCCTATGATTTATCCTAATAGCAAGTGAACATCCATGAAATATCCATGAAATTAAAATCATAGGCTCCCTTGCAATTGCCTATGATTTAAGTACAATCGATACTGACATAATGTAAGATATGCATTTAATGGGAATATCATGGGTTCTCCAGCACATGCATTTCACATGCATTCAAGAAAGGAGCCAATCAGATGCATTCAGTATGATAAAAAGCAGCTGCTACCAGTTTTAAACCAGGCTAATTTTTTGAAGATGGCTGTTCAGTTGTTCATAAGTGAACAGCAATCTAAGGAGATAAGCCAATTTTGGGAATATATTTAAGCTTGGAGTATCAAAGAAGATGGAAGAAGATCAACCTGCAGCTGGATTAGGTGTGAGTGCTGTGTCTGGTGTTCAAGCTCAATCCAAGCCTGTGCAGCTGCTCACAAGAGAAAAACAACAAATCTACTGAAGCCCAGGCAGTATTTCAGGTAAGGACCTGTGGGCTATGCCAGCTAGCTTGGCTTAATCACTTAAGCACTTTGGTATGTGGTAGTCTGGCCAGTTAGCCCCCCTCCCTTTCCAGGTTTTTGAGTTTTATACCTCAGTGTAGTGAATAGGAGAGGGGAGTGGGTCTGACTGGTATGTAGCTACAGCAGTTTTGATATGCTGGTTAGGCTCTTAATTAAATGGTGTACATATATGCTGTGTATTGCAGTGGAGTGGATGGTGGGGCCTAACACTAAGCCAGAGGAATGGTGGTTGATGATGTATTCTTTCTATAGTATACGGATGATGGCAGTGTGGAAGCAAGGCGAGGATCAACATCTAGCAGCAAACTGATTATCCACTGGTACTGTTCAGGAGCTAAAGGACTTGTATGCCAGTTAGTGACTGTCCTGTAACTCTCAGTCTCCATAATAATATGCAGAATTTCTTAATTATTGTTACCATGGTTATAGCAGTGTCATAATAATATTATCATACTAATATCATGGAAATATCACAATAATTTCAGAGGATTATATTCTATAGGAATTAGCAGATATCATGGTAATTTCACAGCATAATCATGCTGTGTTATGCTATGAAAATGCCATTAAACAACCAACAATTTCATGGGTACATATTTCATAGGAATTTCATGGCATTCAATAGATCACAAATATCACAGGATTTTCATTGGTCTGTTTTTCATGGCATAACAATGGTAATATCATGGTATTTTCAAAGAAACATGACCTCTTAAATGTTAACAAATCATGGGGTACCAGGGTGTGAAAAATACGTAATGCCTATGAAAACAATTCATAGGCATTTCATGGGTTTTGCCTACTAGTGTTTGGGAATACTTGGAGCATCAAAAAAGACGGAAGAAGATCAACCTGCAGATGGATTAGGTGTGAGTGCTGTGTCTGGTATTCAAGCTCAACCCAAGCCTGCGCAGCTGCTCACAAAAAGAACAAATCTACTGAAGGTAAGTGCTAGTCTGGGCAGTTAGTTCCCCCCCTCCCTCCCCCAACCTTTCCAGGTTATTACGATTTTTTTTGTTTTATACCTCAGCATTATGAATAAGAGAGGGAGAGTGGGTCTAACTGGCAGCAGTTTTGATATGCTGGTTAGGCTCTTAATTAATAAATGGTGTACATGTATGCTGTGTGTGTTGCAGTGGAGTGGATGGTGGGGCCTTACACTAAGACAGCTGCAGGGTGATGGTGGAGGAGGCATGGTTAGTGATGATGTTATCTTTCTATAGTATACGGATGATGGCCGTGTGTGGGAGGCGAGGATTGATGTCTAGCAATAAATTGATTATCCGCTGGTACTGTTCAAGAGCTAAAGAACTTGTATGCCAAGTTAGTGACTGTTCTGTAACTCTTCTCCATAATACTTCTTTTCATCAAATTATTGTTACCATGGTTACAGCACAGTGTCATAATATTATCATACTAACATCATGGAAATATCATAGTAATTTCAGAAGATTATATTCTATGAAAACACCATCAAACAACCAAAAATTTCACGGGCAAATACATGTATTTCATAGCAATTTTATGGCATTTAATCAATCACAAAAATCATAGATGTTTCACTGGTTCACTTTTCCCGGCATAACAATGGCAATATCATGGCATTTTCAAAGAAACATGACCTCTTAAAATTAATGTTAACGAATCAAGGGGTACTAGGCCATAAAAAACGTACGTAATGCTTATGAAAACAATTCATAGGCATTTCATGGATTTTGCCTACCACTATACGTAGGGTACCGTATCCGATCTAATTAATGCGCCACTACAAAATAATTACCGATCTTTGGTTGCGCATAATTAGAGCCCGGAAATTAATGTTCTGATCCAGGTGGCGCATCTTTTAGAAAGGCGCGTTGTAAATAGAGCGAAAGTGTGGAGAACATAGCTTCAGTACTCCGTACAAGATACTCAGTATTATCAAGGTACTATTAGCTGTAAGTATACCAGTACCGCTCTAATTAGAACGCACCCAGAAAAAAATAATTAGCATGGCCGTATGGCGCATAGTTAGAGTGCGAAAATTATGATTCCAGCATAGGTGGCACGTTTATTAGAGAGGCGCCTTAATTAGAACAGGTACGGTACACATTTTGTAAGCCTTAGGAATCCCTAAACACTGTGTAATACATATATACATTTTACTTACACCAGGTTCATTTGTTTGGACTGATTGTTTCATCTGCAGAGAAAGTGTAAAATAGAGCAAATTACTATAATACATATAGATATGGTTAAGTTAACAAACCACTTTGTAGAGATGCATAACTCCAGCAGTCTTTGGATCGATAGGAGTGCCATTTTCATCTCGAGGAACATAGTCTATGGACAACATCCTATTACCAAAATCAATTTTTGTACCCACAGTCAACTTTAACTCCTTCAGTTCATCCTAAAAATATCCGAATATAGAAGTACACGTTTGATGTCAGTCATGAGATGCATATATATGAGCAATTAACAGTACACCATTAGTACTGTACACACATGCAGAAGAAAGCGGAACAAACTTGAACTTATTATTGCGTAGGCCACACACTCACTGCTGGCCAACAGCAGCTGGTTGAGCTGACGCAGTCGACTCGGTGATACTAGCCAGATAGCCAGCTAGGCTACGTCACTATCTAAGAACTCTTTTAATGCTTTATTTTGCCATGATATTCAGTAGAAAGAGCCGACAAATGAAAGAGACATACTTCTCAAATGACTTCTCTAGGTATTAATTCTTGCTGATGATCCAATTTTTAATGGTAGGGGCGGGGGCTTATATGTACATGTAAACAAGCGTAAGTACCTGTGGAAAAACTTGTCGGTCAAAGAGGGGAAGGCTTATTTTCAGAACAATATGTGACACTAGGATACCGTATTTTCTCGTTATTAGGCGCATTTCGCTTATAAGCGCATATTCGTTATTAAGCGCATGCTATTTTGTTGGCCTAAGCACTCGTTATTAGGCGCATTTCGCGTATAAGCGCATATATGTGACCATAGACCTCGACATCTGCACGCTTGCTAGCTTGCCCAGGGCTCCAACCTTTTCAAGTTAGTCGAAATCACGATGGCTACAGTCGATTCTCAGGTTCTTCTATTAATGAACGCCATTTCGACCTGGAGCAATGTGAACGATTGGGCGAGCGATCGATTGGCCACGCCCCTTAAATGATACCGCGAACGCGCATGCGTTCTTGATTTAGCTATTTTTAGTAATCTCGCTGTTAGGCGCACTTCGTTATTAAGCGCAGGTTTTCTTCCTGTGGAGATATAAGCGCATGCGCTTAATAGCGGGAAAATACGGTATTATGAGAAGGGACCACTTTGCGCATTTCCCGAATTTTCATTTATATCTCTGAAACCATTTAGCAACTATAAACTTTAAATCTGACATGAATAGGTGACAGGATCTGAGAAAAGGGACCATTTTGCACAAAACATTATAATTTTGCCATTAATTCTTTTTCAAACTGTCACCATTCCAAGGTACCAAAGTACCAGACTTCCCACTTCGTTTATTAGCAATCTGGGCCTTTTAGTCACAGATCCAGCGTTAGAAAAGTAAGCCACGAAAGTGAGGCATGAACTGGTAATTTTCAAATGTAATCAATGTACGCGCTCACCCAGCCCGCACCAGAAGTGAGTGGGCCGGGCCCAAAATTTCTAGCCAGTGTAATAGAATGATGGAAGAATATTTATGCCAGGTTTCAAGTTCATAGCTTAGCATTGATGGATAGCGCAAAATGGTGGCCTCGTTTCCAGGCTCTGCATGCCCCTCTTCTTTATTTTCTATCCACCGTTTCATTTACGCGAAATCATTGTAGAGCATAGGAGGCTTAAGTTGATCACATGCGGACACTGATGACGCATTCAGTGTCCATTGTGTCCACGTATGAGAGTCCAAAAGAACGAGAAAGAAGCCCGAATCAGCATGCTAGTAGGCTTCATGGAGCGCTCTACAGATGGCTCGATGGCTGGACGAGGCTTCAACATTGGCTGGTAGTCTTGTCCAGCAATCAAATCATCTGCAGAGCACTCCATGTTTTGACGCCTTGTCCAGTTATTGAACCATCTGTAGAGCACTCCAAAAAGCCTAGTAGCACGTGCGCTGATCCGGGCTTCTTTTTCTTTCTTTTGGACTTTCATACAAACACTGAATGTGTCATCAGTGCATGTCCGCACATAATCAAAGCCTCCCAGGCTCTCCCCCTCCCTAGAGCCATGAACAATAATTTCGCGTGAATAAAATCATGGGTAGAAAATAAAGAGGAGGGGAAGAGCCTTGGAACAAGGCTAGCGAAATCGTCTCTTTTCTCAGATTCCGTCATATATTCTTCCATCATCCTGAAATTGCCCGCTACACTCACTAGGAATTCTGGGCCACACCCATTTCCTGTTGGGCGGGATGAGCGAGCGCGTCAGTCACGTTTGAAAATCTGTGCTTTATGCCTTACTTTGGCGGCTCACTGCTCGGGACAGGAGGCTTGCTGTAGCTTCCAACATATTGGATCTGTGATGTAGAAGGCCCAAACTGCCTACAAACTAAGTGGGAAGCTTGGGGCTTGTGAGGCCTTGGAATGGTGACAGTTTGAAAAATGGCAAAAAATCGCGTTTTGCATGAAGTAGACCCTTACCACATAATATGGTACAAGAAAATCATCCCTCTGGAAAGCTTATGCATGCTAAGTATAATAACAAGCGGCTCTGTGTACAAAAACAAGTATGAAAACAATTCAATAAAATTGAAGGATGAAGTAGGGATGGCAGGGCCAAAAAATACACAAACAAGATTTGTAGGGATCAGTGTTTCCTCTAGGACTGAATTCAAACAGGGTGGTTAACATTACTATCATTGAATATTATTATGGGATATATACTGGCCATAAAGAGAGAATGATTTGCTTTTGCAGGCTTATTTTTGCAATGTGCATTTGGATAGTCACTGTGTATGTACAATCCACATGTACTATAATTTGTTATATGTGTGCATGTGCTGTGTACACTAGTACAACCACTAGAGAGTACATTTCAACCACTAGTTGTGTGCCTCTGAGCTGATTGTGGGAAGCCAAAGATACCCACAACACTTGGGAGCTACTACTGTACTGCAAACCACTGTTGCAACTGTCAGCATTATTGCAAACCAGCCACTCACAAACAGGGCGGGGCGCCCCTTTTCAAGTATAGTAGCGGAAACACTGAGGGATAATCACATCGCTTTTCTCGATTATCATGCACCTAACTTGTTTGTTAAGTACTTTTGACTTGCATGTGGGAGACACCACTGATTGTTTTTGCACCCCTCAAAAAGCAAGCATAGGGATGTATATTTGATGTGATTATCCCTACAAATCTTGTTTGTGTACTTTTTGGCCCTAGCTGCCATCCCTACTTCATCCTTCCAATATATTGTATTTATACTTGTTTCTGTTCTTTTTTTATTGCTCTCAGTGTAATTTATCAATGCCATCTTACATGGTTTGCTCATTCACCTATCAATGGGCCAGTGTAGCCACACTCCTTAACTTGCGTGAAGCAAGCCGACCAAGAAGGCTGCTTTAGGTGGCCCGGGTAGCGATGAGACTCCTTTGTTTAGGGAGAAAACCAAGTTCTAAGTTCCATTTTTGGCAGCAGCTAGCATAATTTTATGATCTGTGCATTACAGCTCATCAGTAGAGCCTCAGTTGCGCCTTCAGATCTATGATCGATCTAGCGGGGCACTAGCGCTGCATGCGCTAGCGAGTAGCTCGCCTATGCCTAGCGTCTTACAGCTTCTTGAGCTTTGCATCTTCACATCCATGATCAATCCAGCGGAGCATTAGCGCTGCACGCGCTGGTAGTAGCTCGCCTAGCGCCGTGCCTATGCCTAGCGCACGGCCAGGGCACTGTCACACGACTTCATCATGGCAACACATTCCAAGCATGCGCTATCAGACACACCCAACTGTCAATGCACCATACACACCCACTATTACGCAACTGTCAAGATAACACAAAATTAGCGTGTCACTGCACTGCACGCTACAAAATGGAATGGATTTATACTCAAACTAAGGTGAGAGGTGGAGGCAGTCTTGAGCTAGCCCAAGAAACTAGAAAGAAAGAAAGATTGACAAATGACTACTTTTTGAACATCTGGTTCTGGCATATACAATTGTTTTGATGAACGATCTTGGTCTCAGTAAATAGATAATTTGCTGGAGATTCTGACCTTGAAACTTAAAAATTTCATAAAATAGTCTGTTTTGAGATATTTGGGTATTTGTAATGTATTATATAAATGGGAGTGTCCGTACCATCTCTACTTATAGAGTCTACCGACTCTATGATATTATGTATCCATGTACGTATACAGGACACTGATATAATATACGTTCATCGTAGTGGCGTATGTATGGATGTGTGCACGTATACTACGTGTGCATGTTATGCCGGTGGTAATACTTTGCTTTATGTATTAATGAGAGTTTTATCACCAACTTCCGTGTAGATGTTGGCTTACAATAACTCTGCATACCATCTGTAACGATCAATTTCAAAATAGATTTTAATGGACAGCATAATATTATGCATTTGCAAAATACTATGCATGAGCTACGTATTAACAGTAAGTTCACATGCATATGTTCAGAGATAATCCAGATAGTATCATCTCCACTAGCTGCATGTCAACTGCTAGTACAGTGTATACGCATGCACATATGTAAGCTGCATGAACTATTATTGTGTAGACTACACCCCTCGATGAAGGGCAACAGCAGCTGCTTGAACTCAACCACTAAAAGTGTGCAATAGTGACGTTCTCGCTCTGATCAAATGATGATCCTACCACCAGACTACTGATAAGTATGACTAAGAGCAGACTTCTCAAAATGTGCAGCATTGGCACCATTTTTTCAAGAATGTGTCACTACCGGTATGGCTATCCTTATTTGTGCACAGCACTGCAACAATTTGACCATTCATGAGCCTTCTAAAGTTGTGGTAGCTAGAGCACATGTTTTGTACTCTCTCTGGGGACGAAACTACTGTTGACCTGCATCGAGGAATATGGTCTACACAATAACACGTTCAAACTTTGTGCTGCTTGTATCTGTGCATGTGCACTATACTAATGGTTGATACCGCTACTCTGAGTATGTGACTTCATGCATATTAGCCACATTATCCCAAGATTGTGATATCAAACATACTTGTACACTATATACAATGAAAAAAGTATTTCAAACAGTCATTTTCTTTTATAGTCCCTGACCCAGAAAAGGGTCTGACTAATTGGGACAGAATCCTTGAGCTAGGGAAGGAATTTGAGTGCTCCAATGAGAACGCAGCTTTAGCGTAGCTGGCTTACCAAACACAGGAATAGAGTGCCACTGCCTGCAGTATAAATTTGAATTGTCAGCTCGTGTGCAGCCACCAAGGTTTGTTTCACTACAGCAGTGTCGGTGCACACCCATGAGCCGGCCAAACCAAGGAAACGATCCAAATTTACCAGAACCCTTTCCCCCTTTTTGGGCGGGGTCTGGGCATGAGACTAATCAACAGCAATTACTTGAGCTCACTACCGCAATGGCGACATTCTCGCTCTGCTCAAACGTAGAAAATACCACCAGACTATTCATAGGTATCGCTCATTCAAGAATGCAACTCTATGGCCACCCTTGTTTGTGCACATGACACTGCAATTCTGACCAACAGTAAACCATCTGAACTTACGTTCTCTGCAACATTTTGAACTTCAACCGTAACAATTAATAAATGGGCGTGGCTTAAAATTTTGCGTACGCGCTTTGCACACGTACTCCAGCACCCCCCTTACCCAAAATCCTAGCAACACCCCTGGAAAACGATTGTCTGAAAAATATTTTTCATTGTACATAGTATCAATAAATCAAAGATACTGAAATGACACTTACTCGTGGTAATGTTCTTGAGAGAATTTGCCTTCTTCGATCAAGCAGTTCCCGCATAAGCTGAGTTAATTCTTGAAATTGTCGGCGTTTACCCTCCTGGAAGGTATAGCACAATATCATGATTACAGAATCAATTGGGGGCAAAATATTAGCCTTATTCAACTGATGTACCGTAGAAACTGGTTGTTAAGCGCTGCTCGCTGTTAAGCGCATATCTTTTATTAAGCGCATATAGTTTTGTGCGAGGTTTACCGCTCTTTATTAGGCGCACATGCTCAGCAAGCCACCTGAACGACGAGCGATCTGTTACGCGAGCCCAGAAAGAAGGCTAGAAGTAGGCTGGAGAAGAAAACATCGAGAATTACGCTCTCTGGTCGCTCCTTGGCCATCGCTGTAGGCCTTTCTACCCTCAACACGTTCTTTACACACGCCCCACCTACCGTGTTTTAGCACTTTTAATTAAGCGCATGCTTCCTGTTAAGCGCATACTTTTTATTAAGCGCATATTTTCTTGCTGCCGCGTGTTATAAGCGCATGCACTTAACAACCAGTTTCTACGGTAATATTTTTTAGGAATCTATATGTATTAATCATTGAAGATAACACAGTAACAAAAAGCACCAAAATAAGGATGGAAAAGTAATACTAGAAGAGAACTATACTACATGTGTACATTATCATCGCTGCTTCACTTCATACATATAAAAATATGATGTAAGGATGTTTCTAGCTAGGTAGTATTAATCTTCCATCACTATATCTGTTGTTTTGGTGCTTTTTTGTACTGCCATCCCTCTATTCTTTAATTGCTTCTGTTTGTTATTAATTTGTTACATAAATTGTAACAAGGAAGCCGACAAATTAAGCAGAAAAGTGTCAAGAAAAGCTACACATAATATATATAGTACAAATAAGCTGCATTGTAGAGCCAAACAATACAAGCAGGGTGCCCATACTCCAATTTTGGGCAGGTAAAGGTCATCATGTTTATGTGCGCATGTAGCCCCTCTCATCGTAAGTTCATGGGTAGAAAACTTTGCAAATTACATGGCTTCCCTATACAAACATATGGACAAACACTTAAAGTGGGCAATGAACTTTATATTGGATGGGAATGGGCTGATAACTAATCAAATTACTGATACATGCAAAACGAGCGCCCAGGTAAATTACCTACCTATGACACCTTTATTCTAAGATAGCAATAAAGTGCATGGGTAGACCGTAAGGATTAGCTAATTCAATTAGCAAATCGTGAGGGAGCATGCCCAAGAAGGCTATAGGAGTGGTTTTGGTCAAAGGTGGGCGCGTCAAGGAAGAGCCAGGGATCATTAATTATGTGTGTGTAATTAGCAACTGAAAGTGGTCTCCAAAGAAAAGACCGGTAATTGTCCACATCAAATTAAGCAAGATCAAAGCATTCTTTAACCGCAACGACTTAATTACACACTAAATAGGAAAAAAAATTAAAGCATTAGGAAACATTTCAGGCAGTAATTTTAATACAGGCATGCAGAATGGAAGTTTAATCTTTTGAATTTTTTTTTTATGTTTATATACTCAGGACAGTTAAGACAAAGGAGATTGTATTCTACAGCCAGCAGCCTTATCAGCTTGTATCAGCCAATTACATGCTTGTGAATACCATTAGCAGGGTTGCATACAGAGGGGGGGGGGGCACACTGGGATGTATAGTGGATGTGATACGTTATCCCTACGAATCTTGTTTCTACACACAAACAGAATTTCTAAGTTACACCAAACATTTGAGATAATCCACTCCGAAACCTGCAGAGAGTACTATCATGCTTGCCTCCTGGTCAGCCATACAAGAGAGAATATAAGATTGTTCCGTTCGTGAAATGTCGATGAAAGAGTACGTAACATACGATTAATCCTTACTCTAGTGAGTTGATTCAGGGCCAGGCGTTCATCAGCGGTGGGTGTACAAGAGTGTAATAAGCCAATTAAGTACAATGTATGTTCGAGGAAGGAGGAGCAACATATTTTTACAAGGTATTCCCTGAGTGTCGGACAAGATAGCAAGAGTTTCTTCATCCTCTACAGATTTTGGTTCGTCAGACAATATTATTATTATACACATGGTAGTAGTAACATCAATTGAACAAATTAGTTGCTCAGCTAAGTTGTAAGAAGAATGAATCATACCAGTAATATGCCCGTTCATACTCTCAACTCCGAAAGCAGATTGGACCCAAAGTCACACAAAATATGCTTTGTGCGAAAGAAGATGCATATTGAGTACACAAATCTTATTACCGTAAAGTTCCGGTAATAGCAAATAAAAAATCAAGCATGTTTTGGGTTGCTTGAATCTGAGTATCACTAACTTCACTTTGAAGTAGCATATGCATGGCACAGACTAAGAGCCCAAATAGAACACGCACACCAAAAGGGTGAGGGAGTAGTAAACTAAGAAATTACGAAATTCATTTGCCTTCCAAAACTTTCTATGATTCTTGATGCTTCGTGGGGCTTGAGTAAAATCGTACGGGGGGGAGCACTGTCTCAGTAACTGTGGGTCAATTTCGTTTAACCATCGACCGATATAGCACCCTAGTGTATGCCCTTTAACCCACACTTCTAGCAGCCTTTTCATCACTCCTTCCAAAACACAGTGCATGTAGTCCGTGGGAAGTTCTGTAGCAATGTTTACAACATCAGACAAGATCGAATGACCTTTAATACCATTAATAATTTCCTGGTCTCTTTCAGCCCTACCCCCATCTTGAACTATGCTCTCATTTGTTCGCAAGGAGTAATCACATCCTGGTAGATATAGGCAAGTTCTATCCCAAACGCCAGGATGCAAACATACAGGACAGCCATTTTCACCATTAAATTGCTTCATGTTCAAAGCTGGAGCCTTGGCAATGAGGTCAAGAACTCCAAACAACAATTGCAATCGCACAGTTTTAGTAGACGAAAGAGCTACTCCAGTTCTTCCTAGTCAAGATAGTAAAAGTTTTAGGGGGTGCAAAAATATCTTCATAGGTGGCATACTAATGCCATCCGGGTCGTCAACATCATCATCCAGCTCCTCTACGAGATCGATCACATCCTCGATATCCCCATCATCAATGTCTCCCCAATCGTCAGTGTAACTTTCTAGCTCTTCCATATCACCAATATCGCCCCGGTTGTCTTCTGGCTCTTCCATATCACCACTCTCCATCTCCACCTCTAACTTCAGTCTGCAGCATCTATACCTTCTTTATCTGAGATAGGCCAGCTTTTCCTTGCTCAGGTACACGTTTTCGTTCTATCAATAGCAATGTTTCATGTGTTTTCCTGTTACAATAATCGACGATTCTAAGTAATGCACACTGCGTATGCATAAATGAGACTATCTTACTGTTTTTCAAGCCTCCAATGAGTCGTCTTTGGTATCAGTGTATTCATATCACAAGATACCGCCTGTATGGTCCTCGCTTTGGTCTCAAAGGCTCCATCTTGTAACAGCTTCTGTGATTGAATAATATTGTGGGCATGCCTATAACTCAGCGCATGTGCTCAGCGTACCGTACATATACACATACACGTGCGTACTATTGCGTCAGGCATGCGACGAGGTGCTAGTTTCAGGTGGTAAGTTTACAAGTCAGTATTGACAACAACCATGCAGCGTCTTTCTCAGAAGAATGAGCATTCTAAAGACATGAACAAGCAGCACAAGCTAGAGCATATCATCCGTGGAGGAAGTGAACACTTCGCACAGCAATAATAAAGCAATTTTCGAGATGGCAGACAGCAAAGTGGAGTCTGATGTCGAGATGAAAGTAGCACCAACGAGCAAGAGACAGAGAAAACTGCCAGCGAAGTTGAGAGATTCGGCCTTTCTGACGGATAAGTTGAATGCTGGTCTAGATCTGGAGACAGAGATGCTAGACAGTAATTAAGTCATGCATGGCCCTTTTACGGTTAATACTAGGTGTGATATCTGTAAACATCAAGTGTATGGCTGGCATGGCGCATGCGCATGCATGTCACTAGAATATAAAAATACTAGAAAGCTGATTATAAATAACCATAAATTTGTATCATATTACACAGAGAAAGTATGTGTCAGATGTAATTAAACTGGGAAACTATTCAAAGTGAAAGTGACAGCTCTGGCTAGAAGTGATGAAGAGGATATGACAATGGATGACCTTGTACAAAATAGTCAACTTCTTCTAACTTTGAATAAGAAATCGTATCCAGTGACTGTACAGAAAGTGGTTTCGGCTTTGACTGATGTTACGACAGAGTGTTTATAGTTCACCCATGGGAGACTGGATTAATAGATTCCTTATCAGTAATTCGTATCCATAGTGTCTAACCGATTTAGACTATAGCAACCGTCCGTAACTAGGATACATACATTGTAAACAAACGGTTGTCGATTAAAAATGGCGTCTATGGAGGGTCTCCTTTCTTTACTCGGCAAAGAAACTTTCGACTCATTCTTCTCCATTGACGATTTCACGTTTGACCTTGACGACCCTTCCCGCTTGCTGTACGGACACACCCCTTCCACTTCTGCATGCCCAGGTGCCAACAATGGAAGCCATGGGTGGGGCTGGATGTTCAGACTGGAATATGGATCACTACTTACTACAGGCTAGTGAACTTTATGAAGCTGAGAGCACTTCAAAGATCAACTCTACACAAATGCCAAGGCTTGCAGCCCCAAAAACTGAAGAAGCGGTTAAACAGGCTAGACCGACGAGGACTCCAAAGAAAACTCAGATTGACACCAGATACTGCATTAGAATCTGGAAGTCTTGGAGTCAGCATAGGAATTCTGTGGAAAAGAGTGAACTGATTGAACATGCTGGGGAGCGGACTTATCTTCAGTACAGACAAGATATTTCTAAAAACAATCCAGGGGGAATAAAAGGAAGGAAGCTGAAACCCAAAGTTGTGGTCCATCATGAAAACACAGAGGATCCCTCCAGGTGTTTTGTTCGCCTGTTTAAGCTATATCAGAGTAAATGCTCATCAACACAACCAAAAGATGCCTTCCATTTGCAGCCATTGAAGAAGCCTACAGAAAATTGCTGGTTCTCACCTCGTCCCATTGGACATTGCAGCCTTGATAACACTGTTTCATATCTTCGTAAGTCTGCTGGAATTGAAGGGTATAAGACGAATCACTCTCTGCGTGTCATGATTGCAACACGTTTGTTCCAAGCAGGTATCGACAAGCAACTCATAATGGAAAGGACTGCATGGTCACCATAGCACAAATGGCATTCGTACATACAAGCAGTCAAGCGTGCAACAACAAGAGGAACTTTCTGACATCCTTTCTTTGAGCAAAAAACCCAGGGTGGAATCCTAACTAGCTGTCAGCTCACAAGCACTGGTACCAGTTGCAGACGTGGTCCAAGAGACTGGAGGAAGCAAGCGTATGGTTGTATCTGTCCAAACCCAATCCAATAAGCAGCTTGTCTACAACAGTGAGAACTTGCACTGCATATTTAACTTTGAAGGATGCTCCAGTATGAATATTAACGTCAATATTTAGTAGCTTTAAACTGCACTCGTGTATCATTTCACTATTGTTATCACTGATCATGATGGCATAATATAACAATAACTATTGCTGCATTATTCATGCAAATTAAAATTTCAGTACCTGAGGCTAATTTGAGAAGGATTTAAGTAGAAGGATCAAAGTGATTTAGATACCTACTATTATATACAGTGTTCTGTGACAACTACAGTCTAAAATATTATATACTGTATACCGTATACTTTCTAATTTAGGCGCCCCTAAAAAATAATTACAGATCGTGTAGGCGCCTCCAATTAGAATCGAAAAAATTCACGATCAGGTCAAAGGGCGCCTAAGCGCTGCGATTAGAACGGTTCTGGAAGTTTTGCCAGAGCACAAGCACTATCACCAACCAGTACTATTTAGTGGCAGTGAATATGACAGTGGCGTAAGCAACAAAAATATGGTTCTAGTTTCAGTTCTTTTTGGAAGTTGATCGCTGAATCATGCTCGAGTTGTTGGTACCATATATAGCCATCAGAACGGTTGTCTCTGACTCCAGAAACTGACATCGAAGCAGTAGGTAAGTGCCCATAAAAATATAAGAGACAGCTTAGTTTGACATCTAAACTGCTAGCTCAGTCGACAATACAGCGGTATTGTGGTATTGCACGTGGCAATACGTTCCAATTAAATAGGCGCCGCCTAAAAATAATTGATGTCCGGAAAGGCGCTTTAAATTAGAATCGAAAAAATTGCGCAAGTCTCAAAGGGCGCCTAAATTAGAGCGGCGCCTATATTAGAACATATACAGTAGCCAGAAAATTTGGCAGATTGACCTTATAACCAGCAAGCACAAAAGTATTGGCGGATTTTAATTTGGCTGATGACCGAATTTGATCTAGCCACACCCCGAATCTGCCACAAGAAGTTCTGCTCGAATCAGAATTAAGAAGGTATGTAACCATCAATACCCATAAAGGGTTATACAGGTACAACTGCCTTCCATTCGGAATAGCGTCTGCCCCTGCAATGTTCCAGCAGACGATGGAAAGACTCTTCAAGGTTTTGTCTATGGTCATGGTCTATATTGACGATATTTTGATTTCTGGCCACACTGACAAAGAGCATTTGGAAACCTCGAGAAAGTGCTACAGCGTCTACAGCAGTATGGGCTACGATTAAAACGAGAGAAGTGTTTCTTCCTACAATCATCTGTCGAGTACCTTGGTTATATCATTGATGCCGAAGGACTCCATGCCACCCCATGGCCAGAAAAGATCGATGCTATTGTCAATACGCCACAGCCTGAGAATGTCCAAGAACTCAGATCATTACTTGGCCTTGTAAACTATTACGGGAAATTCATCCAGAACTCGTCAACTCTAGCTCATCCTCTCAACAATCTACTCAGACACAGTACCCCATGGAATTGGAACCAGGAGTGTGAAAACGCATTTCAGCAGCTGAAGCAAAAATTAGCGTCCACAAAAGTACTCGTTCACCACGATCCTAGCCTTCCTTCTCTGACTTTCCTGTGATACAACAGCATACGGCGTTGGTGCCGTAATCTCACATGTGTTTCCCAATGGTGATGAATGACCGGTTACATATGCCTCCAGAATTTTGACATCTAGTGAGAGAAACTATGCCCAGATAGAGAAGGAAGCGCTTAGTCTTGTGTTGGATGATGTAAAAAAGTTTCACCAATTTCTGTATGGCAGGAAGTTCACCTTGGTTACCGATCATAAACTGTTGACTACTGTTCTCAATCCAAAGAAAGGCCTACCAACACTAGCAGCAGTGCGAATGCAGAGATGGGCAATGTTGCTGTCTGCCTATCAGTACGATATCGAATTTCACTCGACCTCAGAATATGCTAATTAATATAATTTAATGCGGATGGATTTTCAAGACTACTGATTCAGACAATAAATAAGGGTAAAGAGAGTGCTATAGTTGCAGCAATATTTAATCTCAACCAGATCAATGTTCGACCTCTGGGAGCTAAACAGTTGAAACAAGATACAGACTCAAGTCCAGTACTCCCGAAAATGCTGAGATTCATACAGCAAGGATGGCCAAAAGAGATAGACTCTGAGTTATGTCCATACTACCGCAGGAGAAATGAACTCTTTGTGGAAGGAGGTTGCCCACTGTGTGGGACGAGAGTCGTAGTGCCTAGCTCATGCCAGAAGAAAGTGCTTGAAGAATTGCATACCAGTCATCCTGGAATAGTTAAGACGAAGTTTCTTGCACGTATTCATGTCTTGTGGCCATCCGTGGATCAGCATATTGAGCAAATGGTTCAAGGGTGTGCATCTTGCCAACAGTGTTCGAAACAAACCAGCTACTGCACTGTTGCAACAATGGTCATGGTCGCACAGACCCTGGATGAGAATACACATTGATTTTGCTGGACCATTCCAAGGAGCAATGTTTATGGTCGTGGTTGATGCTCATTCAAAATGATTGGAAGTCATTCCAATGTTGAGTACAACTACTGAGAAGACGATTGCAGTGTTACGGAATCTGTTTGCTTCGTATGGATACCTGAGCAGCTAGTATCTGATAACGGACCACAGTTTACAGCCAACACATTTAGTGATTTCATGAAGGCCAACGGAGTGAAGCAAATTCAAACGGTGCCATATACCATCCTGCCTCAAATGGTGAAGCCGACAGTTTTGTCCAGATATTCAAACACTCTGAAAGCTGGGAAGAATGATTCAGGAACGTTGCATCAGAAGCTAACCAGATTCTCTTGCTCACTTACAGGAGTACGCCACACTCCACGACTGGAGTTTCTCCTGCCAAGTTATTTCTCAAGCATCAACTATGGACCAGACTAGACTTACTCAGACCGTCATTGGAAAGGAAAGTAGCAGCTAAGCACGCTGAAGAAAAGGACTACCACAATGCAAATATCAAGACTCGTGAGTATATCATAGGACAGGCAGTACTGGCCCAAAACCTTTAAGGTGAACCAAAGTGGCTGAAAGGAACAGTCATAGCAAAGACAGGTCCAGTTTCATACAAAGTACAGGTTGGAGACAGAATCTGGAGAAGTCACGTGGATCAATTGCTGAATACAGGGTGACACTAAGGAACGGACTTCCTCAGATGACTATGTGCACACCTCCGTTCAAATTGAGCAGCCTCCACAGAATGAAGAGCCGCACCCATCCGAAAAGGACCCTGATCCTCATGCTGCACCGGATGATCCAAACATCACTGAACCTCCAGAGACTAATTCTGAAACAGCAGCTGGAATTGCTCAATATCCCACTCGAACTCATTGTCCACCTGAGTATTTTTGTATCACTTCTTTAATTCTATTTAAAGTTGGAGGAGATGTGATGTATTTGTGATTTGTGTTTAATATTAATTTTTGCGGTAAAGTTAGACAGGATGTACATGTAGGTGTATCTGATTTGTGTATTTAAGCTATGTGTGCATGCAGTCTTGTCAGTGTGTTGTGTCAGTTATACTAGTATGAATAATAATCAATTGTTGCTGAAGCGAACCACGCTATAAAGTACAAATACAGCCTACTTATTTTTGTCAATATTGTAGTGTTAGTGTTAGTATGAATGCAGCATACTTAAAATTTGTTCTAGTCAATAATGCAGTGCTACTATGATCAGCTACATCCATATAGTCTACTTTGACAGCTTTCTATTACCCATCTATGGCTCTAACACAGTCCTTCCAGGCCGCATGCACGTGCGTCGGTGCGGCTGGATCATCCACGGATGGACGACCGCACACGCAGCTGGCTGCAGACGTCCGGCCTGTTATCCACATATCCACATACTAGCATACGAGGATTGGGCATGTCTATTCCGCGGATACACAGCAGCTTCCGTTTACCTTTCCGCTGTACTATATGCCTTACTTTGGCGGCTCACTGCTCAGGATAGGAGGCTTACTATAGCTTCTAACAATGGATATATATGTGAAGTAGAAGGCCCAAACTACCTACAAACCAAATGGGAATCCCCTTTTCTCATATCCTGTCACACTTATACAATATTAAATTAAAACCCGACCTATAGCTATGCCATATTTAATTAAATTAGTTCAATATAGGTGCCACATGTACAGAATATTATTTCTGACTCTCTTTTTGTGTTCATTTGAACTGATAAAATTTTCTAAGTACTTAAGCGGTTGTGTGCGCATCTGTCATGACTCGATTAACATGTCATTTTATGTCATGGCTATGTATACTACAGCCAGTTCACAATGCACCCTGCATAGCATGTGTGATACCATGCAAGTGCGTCAAATAAGCATGATCACATATAGAGCAGCTGTTGTTTGACATACATGTAGCTTTCATTATCACACAAATCATGCCATCACGGGCAAAAGAACTGTAAATATCAATAAATTGTAGCTAAAACTCTATTAGCTTGTGGCATGCTACAACAAACATGCAGCCTCCAAATGACTTATTAGAGGACTGGGGTAGCCTCTCATCCAGGGATAGATCAGGAGTATCTTAACAGCTGTTTCAGCCTCCCCTGCTATTGTCCAAGCCACTGCTACCAAATCTTAGCCGAAAAGTCCAAGATATGTTACCCTGCAAATCATTAAATATAAAATTTATACTGTATAGCCAGAAAACTCGGTGAGAAACTAAATTTATTGATCAATCTTTTGCAACCACTGAAGTACAATCTGCTCATCTCCAAGCGCTACATACTCTTTATGAGAGATTTAATTTGGACTTTCTTATAGGTCAGCTGGGTCTGGAATCATTCTGAGTTATAATATACCTACTATACAAGTACATGTGTAAAAAGCACTTGAATAAAATTGAAGATTGAAGTACAGATGGGTGTGCTAAAAAGTGTACAAACAAGATTTTTAGGGAAAATCACATCCACTGTTACATCCCTGTAGACGTGTAGGTGTCGCCTAGTAATTCTATTTTGAACCTTGAAAATTATACCGGTCTCAAAGGGTGTCAAAAGCTGGGTATATTTGAGAGATTAGATCATGCTGGTCAAGATAATGATGATTGCGATTGTGCATGTATGTTGGCTCTACCCACCATAATGCACATGGTAAGTGTCCAGTACACTAGGTAAGCACCCAGGGTAGTAATAAATGGGTTACAGGTAAAATGGAGTTACTACGATAGCATTATTTGTATCAGTAATGATGTGTAACTCCTGGGGGTGGCACCACTCACCTTTGTACATGATAAGAAAATTCACAATGATAAACATGTAATCTCATTATAGATTCATAGCCATGTTCTATCAGAGCCGCATAAGCAGCGAGAAGGCATGCAAGGGTCATAGTACATACGTACGTAGACAGCAAAATCCTAAAATACCGTATTTTCCCGCTATTAAGCGCATGCACTTATATCTCCACAGGAAGAAAACCTGTGCTTAATAACGAAGTGCGCCCAACAACGAGATGCACCTAACTAAAAATAGCTAATCAAGAACGCATGCGCGTTCGCGGCATCATTTAAGGGGCGTGGCCAATCGATCGATTGCACGCAGAGTGGATCGCACGATCGTTCACGTTGCTGCATTCCGCCCAGGTCGAAATGGCATTCATTAATGGAAGAACCTGAGAATCGACTGCAGCCATCGTGATTTCGACTAACTTGAAAAGGTGGAGCCCTGGACAAGCTACCAAGCGTGCAGATATCGAGGTCAATGGTCACATGTGCGCTTATATGTGAAATGCGCCTAATAACGAGTGCTTAGGCCAACAAAATAGCATGCGCTTAATAACGAATATGCGCTTATAAGCAAAATGCGCCTAATAATGAGAAAATACAGTAGCACAGTTGATCAACAGGTAAGTACAGGCACATTTATACCTGGTTTTATGGCGACATGCTGCCATTCTAAGCCCTTACTGGCAGCGCTAAAGGTCTACAAGGCATCACTGATCGTCGGGACAAGTGAAAACGAGCCTTATCGATTCTATCAGAGACAATGGCGGTGATAAACGGCTGGCTGACTAAATTTATGACAATCAGCTCGCCATTACTAATGAAATGGATAGGTCACTTGTTGGACTAACCTAGGGTGATGAGACATCAAAGGCCTTCGCTCTAAGCTAGTATTCGATGAAAATCTATACCAGAAACTTACCTGATCGCCTCCATCTTCCTCGTTGGGCGGTAAAGTGAGCGGGAGCTGACAGTTTGTCTCAATTTTGTCTGAACTGCTCACAGATACAAATGTACTTGGTAGCATTGAGAACCACCTGGGAGGACCATGACAGCCTCCAGTCTTCGACAGGTCTTGAAAAGAACGGGCTGAACACAAATTTCATGGCAGTCCAGAAATCTGTCTTTAGAAACATCTAGGATTTCGCTGTCTACGTACGATGCATGCCCTTTCGCCACTTACACGACTTGATAAGCCCTTGGTTCTATTGATTCAATACGTCACACGATTAACATAATATTATTATGCGAGCAAATTTAAGAAAGGGCCCACCTTTGAATAAAATGTGACCTTTTAGCACCACAGCCTTAGATTTCTGGTTCGGTTTATAAGCACTAGCTAAATATAAGCTCCTTCCCAAAGCACTGAACGTTTCAAGTAAGGTATAAAATGGCCTATTTCAACCGCGATCAAGTTGCACTTGCCACGCCCATCCAGGATGTGGGCGTAGTGTGAAATTTACAGCAAGTATTCATTAATGATTGAAGAATATTTGCTCCAAGTCTGAATCATATAGCTATTACAGTTCAAACGTTATACGCAATTGAAAATGTTCTTTCAGAAAACGTGCAAAGTTGGCCCGAATGTCTCTCAAATCCGCTCACATATATACATGTATTGCAAACTTTGTATGTAATCCTAAAACTTACAGCATAAAGTCGTTTCCACATCAAATTCCACTCTTTGAGCACATCAGATATCTCCTGAACTATTGGGTCATCTTTGGGGGTCACAATTTCATCTGGTCTATACAAGAATAATCATAATAATTATAAGTAATTATCATTGATAATATAAGTAATTATCATTGATTATAAAAGTTGGGAATAGCACAAATTTCTACCTCTTCTCAGACTCTGTTGTATGTACACATACATGTACATAATAAAATTGTGAGCGTCTGAAAATTTTTTTAAATGTTCACACTATAGTATCAGTAAGTATATGAACCCAAATATTGGCATAAATTTTTCTTTCATTACGCTGCTACAGGAAGGAGACAAATTATTCATGTGCAGTTGGCCTAAGCATTCAAGAACAACTTCAGCAAAAAGAAGATGCCCTTAGAGATATGCACATGTAAACTTCATAGCAAATTAAATATTTGGAGTGCCTATCACTGCTTCTGCAGGATTCTCACGAAGGGGGGTGCTCAAGTATAGAGAGAATAGTTAGTGACAAAGCTGCACGTGGCCAGACATAGGGGGTGAGTGTGGAAGTGACCCCTCCCATCAAAGGCAGAAGCTGTGGCACTTGTAACTTAATTTACAACTATCATTTTTACTACATGTACCTTTTTTAAGTTTTAAGCTACATGTATACTAGAGTTAAGGCTGATGGCCATGCCATGTAGCTATACTATGTACATTAGACAGCTCACACTTCCTCGTTTATATTCCCCTGGTGGCTCTTACCACAGTGTTGCAGGTAAGCGCCCATAGGGGCTTAAACATAACTTGCAATTTTGGCCCACACAGACACTAACATAATTAACCGAGATATAACTCCCATGTGTTTGTATAGAAGCGGTTACATTGACCCCTTGAAATGCGCCACATGGGCGCTTACATGGGAGTGGGTGCTTGCCCGGGACACTACTTCATACGGTAATTGTGCTCATACAAACTACCATATCATGGCATTGCTAAGGAAGATCACGAAAAGAAAACAAACACAGGAAGATTCAGTCACGAAGAATGTTAGCCAGCTGCATATGGTGGGGATAATGTCTAGCAAATTCATCTATTGTTTTGATGTCAATGTGGATATTCTTATAAAAATGAGGCAAGGATAAAGATGAGTCTTAATACATTTTAGATCACTGAATGATCTCTCAGAAAAAACAAGATGCACTGGGAGAGTATAAATTATCTGGAGCAAAACTATGACGTTGGGAAACAGCAAAGATGTCTAAGGCAACATGTGATGGGCAGAGAAGCCGATCCATGTCGTTCTCTTGGTCCTTCCACTTCGTATACCAGCAGTAAAATTCACTTAAGGGGCTGCTGCGGTAAGGAAAATCATCGATGTTTAAATATCCTAAATTAAAGCTGCTCAATCTTTGGTACACTTTCTCCAGTGGCTGGAAATGCATGGTCATCAAAACCATAAGTCCAACTAATAAAAATTGAAGCAGTATACTTTTTATTATGCTGACGGAATACATGAGGGCAGAAATTAAGGAGGATAAGAATCTACCATAGTCAATCAAATACAACGCATGATCCAATGTACATATAACATAAGAGATTTGATTTCTAGAATCCAATCTAACATGTAGCATTATTTTAAGTGAATCTAATCAACAAGACAGGTAGCTACCGTAAGTGTGTACTAGTGGCCATACCTGAAAGCGTCCTTATCACACCAAAAATGCTATTTCTTTATATTGTCAGGTACAAGACAAGGCCATGCTCAGGTGGTGTACTTTTATTGGAATTATACAATGTACAATTCCAGAATTAAATTCGCTTCCTGGAATTTTCCAATCTTACATAAGGTTGGAGTTGAAATTATTTTAACTTGCATACGTATAAGTATTAGATCAAGTATGGTACTATTTGGGGTGCAGCCCTTACATTATACTGTTTAATACGTTCCATCCTAAGTTAGACACGTACCTCACGGGGAAACAAATTACCTTGACGTGATCAGATGAATATAGAATGCTTTGGTTTTTGACCAAAATAAAACTCGACTCTAGCTGCCATATACAGTAGTGGCCAATAAAAAGTTAACGTTCCGTTTCCTACTCCACGATTATTGAACAGTGTGAAAATGAGAACGAAACAGTAGCTGAACGGTATGGTGACAAGCATTCATTTGGTAGGTGAGAAACGTTCGGAGTGAGCACAATGCATAATAAGACAGTCTTAGTCGCTTGCTGCGCTGGCTTCTACGATCTCCAGGCAGCTCTACTCAGCCGCTTGCTGGAAGCTAAGCCGATAGCTTTTTTAGCTAGAGGCGATCACTCGAACTACTCACTCGAAACATACCTGACGATCGATAAGATACAAAGATACAGCTTTCTTTCGATGTCTGCTACATTATTGAGTCTGTACGAGGGTTGGCTGTGCTTCTCTGTCGCTCACGGCTTCCCAAAAGCTCGTTTCTTCTACGCAGCATTGAGAATGGTCGATTATTGCAGTACGGTCACGCCTACCAATTAAGTGTTTGCGTGAACGTAAAAATGATGGATGCGCACGCATGCGTACTTCCCCTGTACCGCGGAACGGTGAGAAAACGGAAACATTCTCACCTCAAAACAATCGTACAACGGAACTGAACATTAACTTTTTATTGACCGCTACTGTAACCCGAATATAGCACACAATATTGGTGTCATAATTTCAGGAAGATACAGCTAGCAAGACTGAATCTAAGAAAGAAGCTCGCTAAGGAGGAAGCTGAGGTTACCACTGTATAGCGGGAAATTTTCGTGGGGTCCAATTTCGTGGAAAGTCAGTCTTCAAAGTTTTCGCGATTTAATTTTCGCAGACACGCACACTCATACCCATTGTGCACTGTACAATTGTGCTACAGTAGGAGACAAAAAACGGGGACGTTTTCGTTCCATTTCACCCCGTCAAGACAGATTGTTCCCCATGTACAAGAATGGAAACGGGACGGGCGGAGGCCAATGCAACGGAAAATGCAGTCAACTATTCCAATCGTAGCTAGCACAAAAATGACGCCTCAAGAGCCTACGGAAGCCGAAAGAAGCCTCACTCTATCCAAGCAATCGCATTTGGAGGCGATCAGAGTCGACTGGCAACGTGAAATTGATTGATCGTCGATAGCCGACTTCGAACCCAGTCGAGCCTCGATCGCAGAATTTGCTCAAAATCGAAGAGCGGCAGTAGTGAACTGCCCCAGAACAGTTTAGCCACTGTAAAGATTGAGCAAGGGTCGAATTTAATCATAATTACATGTATAGATAACGATAGCTGATTGTTCTTAGATGCCCAAAAACCTCAAAAGGTAATTAAGGCTACGGGTGACGGTTCGCCCACGCACGGGCATTTCCCATAGTGAGTAATGGAGCGTACCAAGGCGAACCGCAAATGAAAACTCTGCGTCAAGTTTCGTGTAGATGGCTTCTCTTTTGACCGTAAGGAAGTGTTTATCTTGTTACTCAGACATGTGGGTAGGGCAGGAGTTGGTGTGAATTTGAAGGCCACCTGTCAGAAAGCAGCTAGATAGCCGTGTTGACGACCTGGTCTGCCATTACGCTTGGCGTAAATTACCTTCTTTTGTGTATAGCTTTCTCTCTGTGGAGGCTCTATGAACTTGGGAACCAACTCCAGCACTGGAGTAAGTTAAATACTTCATACATAAGCTGTAGATAGTAGACTAGACCCCTTTGTCTAGGTAAAACTTGACGCAAAAGTTTGTGACAATGGCGGCCATCCGTGTACCACGCCCTACCCAGGACAGAATGAATTTTTCTCGTTTCTGAAGGCTCGTTTCTCGAAGCGCCTCAAGCGGTTCTGTTCCACGCTACTGCTATACACTGCCACTATGGTATAGACATCGAGGATGCCTCGTTTTTGGTTCTGGAACGAGAGTTACTGATTTGCCCCCAATTCAAAGTTCCATTCAGCCAGAAAAGATCGAAAAATGGACGAGCGAGTTGAAGTATCACGAAGAAAGTACTCAAGACGAAGAGTTGGTAGCTATAACCTAGCTAGTTTAGTAGCTAAAGTTTAGTATTTTCTTTGGTTGACAGTCTAGTTAACTACTACTAAGAAAATAGAACAGACTAAAGTGATAAATTATTTTCGATCTTCAAAGAGCGCTCGTGGTGGCAGAGTGGTCTTCGCCAAGGTCCATTTACGGACATTGTGTCTGTACACTTATAAATCAATCCTAATTTTAAGTTTTATATAAATGAAGCACTAGAGTGCAAGATACTTGATGCATTAGCTTTTGCTAGTCTGCATGAAATTTGTAAAGCCAAGCAACACTACAGTGTACAGTTCAGTTTACTTGTATATAGTTGTAGAGAGAAACCACAAGAATATACTAATACGGATTGCACTCAATTACGTAATAATAGTACCACATGCATGACAGATCAGCGGATCTAGTAAAGCCAAGAAGCGTAGTTGATAGCCTACCGAGATCAGTCAAGAGTCAGTCAAGTTCTTAGAACTATAATATGCTAGAGCTACACACTACTAATCTGGAAATGAAGCCATCGCTGTCTCTTTTATTGATCAACAGCTTGTTAAGAAGCAAAGAAGGGCATGGTGGTCAGTAAATGTCGCCAGAACTTTTGAACGAAGCATTTTCAACGAAATGCACACAATGCATGCCTTGAAAATTCCATAAAAAGCCTAATGGCACTTTGTTTGCAACCGGATATATATGTAGCAGCTGGCGTGGTAACAGACACACACACACAACAACGACTGTACCCCTCGTGTATGCGCTGAGGGTTAATGATCTCGGCGCATGCGCGAGGGTTACGGTAATCGTTCTGTGTGTGTGTCTGTCTGTCTGTCTGTTACCTCACTAACTGCCACATACCTCATTTGCGAGTCTCAAGTGCGGTGTTATAAGGTTCCTTATGGTGTTCCAAACGCATGATTTGTGTGGATTTCGCTGAAGACGCTTTGTTCTTCAGTTTTAGCGATCATTTGCTCATGGCCGCTGCTTTCCACGCTTCCTGGCAAATTCTCGGTGGACATGTGAACAACATAAGACTTCTTTTAAGATACAAAGTAAGCAGTTCCAGCGATAGCTCCTGTAAAACTACTGCTAACAAATTATTGTTAGCGAAACTACTACAAAGCTTCTTGACTGTGCTGGCAGCACACAACTTTCTATTTATACGTAAATGATGCTATGGTACTATAATCTACGGTATGTACGTGAATAAGCGGTAATATTTATAAGTGCGCACCATGCGTACGTATGTATGCGTATAATAATATTATAATATGTACCACTATTAATGAAAATTGTCAATAATATAAATCTCACAGTGCCGAGGGTTTGGCACCAATGGTGTTCATTTATTGTATGTTTACTAGGTCAATATACATGTACAGGGCCCCCCTCCTGTTGACAGCCTTATATATGTATATGTACATGTAATTATCACCATTGACATCTGTATCAGAATGAGCCAAATATCCATCTATAACTTCTAGATAGAAGAACCTAGTAATTTTCTGTTTAAGTGTGAAGGCCCGCTGCACAGTCATCATGAACATTGAATACTGGTTGTTTGTGACCCAGAACTGGAAGGAAACAATTAATACCGTATAGCGGGAAATTTTCGTGGGGTCCAATTTTCATGGTTTTCGCAGATAAGCTACTATCTATGAAAATTAGATCCACAAAATACAGTAGCAGTAAAAAAAATGGTGACCCTTCCGTTCCGTTCTGCCCCATTCAGACGTCGTTGCACCGTTCATGCCAGCTGCATGTTCCGTATGCATGCGTGCATAATAAGTAATTGGCGTGGTCTTTCGACGTGCAAAAAAAGGAAGGCCAGCTCGTCGACTAGAATCAATAGTTTCATACTGCTATGGTCCTGGAAGACTCAGGATTCAGCGGAATAACTGCTCTGGTACTTACCTACTTGTGGACCAAGTCCCCTAGCGCTGGTTTGATAGTTACTGATTTGCCCCCAATTCAAAGATGCCCTCAGCCATACGCAGCCGAAATCTCTACCATCTCTACATCGGTCATCTCGGCACGCTTAATCTTGTTCTTGGTATCAATGTGAAGCTCAGCTCTTCCTCTTTTCAATGGTACTTGATATAGAACGATAGCTATCTCACACTAGAAGATACAGTTGTACATAGATATGCACTATTTTTGACCCCACATGCATGGCATGCATATCATTAACCCCCATAGGCGCCATGCAAACCGCGCGTTGACATTAAAATGTATTGTATGTATATGGACTTCCGGTGGTCTTAGTGTAGACTGCAATTGCTAGCCGTGCACGATCATTAATTTTGTTTGTGCTGAAACGTGGCATAAAGCTAGCTAAGCTTAGTTTTATGGCTGTTCGGCAGGTTACTATCAATCTTACATAGACTATTCAATTGAGCCCAAAGTGGAGGGGGGTGGGCCAATATTCCATAGTGGGCCCTCTTTCGTGAGGGTACGGTACATGTACATCTGGTGCCCAATTAACTTATGTCACACTCACTGGGCGGGGGTTTTAGTTAATTTTACATACAAGGCACCAGCAGCCAATTTGTAATACAGGGATATTCACCTGGGTGATGTGATGTAAATCAAGGGGGCGATGTGTGCACATTCTATTGACGACCTTTTACCACATGCACCATTACACTATGCAGCTACAGTGCTAGTGTAGCTGGTTGCTAAAATGTTTGCATTTGTAAACTATGGCCAAATCTGAAGCTGGAACGCAGATCAATTGTGTAGATCTAATGTTATCACAGCAAAATAACCCGACTCTGATTGACAAATACTGTTTCTGAGAAACAAGTTTTCTCGATTCGTAAGGGGTGGACGGACGGGATATGGCGCTGGATCTTACTTCCTCATGGATTTTAACTTGCTTTCATATTTAAAACAGTCTTTAAGTTTTAATTAATGATAGGCGGATCTAGTGGGTGTGGTCTATGTCCCTGGAATACTTCAGGAAAAGTTGGAACCTATGCTCCTGCCACATCACCGGCTCCACCCAAAGGACCGCCACCAGTAAGCGGCTAGTGTCGACCATGCCCCACCCCAGGAGCATTGGACATGTCCACTGTAGAACTGCATGACTATTTAAGAACTGTACACTTGTAATTTTACAATTTTTCAAAGAGCAATCAAAACAGTAGGCATTAGAGAAATAATGCCAAATTGGTGTAACCTGATTTAACTAGTCTCATGGCTATTGACATCATGATAAAACACCCAATCAAGAAATTTGCTGAAACGAGAGCAAATTCATTTGGCTACAACCAGTCTGCACGAAGGGGTCACGTTTTCCATATATTTCCTTATTCACACAGGAAGTACGTTGTTTACTTGAGTTGCCATGCCATGATGACGTATGCGCCTACAGTGCACAAAATAACAGCCGGCCACCGGCCAATTTCCATGCAAACTCACTAAATGACCGCACAGTTTACATAATGGTCGGTCATTGTGGCCTGACAACAGTTCAGTGGTAGCTCCACCTCTACTACACTTCTAAGCTAAGTGATTGATAAGTGGGTTGTGCAGCCACTATAGTTGACACAGCTACATCCAGTGCAGCTGGAGGTAACACTTGTATGGACAGACTTTCCTGTAACACACAGTTAAATGTTTTCTGAGTGTTTTATTTATATGTCCGACCATAATGTAAGATGGGCCAATCAAAATTGCTTTTGATTGGCCACTGTGGCTGCCCATATTTCAATCCTTATTTTGTCCACTGCGCCTAGGGCTAGCAGATTGTGCAAGCGCCAAACGTATGCGCATTCATGATAATATATTGCACACACGTTGTATGAACGTGATTGTATACATTTGCACACGTTTTTACAATTAATATTAGCGCCACCGCCAAAAAGGTCAGCGGGCCAAGCAGGGGTCAAGGGAGCCAAGTGCACCATATTGCAAAAATCAGGATTTGATACCAAAAGCTCTCTTACAAATAGAAACAATCAAGATTCAGCTATAACATATAACTATTGGTTGTAATGTATCAATACTGGTGTTTTTGAAAGATTGGCTGCTTGCCTTCACCATGTTCAAAAATTCTGAAAATGCTCCAGACACAAAAATCTCTAAATGTGTCGTTACAATAATGAAGTAAACCATCACTCACAAATTATAGTGAATTGGAGCATGGGGTTGGTTTTACTTAGGACACATTCTTAATATTAACCACTTAGTTCAGCCATCAGCATTAGGTAGACTCCGACCAGGGGCCTTGAATCTAGTCAAAGTTTTCAGTTTTATGCACTTCACAGATCCCAACTAGGGCCAATCTGTACCTCTTGAAAAATGTATGTAGGTCCATCGCAGGCGTGCACGTATATGTTCAAAAATTCTGAAATTTGTTGAATGAGGATCATTGCAGATAGTGGTAGCAGCTGAGAGCTGTTTTTATACAACTTACATCAGGATAACTCTTAAAACAACGGTGTGTAGCTCATAATATAGTTGTTTCAACCAGTTCTTGGCTCAAAATCCTTCGCACCGGTGTTGCTAACACGCAGCATCGACTCGAGTTGACCAGCTGTTCTATCCGCCAGGTTAAAATTCCCCCATACAAAATTTCCATAGTGTAAATTAACTTCCGGGTGCACGATCCACTTCCGCGTGAATAAAAAATTTGACCCCTTCGTGCAGACTGAACAGTGTACCTGCGTAGCTTATAAGACTTGCTTGTAGTGTTCTCCTGTCGCGGAGCTTTATAGCTTCGTTATTTCTTTGACGCCGCGACTTGCACGTAGAACTCGATCAACAAAGCCATCGACCTCTACCATAACACAGAGTGCATAGCCATCATTCTATATGGAAACATATTGCTCACGTGAGCAGTTTCCATTACGTAGTCTATAATATCTACACTGCATGACGAAATGTGGATTCTAACCTAGCTAGATTAATTTCCAGATTAAGGGTGGATCAAGGAGTTTACATGGAAGTGGAGAACTAAAATCCAGATTCTTATTTAGCTGGATTAAGGGCCTAGCGTAAAATGGGGCTGTAAATACTCCCACTTTTTACAGATAACTCACCCTGGGTTTTTGAGGTTACAATCTTTCACGTTGATATGAGAAGACGGAAAGATGCCCTTATGATGTTTATCTCGTACTGCAAAACCCCGGTACCAACCACCGTTTTCTTCAAGTATTTGTACTACATCGCCAAATTGCAGATGTAAGAATGGATAGGTTGCTTTGTGCGGTTCGTAGCTGTACACAACTGCAATATTTAAATTATTGTGATCAGTTGTTCACACCAATAGTAAGAACGTACCTACACCATACTTAGCGGTTTTTGTAGGTCTCCAGTTACCGTTGGTCTCCATCACTTTAATAACGAGGAAAAGCAGTGTCCATCACAAAACCCCTACACTGAACAAAAAAAAAAATGATTCCTCGACCGACTACAGGCAATCGCAATCACATACCATGTACAAACAGCTATAGGGACTTCCCCCAGAAGAACCCGAATTTAGCCGTTTACACGCAAAATTAATGCTAAATTCGCTAAAATAGCGACGTAGCCGCGCCCCAAGGTAGGTAGTTGATCTTTAGGGTATGTCGACAGTCGCAGGTGACATCAGAGTTTCCATGGCCTTGGTGTCTCAGACGACGCCGACTGACATGTATGAAAACACTGTGGCAACACCAGCAGGATAATTGAGCTGCCGTTTCTGCGAGTGGGGCGCGCGCTTGGAGATTGTTCTATCAGTAGACGTAGGATTCAATCGTATGGCGGTCGCTCAATCACAGCTGCCTCTTCAACGGCAAAACATAGGTACTCTATAGCTGTTGTACGGTAGGGCCCTCGCATCGGTGTATACTTAAGGATAGAAGCTATTCCTCCTCCCCCCCCCCCCCCCCCCCGCGCGGCGCGTACACGCGTCAAAAATGTTCAGCGGCAGACCCCATCCCCGGTCTGCAAGCTCAGCAATCAATGTCCCATCGCTGCGTAGTGGGGTCCGGGAAGAGACCAATCGAATGTATTGTCTAAGTACGCTACGATACCGTCGACTGCCGTTTCTGCGAGCGCGCTTGGGGATAGTTCTAACAGCTGAGTGACTGCTACGATGCTGCAGGTTTATCAATAGAAGTAGGATTCAATCGTCGATGACTATGGCCAACTACGGCTACCTCTTCAACGGCAAAATATAGGTACTCTAGCTGTTTACGATAGGGCCCTCGCCTCGGTGTATACTTACGGCTAGTAGCTACCCCCCCCCCCCCCCCCCCCCCCCGCTGCACGGCGCGTACACGCGTCAAAAACAGACCCAACCCCGCTGTAAGCTCGGCAATAAATGTCCCCTCGCTGCGTGGTGGGGTCTGGGAAGAATATATTGAATCCCGTTATGTACCGAGAAACCCGCGCATCAAGATGACGTTCTATTGATCACGTGTGGCGCGCGCCTCCCTCACTTAGAAAATTTCCAGAGTATAAGGGAAAAAAAAGAAATTGAATGAATAGAGCGAGGATCGAATTGGGGTACATGAATCCGTACACCAGAGCCCTAACCACTGCACCACCGTGAACGCCGCTGCCAGGTGCTCTTTTGTCACTACTTTAAAGACAATAGTAGTACTAACCCTTATGTGTCAAACCCTACCCTAAACCAAAACCCTACCTACCCTTAGCCGTTCATATAATACTATGCAATTTAGCCCAGCCCCCTACGGGGGCTGGGCCGTGCGCCTATGGCGCGCGGGTTTCTCGGTACATAACGGAATTCGAATATATTACGCTACGGTAACGTCGACTATTTGATAACAGAAATGCGCGTTGATTCAGTTACATGAGCATCAACTTTCCATTCCAGGCTATCGCGCAGTAGGATATATAATATAATAACGCGCATTGCCGCCTGCGGAACGCCCCCTTCGCGAAGATCTATGGCGTGGCGAGTGAGAGCCCTTGTTCACGTCGTCGTTAGCACACTCAGTCCCCCTGCCGCACGAGGGGGTTTACCCCCGCCGATACACAGATCATAAAATGATATACCTACTGCACAAACGTGGCGGGAACTTGCTTTCACTGCTCGTGGTGCAAACAAGCCACGTTGATTGCGCATGCGCGCACCCACACACCCCAGACAACAGGTAAAGGATCCTTGTCGTTTAACTACTTATCGGATCCTAGCTCCAAAGTCCGCATCCCTCAAGTCCTGGACGGAGGCCCCTCTCCTTGTCTAGCGAGCTAGACCCTTTCTTGCGCTTGTATTGTACGCGCGGGGGAAGGGTCTAGCAAAGGTCACGTTTAATTGAATTTCAGCTGACCAATCAGATTCAACTATCCAAATTCTGGATAGCAATTTATGCGTGGTTGATCGCTCGCAATCAGTGCTTATTCGCGATTGCGAGCTAGCTGTTGGAGTACTAGTACTACCGAGGCAATAGCGGACGATTCAGAAAACCGTTCGTCGACATTTTTTGAGAGCTGCCAGGGAATAGTCGATCATTGAAACGGGAGCGAAAGAGTCCGTTCAACTTGATAGCGCCATGTTTGATCACTGTCCCAGCCAGGTCAGACAAGCAGAGCGCCTTCTACTAGCTACCTCTGTATATTACCTCTGCGATCGTTGAGAAGTTCTTTGTACCAGCGAAGAGCTGCCAACTTTGCTATTATCATGATTTTGCTACTCACATTTTCTGCGTTTTAATTAATTGCATTCCAAACGTGACCTTTGCTAGACCCTTCCCCCCGCGCGTACAATACAAGCGCAAGGAAGGGTCTAGCTCGATAGACTACCCCTCTCCCTGCCACCAGTAGGCCGCACGAGGGGTTGGGTTTAGTGAAGGGGAAACCCCTTCACCCCGCCCAACAACCAAACAGCCTCACTCTCCCCCGCAGCTGCCCCGATTCTCAGTCTCATGCTATCTGGTCTTCCACGAATCTCAGGAGTCGGCCGTCGGAAAAACGAAACAGAGCGCCAGAGCTCATTCCCCAGATGTAGCTCACCAATGCTGTCACCGGGCACACTGATGTGCTTAAGTACCTTTTCTGAATGGATCAACTTGGAGTTATTGACGGCTTGTCTGAAATGCTTAAATGCACAGATGCATCGCCCACTCGCAAAGAAACCCGGGCAGCAGGCTGCCCAGAGCATGAAGTGGCCGGCAGTGACGGATCCGACTTGCTACTCGTAGTCCAGACGAGGCCATGCTACCTGTCTTTGAGGCCAGCCTGAATCTGCATGCATGAAACGAGGTGCTGATACTTTTTATTGTCCTGTGCCGCAAGCCCTGGTTGCGACAAATGAACATAACAGAGGGGTTGGATCCGCTCTGTAACGGACATAAACATAGAAGTGAACAAGGAGTGAGATCCAGTCCGGCTGTTGGTGCCTGATACAACTCCTCTGCTGTAGGGGAACTTACTGTCGTCCTTTGCATCTGCGAGCCTCACGCACAATTAGTGTCTGGTAAGCGAAGAGTTGCTTCGCTTTCTCGGGAGACTTATCACACTGGCATAGATGCCAACACAAGTTATCCAGCTGAGTTGGTAGGGCACCTCCCGCCTACTCGCCTCCCACTGTCGGCGCGGAGTAACACGTAGTCCCCCTTCTGAATCTTGGGGGACAAACCCTCACTCAGACAAATGGAGTGGCCGAGTTGGCCGGGATAAGCGAAACTGCTTCTTTAAGTATCCTTTCCCTGCGAATGAGGGCGGGGGGAGGGGGGTATTCGCCATAAAGCCAATCATAACCATAGATCTCCAGGGGGATGATCACACCGAGACTCCTTCCAACAACCGAAGGACACCCCCTCGGCCCTGCCACATTCCCGGAGGGGGAGATATTGCAAGCCCCGGAGGGGACGACAATTTCCCTGACCCAGGACCAGGACATAGGCTACGTACGCATCGCTAAGAGAAGGGTTCTGTGCGAGCACTTCCTTCAACGCGTCTTTCAAACCGTCCTTAGAGCTGGCGCAAGTAGCAGTGGATGAGCCTCTCCCGATTCGTTGTACCCTCGGTAGACATCGTGAGACAGCGGTAGAGTGAGGATGTTTGTCGATAGTTAAAACTTGCTTTCACTGCTCTTGGTGCAAACGACAAGCCACGCTGATTGCCCATGCGTTAGTCGCGTGTTTATCCTGGAAAAACTAAACGCTGCGGTGGGAGCGGTCTGGTTTCGAGACTACCCATGCACGCACCCACTAAATAACGCACACCCCAGCCAACAGGTAAGGGATCCCCGCGTCTAACTGCGTTAAACTTCATTTTAACGAATCTGGTGCCGGGCGCGGCTGTAGTGCACAGACTCACCCTTGCGGTGTAGCGAAATTGTGCGATTCGCGAACTCTTTTGATAGTGGTGAGCATCCGCCGTATCCACGTATAGGGTACACGTTCAGGCTAATTACATGCCATAATACCAAAAACGGCTTGCTCGGCCACGCCCCCTCGACTCGATCCATGCACTCGCTTCGATGTTCCCATAATAGATGCATTTCTCAACCCACCTCTAGATGTGGAGTGGCTCCTGCTGAAGCTCGTTGCACCCTAAACTATAATCTCATTTGTGGCACCACTGCACACAGCAATAGAGTAGGTATAGGATATTATGTCTGGATGCACTGTCCACTGTTATGGGCGGTCATTAAATTTTGGTCAATAAGCACGGAAATTCACTGTCAAAGAATCGTTTGGCACAACTGAGAATTGGGACTTAAACCAGTACAGTCATTTTGATGCAACAAAATTTTAAGCATTTTAAACAGGCAAAATTTTCTACAAGTTGGGGGGAATCCCAGGACATTCCCCAAACAAAAATACATTGATGGTACTTCGTTTATGTGCACAGGAGCACATTATAAGCTGCTCAAAGGGACTGCCCTTCTTATTTGGAATGTGCAGCAGTATAGTAGTTGTAGAGTATGGGAGGTGGGGAATGCTCAGCCAATGGAAATACCCTATAGCTGACCATGCACTCCATATAAGGGAGTAGAGTTTTGTGGAGTTGACGTGTAGTTACTGCTCACTAGGCAGTCCAGCAGTAGCCTGCGTTAGCCATGTGCTGTTTCCATCTCGTGATTTTTGTATTGCTATGTATAATAAAGTGTGCGTGATACTAGACCAACATCGTTGGTCATAGCTTTTGTTACCGAGTGGTATTTCTTCGACATTTTGCACACTAATACTGCAGCTAAAAGTACTACTGTATTAATTTTAGGTCAAAATAAGTACATGCCAGGTTAGAAAAAATCTTGCTCTGTAAGCAGCAACTGTTGATCAGTTAACATTTTAATTTCTTTAATAAAATAATTATGGAATAAAAAAACGAATGCTGTTAAGAAAATAACTGACAGTCAAGCTTGGTGAGGAAAAGTACAAAAATATATAATACTGTGGTGATCCATCTGTATGTATGTCTATCCCTAGGGGAGCTCTTTTAGTAAGACTTGATGTGAAATGTACAAAACTACAGATCTAATATTTTTACTAACAATGTAGCACCCACTTAACAGTACAAGTTATACAGCAACTTCATATTTATGGGTAGTCGAGGTACAGCCTCCGTCACTACCAGAAGTAATGGAGCTAGTGTCATCTTCAGACTCGTGTGTCAAAACATCTACAACCACACTTTCATCTTCCTCCTTGTCTATCAAATACAACAAAGTTACAAAATTAATAAACCTCATTACTCTTTTGGATACACATGATATAAAGTGCTAATGCTTCTGGCAATACAAGTAGCTAGAATATAAATTGATGCCAAATTCACAGCACTTCAATTGTATACCTCCAGATGAATTAGTTGGAGTGAGGGTATGGGAAACCATTATTTCAGTGTTCAATATACTCGAGGTGGTTTGATTTTGAGTGCCATTGTTAGTAGGTTCAGGTGAAATGGACTCCACGTATCCGGTTGCTCCCAGTTCTACCAATCTTGATAGTAAGAATGCTTGCTCGTTTTGGAGTTTTACAACTAGTTGATCATCATCTTTCTCCTTTTGCTGAAGACTCTTATACATAATAGCACCAACAACTATCATGACAGTAACATCATCATAGATTTCTTCATACCTCAATATACTTGCGAGCACTTTGCAATAATGCCAGCGTTGTTAATTTGTCTGGCAATGGTACATGTTGGCGGAGAACTTCCAAGCAATCACGTAGCTGAGCTCGCCTACATTATATTCAGTATACCAAAATCAAACATACATCAATCCACAAGAATGTGCATTCTCTATACTATAGCAGTGTAGATGTATCTGCGAGTAGTTAAATCAAGCAGAGCAAGAGCACAACATTTTCGCAGTGATTTGTTATCCCCCAAACTAGTCAAATGTTCCTACTCTAATCATTTCAGCCACAATAAATTGTCATCAGTAAGTGTTCAAAGCAGTTAGTCTTCTCTGATGCCAAATAGTATCTTGGTGTAAAAATGAAGCCATACCTCCTAGTGAAAAAACATATTATGGGAACTTCTCCCACTTTACAAAGCTCAACAAAGAGTAGCTGTCTAAGAATACTGTAGTGTCCCGGGTAAGCGCCCATGGGCGCTTTAACATAACTTACGATTTTGGGCCGCATGGAAGCTTACCCGGGATCAACATTCCATATGCTTGTATAAAAGCTGCTACAGTGGCCCCTTGATATGCAGTACATGGGCGCTTGCTTATCCAGGAGTGGGCATTTGCCCGGGATACTACGGTATGCTATCATGCAATTAGCACCCAAATACTATAATTTTGACTTAGAGACATAATGAAGTGTAAATTGAAGTTCCGCTCTCTTGTTATACAGCATTGCATGGTACACTATTGTTTATTTATATTATGGTGCCGCAAGGGCAGTCTCCAAGAGCTCAAGAAAGCTGAGAGCATCGGAGGGTCGCTCAGTGGTGGAGGCACCAGCTGATCCAAAAACTGAAGACAAGTTATCACCTTAAATGACACCTGTGCCAGACACACGAAACCCTATCCCCGAGGATACATCAACACCGGAGGTGCAAAATTGAGGTACCTGATATTGGGCTGATCGATAAGATGCTTGACTACGAGACTATCATCTGGCCTAACAGGGATGATGATCAATACAACCACTCTAGTAAATTATTTATGGTGTCAAAGAACACAAAATTAATGAACTCCTCCAGGAGTCGTTCCTAAAGGTGGTCCCTAATCAATCTCGGAGACACATGAAGGAAAAGTTCGGGGATCCAAGATGCCCACCAACTCGAGTCCCATAATTGGACAAAGATATGACAGGATCTGAGAAAAAGGACATTTCGCGCTATTCCTAAATTTTCATTTTAAAACGCTTAAGGTACGTGTGGGCGGGGCGGGGCGAGAGCGCACATAGCTCACGTACGTCCAGAAATTGCCATTTTATGCCTCACTTTGGCGGCTCACTGCTCGGGATAGGAGGCTTCTAACGTTGGATATACAGAGTAGAAGCCCCAAACTACTAATATCAAGTCAGAAGCCTGGGTCTATTAAGATGTTCAAATGATGACAGTTTAAAAAATGGCAAAAAATCATGTTTAGTGTGAAATGGTCCATTTTCTTAGATCCTGTCACAAATGATCAGACAGAATTTCACAGGAATCTGTGAGGCTGGACCGGTCATTGGCAACAAATTAAGCTCTTTTCCTATATGCCACAGGACCAATGGTTTCCATACTCGAGGAGGACGAAAAGGGTACTCGGATGGCCAAGAAAGCTGTGATGGCTGCAAGGATGGCACTACGATTTATCAGAAATGCCTACATGCAAATATCCCAGAGCGATTTCCAAATGAGCAGCAAACTAATTGAATTCTCTGAGGATTCTATACAGGAGAAAGCTCCACCACTGGGATCAATTCATCACGGAGGCGACGAATAAGAGAGAAGAGCAGCTCTGCTACGTGAATAAAGCCTCAAATCGAGGCAAATCCTAGCCTGTTTACAATCGCCGCCCTTAAACTCAGCGGCCCCACCGTGGAGCGCACACTAGCACTAGCTATCAAGGTGCCAGCTACGGGTAACCATATCTACATAAAATTAATTCAGATACCAAACTCATTGTGGACGAGGAAATGAAAACTTCCCAAAGGGAACGGAGCAGAACTAGCCAAGCCATTGTTGAACCAGAATAAACTACAGTAACTGTTAGAAGCATTACTGTATTCAGTGATTTACAATTAGTATACTCCTTAAAACATAATACTACCATTGTCACACGTGCAACAGCTCGATGTAGCTGGCATGTCAAAAAGTAGTGCAAAGAAAAGGGACTACCTGGTAGGCTGAGTCTATTCAAGGATAATTGGGGAAAATATGCAATGGTCACTGGGTCCTGGTGGCAATCTTAGGTTACCATAGAGAATGGATGGTTGACCCACTCCAGAGATACTGACCTGCATGTCCCCAGTTTTCAACGGAAAAGACAAAGTCTCTTGAGACAGATAGAGCAAACACTCCTGAAAAGAGTAATCTCATAGGCAGGTGGAAGCCAAGTTAAACTGAGATGCTTCATTTCCAGCATGTTCCTGGTCCCCAAGGAGTGGGCCACAGGCTGATCTTGAACTTGAAAAACCAAGACGGATGTGAAGGACGGTTACTTTGCGGTGCCAATAAGTGAATCAGACAGGAAAAATCTAGAGAATAATCGAGTATATCAGTTCAACTGACTTCCTTTCCTGAGGGAAATGGGCATGAGAATGATCATGCATATAAACCAGATGTTGAGCATGGTGGAGTCCGAAACAATCTTGAGAGATCACGCATCTAGAACCCTGGGAAAGATGAATACTGCCACCAAAGCCATTACAATGGCCCCTACATTCTATCACCAATAGCAGATGGAGCTTCGCCAAACTCTGGCCAAAATTACAACACTCACCTCTAGCTATCACCGCTGGTGAAGGAGGAGCGTGAATGGTGGAATACCCACTTCTGGAACTGGAATGGACGGAGCTTAATTGCTCAGAAACTGAGGGTTGTTCTTGAAACAGATATGTCATGGACAGGTTGGGGAGCTGTCTGCCAGCAGTGGATGATTGTGAGGATATGATAGCAAGTTTATCAAGAGTTAAGGGTATAATTTTTAGTAATAATAACGGTGCATGTGGCTAGTTCACTATTACGTAAGATTGTTTACTATACCGTATTATGTGACTGGATTTGGGAAAACCCTCTGCAACGAATTTTTTCTGAAAATCGAGTTTGATGTATCGTTTATAAGCTCTACCATAGAGCCAACCCGCATTCAAGTTTCAGGCCGATCGCGCGCTTTGTTATGTAGATACAACGCTTTGTTTGCGATCGTGCCACACCCCCAATAATCGAGAAATTGCGGCCTAAAGGTGTTGCTATGCACGCGTATGGCATTTCCGCACACTACACGTGAACCGGAAATCAATTAAATGGCCCTGGGCGGGGCCATCCAAAATGAACGTAAAAATCGAGCAAGGGTCGAATGTATCGTTTATAAGCTCTACCATAGAGCCAACCCGCATTCAAGTTTCAGGCCGATCGCGCGCTTTGTTATGTAGATACAACGCTTTGTTTGCGATCGTGCCACACCCCCAATAATCGAGAAATTGCGGCCTAAAGGTGTTGCTATGCACGCGTATGGCATTTCCGCACACTACACGTGAACCGGAAATCAATTAAATGGCCCTGGGCGGGGCCATCCAAAATGAACGTAAAAATCGAGCAAGGGTCGAATTTCATCGTCCAAAACGACAGCTAATTGTTCTTCGATGCCCAAGAAGCTTAAAAGGTGAGCAAACTTACAGTAGTTCAATGAATCTAGCTGTATCTAGATAGCCCGCTGGCAGAAATTCTAATTATCGCCCATAGCTACCGGCTCCAGGTACGGCAGCTGTGCTGACTAGGTGAGTCAAAATGAAGGTTTATTTCACTTTTGTATAGCACAACTAGCCTCCATAGACAACAGCAACAGTTAGAAGAAGGGTTGTTCGACATGTATATATGACAAAATCTGGACTCAGACAATTTTCGACCTGAGCTACTAAAAATGCGCATTGTGTGAATTGCATGCAGATCCCTTACGGAGGGTTTTCCCAAATCCGGTCACATGTTTTATTACCGTATACTCTAGTTAATAAGCGCATGCACTTATAGCGGGAAACGGAACGACAGTATGCGCTTAATAAAGGATTTGCGCTTAAATGGCACATAACCACGCCCACAAATGTTTGGGCACGTGATGGATGCGAGGTCCGCTAGCGCTAGTATAGTACTAGTGCTCGATCGATCGCGGAGTGCTTTAGCGTTTACAGCTGCCGCTCAAGATGATGCGTGCTGGCGATTTGTCTGAAACTCAATCTTCTTGCATGACAGTGTTATTCGTGGCCATCATTTCTCCAAAGATATCTAGACTCCACATACTTTCCAGCCAGTCAAGGTCAGGTTCATAGAATGCCATGACTATTAAGCATATGCGCTTGATAAACAACGGCTTATAACGAGAAGAGAGCATGTGCTTAGTAACCACAAGTTTACGGTATATCCCTTTTACATAGTTTATTAGGACAATTATCTTAATATCGCACTGCTAAGTGTGCTATATTAACCCCCTTAGGGTGTAGTGCGATATTAATTCCATTAGGGTGTACTAGTACTGTATACTTGATATGGAGTAACAGTTAGGAATATAGGTGTAGGGAGGGAATAGGTGACCAAGGATTTCCCCAGTCAGCCAGCTGGCTGGCTGTGTGCATACACACCAATAGACCACACTACAGACTTGCAGGTACAGGAAGCATATGCACCCTTAGCTTGTAAGAGCAGCTATCCAATGAGAAAGAGTGATGGTGAACTACTTACATAGCAACAAGACCACCAATTCACCTGTGAGTACAGTGCTAGTGTGGAGAGCAGATTAGGGCAGCCATTGTTTACACAAGCAGACGCGCTAATTACTACTATGCAGGATTAACGATTCCAATTCGTTATAATATATTGCTTCAGTAAGTGTACGCATGCTAGTGATGCCGTATATGGTAGGTAATTTTTGGGGGTGCTAATTTTGTGAAAAGTCACAGATGGCCCTCAAAATTAATTTTTGTGGTTATAAATTTCATGATAGCAACCCAGTACAGGGGTGTGGCATTACACAAACGATATACGCGCTCGATCTCGCTCGCAATTTTCATTGTCACAAAGCCTCATCTGCAAAGATTAGGACAAATGTATGAGATTGAAGAATATTAGTGTTGGACGTGATTAGCCAGATGACAGTGGCTACTGTTGCTTGCACTGCAAACAGTTGGCTTTGCTAGCACGATGTTTCAGCCATGCCTATCATCTATCCACTTGCATGTACATGTATCACCGTAGGCATTAAACTTCGTGGGTGAAAATTTTTGTGACCGCCAAGTCAACCACAAAAATTAGCTGCCATAATATTATGACCATGCAGAAGTAAACAAGTACCGTATTCACTCAATCAGATGCTGCGGCTACTATTATTTCATCGCCCGAGTTTGTGCGGCATTTATTTGAGAGCGGTGTTTATTAATACCAGTAACTGCCAGAAAGGCAATCCTTAGCAAAACGGTCGATTGACACCACTGAACTAGGCGCTTTGCTGATGTAGAAGAAGGCTAGAACTTGTTCTAGAAGACATCTAAGTATTTATCGTCACTTTTCTTGTACCTGCCATCGAGAAGAAGTCGCGAGGCATGTCCACGTGCTGCGTGTTTCATAAATAGTAGGTGTGGCACGGCTACTATTTGAGAGCGGCAACTTTTCGTTCAGCACTTCCGGAGGTGCGGCGACTATTCAAGAGTGGCGTCTGATCGAGCAAATACGGTATATATGTATCCATGGTTGCTGATCGGACCAATCCTGCGAGATACATGTATACCGTAAACTCTTAAGCACATGCTCTCTTCTCATCACAAGCTATTGTTTATTAAGTGCATGCGCTTAATAGGCGTGGCGTTCTTTGAACCCTGACCTTAACCTTTAACAACAGGCTAAAAAGAATGTCGAGTCCAGATATCTTTGGAGATATGAAGACCACAAATAACGCTGTCATGCAAGAAGATCAATTCTTCAGAAAAGTTGCCAGCATTAGTCATCTTGAGTGGCAGCTGTAAACGCTAAAGCGCTTGATCGATGGAGCCAGCTGGCGCTAGCGCTTGCATCCATCACGTGCCCAAACGTTTGCGGGCATGGTTATGTACCATATAAACATATATCCTTTATTAAGCGCATACTGTCGTTCCGTTTACCACTACAAGCGCATGCAATTATTAATCAGTGTATAAGGTATAGCAGTTATACCACGGTCACCAGGGATATATCACGAAAACCACCCGAGCCTCTTGGGCTACGCCCTCGGGAGAGGTGTGGTTTTCCATTGCAAATCCCTGGTGATCGTGGAATACCTATTACCTGTGTCCCACTTACAACATAAATCAAAAGCTAATAAGATGGGCAATATACATGTATTTGACATGTTGTTAAGCAGAGCTACACTGTATGGATCACTATACGATTATGTTTAACATCACCTGTTCTTTTCTAGAAGATTGTGAGTAGTTCGGCTAAATCAAAGAAAGATGTGTATGCAATGTAGAGAAATATGCATATCAGTCAATCAAGCTATATAACATCAACAAACAAAACAGTCTGTAAATGTGTACGTATGTTGCTATATCTGTGAAAGATGATGGAAAAACCCTCCACATCTTATTTCTCAAGCAACTGACCCAATAGAGTAACAATTGCAGAGTTTACAGAAATAAATTAGCATATGCATGTATAAGCATTGCATCAGCATTGCATCAAAGCAAGCAACCAGCCGCAGGAATCTCCACTGCAGAACATATTAGCCTACCAGCAATTTGGTATTGTAGGCACTATTGCACTCACATAGGGCCGTGTGCTCAATAAATGGTACGTTCTCATTGATACTTAAACCTACCTTGGCATGGCTGGAGAGTGGTGACTAATAGCGGATGGCTTTTATTAGCTCGGGAGCGGTATCTCTTGGTGTCATTAACACATATGAGGTTTTTCAGGACTGCTTTTCAAATAGTCGAGATATGATTAATGAATGTGACCACATTTGGGAAAACTCCCCATATTGTGGATTTCATCTGAGATCAAGTTTGATGTATATGTTTGATAAGCTCTACCACAGAGCTAACGTGCGTTCAAGTTTTGACCGATAGCGAGTTTCCCTGTATAGAGATAAAGCACTTTGTGATCGCGCCAGACCAACAATTGAAAAATTACGGTCTCAAGGCGTTGCTATGCACGCGTATAGCATTTCGGGATACTACGCATGAACCAGAATTCAATTAAATGGACCTGGGCGGAGCCATTTGAAAAAAATTTAAACATCAAGTAAGGATCGAATCTTGGCACTGATAACAACAGCCACTTGTTCTACAATACCCAAGAAGGTTAAAAGGTGAACCAACGTACAGTGGTTCCATGAATCTAGTTGTATCTAGATAGCCAGCCTGTAGGAATTCTAATTAGCACCGGGCTCTGGGTACAGCAACTGTACAGGCTAGACGAGTTGAAATGAAGGCACATTCGCATTCGTATCTCAAAATTAGCCTCTGTAGACGATGGAAACAGTTTAAAGGATTGTTTGACTTGGATATAATATGATAAAATTTGGACTTCAATAAGTATGTGGCTACTATCTATTTCTTTTGCAGAACCACTTGTGCGGCTACTGTTTGAGGGCCACTACTAACCGGGGTGTAATACGATGTCTATTCAAATAAATATGGTATGCCATATCTCAGACCAAATGAATTCCACATGGAAATTTCCTATACACGCTAGACCAAAACTGACTAAATCAAAATCTTATCAAAATCATACTGTCTCAGATATCTCTTAATTGAAGATGTGTAGGATTTATCAATAATTAAGTCCCGGGTATGCCATATACGTAATACATTACAAATATCCAAATATCTCAAAACAGGTAACTGTGTAATCGAATTTTATAAGTGTGAAATCAGAATCTCCAGCAAATTATCTCTCTAGCTATCAAGATCAAGATCATTCATCAAATCAAGTGTACATGCCAGAATCAGATGTTAAAAAATAACCATTTATCAATCTTTCTTGCTTTCTTTTTCTCATTTCCAGGGCTAATTAGCTCAAGATTGTGCCTTGCATGATCTCTCATCCTAATTTGAGTATTAATCCACTCTATTTTGTAGTGTGCAGGTCCATGGCACATTAGTTTGTCGTTTTCTCGACAGTTACGTAATGGTGAGTGTGTATGGTGCATTAACAATTGGGTATATATCTGATACGACATTTTGTCGCATGCTCAGAATGTGTTATCATGGTGAAGTCATGTGACTATAGTCAGTGGCGTGCGCAATACGTAAACTGGACCACCTGCACCACGCAGCTTGCTAGCTCAGCGCTCAGGGACTTGCGTTTAGTTCTAGCCTTGAGCAACGTGCCAGGCTCTCCCGCACGAGCTAACTATAGCTAGCTAGGCCAGTGTGAGCATGAGCGCTGTACAGCAAACTATCAACAAGCTAGCGGCACATGCAGTGCTACGCTGCACTGGCATGTGGAGACTTCAGACCGATTGAGGAGTGGTAATGTACTGTTCGTTGGGCACAGCTTGCCAGCATAATAGCCAGTTCAAATTTAGAACTTGAAGAGACTCATCACTACATGGGCGGCCTAAAAGAGCCTTCTTTATCAGCCACATTGTAGGGTGTGCTATGACTTTGTGCATGTGTAAACTTCGGTACCTCCCATCTACACTTACCGTAGTTAATCGAATACACATATCATCCAATTTAATGTAAGAAATTAGCATTTTATGAATTCTCGTAACGTGTATATATGGAGTGATTGACAACCTTTACCAGAAAAGCGTGCGTTTTTCAAAATTGAAATTATTTCTTTCCATACGCAGGTTAAGTACAGTAATTACACTGGATAGAAGTTGTTAGCTAATAGATGATCATGCGTACTAGCCACATTGTCCCATGATTGTGACATCAAACATACTTGTACCTGCAGTAGTATTATTCTCAAAAGAAGTGTAAATGGAGTGTGATAATATGGATTAAGCAGCAGTGCATAACGTGGACTAAGCAGCAACACTTTGTAATATAAATAGGTTCCTCAGGCTCATTCGATAGTTGGAAATCATGCTTGCACTACAGTAAAAGTTTATGTAGCGTAACTGACAAGCACTATGCAGGGTAGGGCCAAACCCTATGCAATAGGTACCCACAAGTGGGCATATGCTACAAGCTGTTAATTGCATTGTGGCTGCGTAGCTAGCTACGTTATTACATAACCTGACAAGTGGTTCACACTAGTACCAGGGCTGGTCCGCCCACAACGTCAGTGCTACTCAGAAAGTGTGTGTATAGCTGATGCGAAAGGTCAGAGCCAAGTAATATGAAGATCACATGGACAGTTTGACCTCAAGAATTGTCCAGTGCAATATCCTTGGCTAAATCCCTTGCTCGTGTTGAATATGAACTGCAAAATGTCGACTAGGACTATTTTTTTCTTGCTTCTGGCCAGCCTCAGGACCTTGTGACATCACAAAGAGTAAGTGTGGGCGTTGCCGATACACTACAATATATGGCACGGCGCGCGCAAAGCACCGCGAATGCAAGATAGCATAATTATTGGTTACTACTGAATCACATTCCACAATCAGGCAAAAGTGAGGGCTTAGCGTATACTGATAGGTGGATAATCCCCCTCTCAGTATAATAATTATACCATATACAATGAAAAATATTTTTCAGATGGACACTTATTATAGTCCATGTCCTAACCTGGAGGGTATAAAAGATGCACTCTCAACTGCTTTCCCCCTTGCACATGCAACCAAGGTAATGATGTACCTTCATGAAAAGGGCCCACAGGCAGTGCACTTTCCAGGGAATGGGCCGATACTCAGACGTGAAAGAGTGCACAGGTAAATTATTCACGAGATCTTCATAAATTAAAATAAATAGTATCTGCGGCAACTATTGATTTCGGCCTGGTTCAAGTAGTTACCATAACTAGAATAGAAGCCACATGCCTGATTGGTAGCCGCCACTGAATAGTACCCATACATGGAGCTCTGCGAAACAAACAGTAGCTGCTCTCGAATAGTAGCTGCACGCATGCATAAATACCATAGAATTCCGCAATTACACCCCCCTTGTACATAAGCCCCTGCATTTTTAGCTCAAGTTCCTGCATAGGTAGTTTTGTCTCATGTATTAGCCCCCCCCCCCCCCCCCAACAGAAAAATGTAGATATTTAGAGTCCACAGGCCAACAAAAAAGGGTAGCTACAGCTAGCAAACTAGGTATTTGTGTCATATTACACCTTACTTTGTCGTTTTTCTTGAATTTTGCTCATCAAACAGCCAGAGAAAGTACAGAGATCATGCGCCCACATGGCATTCGGTGGTCGGTAATGGTAGTCACACAGAAATGTAAAAGGATCCCGCGAATAAGCCCCCTCCCCATTTTCCTGATGCTAGCATGCACAGGGGGGGCATAATCGCGGAATTCTATGGTACAATTGGGTAAGCACAAGCCATGAACGATTGTTAGTTTGAGGATGGTAGAAGGTCTCCTTGGCTTGGTTATGCAGCTTATTTTTTGATCATATCTTAATGAATAAATAAGATGCTAATCAAGGCCGAGGGTAGTTGATACTTCATGGTTTGATTGACAGCAACTGTGCCATGCAAACAGCCGCAAACTTATACCTAGTTAGTTATATGCTGTGTTTCAGCATAAAAGCAAGATCGTGCGAGGCCAACCATCGTGTATACCGTACAAGTGCCCACTCCCGGGGTTAAAGCCCATGTACCACATTTCAAGAGGCCAGTATAGCAGCTTCTACATGTATACAATCATATGGAATCTTGATCTGTGTAAGCGCCCATGTGGGCAAAAATCACAAGTTATATGTTTATTAAACGCCCATAGGCGCTTACTCGACACTACATATTAGTTAGACACTGTTAAGGAGATTTCTACGTGATTTAGAAGACCAAAGGGCTGTATGTAGAATCCCAAGTGAAGTGAGGGTTCTATCGGCTCTGAGGGCTTCTAAATCACATAGAAACGACTAAATAGCTAGTGTCTAACAAATTTAAATCATAGCAACCGAGTGCACAGCGGCGACGGCGTTTCTCGATCTAGAAGTGTTGCCATACAGTCTCTTATGGGCCAGAAACAATGTGAATCTATAATGGCTGTTAGGAGAACTCTTGTCTGAATGTCGCTTAACTCTCATGTGTCTTGACAATACTTGCAAGTCGCCGTTAGCTTTGCTTCTTAGGCACACTTGCTAACTCAGCAAGCTCCAAATGGACTCCACCTACTAATTATTGCATCGCAAACACGTATGTGCAATGTTGCTTACTGTGAGTGGCTTGTGTTTGTGTACTGAACCACAGGGACTAGGCTTCAATTGGGCTGCTAGACTGCACTTTCTGTCTCCATTTTTGGTTAATTCCTGGTATAAATGTCCCGAAATATGCCAAGTCAGCAAAATTATTACAAATAATTATACTATATACCTATATTGCTATCAATGGTTCTTCCATTCCTCCCACTGCTAATGGGTGTTCCTAGCGTTCTCATTGTTCCTGAAGTAACCAGCATTCCTAACTTTCCCCCTGAGTCCCTAGCGTTCCTAACGTTCCACTCTTCCTCATTGTTCCTGAACTTCCCAGCGTTCCCACTGTTCCTAGCGTTTCTGGTGTTTCCACTGCCTACTTGGTGTTCCCACTATTCCTAGCGTTCTCAGTGTTCCTGAAGTGCCCAGCGTTCCTATTGTTCCCCTGTTCCTCATTTTTCCTGAAGTTCCCAGCGTTTCTAGCGTCCCCCCTGTTCCTAGTGTTCTCATTATTCATTCCTAAAAGTGCCCAGCGTTCCTAATTTTCCTGAAGTTCCCAGCGTTTCTAGCGTCCCCTTTGTTCCTAGCGTTCTTTGCGTTCCCACTGTTTCTTGCGTTCTCATTGTTCCTGAAGTGCACAGAGTTCCTGACGTTCCCCCCGTTCTTCATTGTTTCTGAAGTTCCCAGCGTTCCTAGCATTCCCACTGTTCTAGCGTTTCTGGCGTTCCCACTGCTACTTAGTGTTCCCACTGTTCCTAGCGTTATCATTGTTCCTGAAAGTGCCCAACGTTCCTAGCGTCCCCCCTGTTCCTTGCGTTCTTTGCGTTCCCACTGTTTCTTGTGTTCTCATTGTTCCTGAAGTGCACAGAGTTCCTGACGTTCCCCCCGTTCCTCATTGTTTCTGAAGTTCCCGCGTTCCTAGCGTTCCCACTGTTCTAGCGTTTCTGGCGTTCCCACTGCTACTTAGTGTTCCCAATGTTCCTAGCATTCTCATTGTTCCTGAAAGTGCCCAACGTTCCTAGCGTTCCCACTGTTCCTAGCGTTTCTGGCGTTCCCACTGCTACTTAGTGTTCCCACTGTTCCTAGCGTTATCATTGTTCCTGAAAAGGCCCAACGTTCCTAGCGTCCCCCCTGTTCCTAGCGTTCTTTGCGTTCCCACTGTTTCTTACGTTCTCATTGTTCCTGAAGTGCACAGAGTTCCTGACGTTCCCCCTGTTCCTCATTGTTTCTGAAGTTCCCAGCGTTCCTAGCGTTCCCACTGTTCTAGCGTTTCTGGCGTTCCCACTGCTACTTAGTGTTCCCAATGTTCCTAGCGTTCTCATTGTTCCTGAAAGTGCCCAACGTTCCTAGCGTTCCCACTGTTCCTAGCGTTTCTGGCGTTCCCACTGCTACTTAGTGTTCCCAATGTTCCTGAAAGTGCCAAACGTTCCTAGCGTTCCCACTACTCCTAGCGTTTCTGGCGTTCCCACTGCTACTTGGTGTTCCCATTCCTAACGTTCCCCCTGTTCCTCATTGTTTCTCAAGTTCCCAGTGTTCCTAGCGTTTCTGGCGTTCCCACTGCTACTTGGTGTTCCCACTATTCCTAGCATTCCTAACGTTCCCCCTGTTCTTGGGGTTCTCATTGTTCTTGAAGTCCCCAGCGTTCCTAGCGTTCCCACTGCTCCTAGCGTTCTTTGCGTTCCCACTGTTCCTTGCGTTCTCATTGTTCCTGAAGTGCACAGAGTTCCTGACGTTCCCCCTGTTCCTCATTGTTTCTGAAGTTCCCAGCGTTCCTAGCATTCCCACTGTTCCTAGCGTTTCTGGCGTTCCCACTGCTACTTAGTGTTCCCACTGTTCCTAGCGCTCTCATTGTTCCTGAAAGTGCCCATTGTTCCTAGCGTTCCCACTACTCCTATAGTGTTTCTGGCGTCCCCACTGCTATTTGGTGTTCCCACTATTCCTAGCATTCCTAACGTTCCCCCTGTTCCTGGCGTTCTCATTGTTCTTGAAGTCCCCAGCGTTCCTAGCATTCCCACTGCTCCTAGCTTCCAATGTTCCTTGTGCTCTCACTGTTCCTGAAGTGCACAGAGTTCCTGACGTTCCCCCTGTTCCTCATTGTTCTGAACTTTCCAGCGTTCCTAGCGTTCCCCTATTCCTAGCATTTCTGGCGTTCCCACTACTACTTCGTGTTCCCACTGTTCCTAGCGTTCTCATTGTTCCTGAAAGTGCCCATTGTTCCTAGCATTCCCACTGTTCCTAGCGTTTCTGGCATTCCCACTGCTACTTCGTGTTCCCACTGTTTCTAGCGTTTCTGGCGTTCCCACTGCTACTTAGTGTTCCCACTATTCCTAGCGTTCTCATTGTTCCTGAAAGTGCCCAGTGTTCCTATAATGTTCCCACTATTCTCAATGTTATTGGTATTCCTACTGTTTCTAGTGTTGTCATTGTTCCTGAACTCTCAAGCACTGCTAGTGTTCCCAATATTATAATTTTTCGGGTGTTCCCACAGTTCCTAGTGTTCTCATTGTTCCTGACGTCCCCAGCGTTCCTAGTGTTTTCAGTGTTCCTGCAGTCTCCATCATTCCTGAAATTCCCACTATTCTCGATGTTCCTAGGTTTCCACTGTTCTCAAGGTTCCTTGTGTTGCCACCGTTCCTAGTGTTTTCATTGTTCCTGCAGTCTCTGGCCTTAATTCTTAGCTTTCTAAGACTTCAGGAACAATAGGAATAGTGGGAACGCTAGGAACGCTGACAACACCAGGAACGATGAAAACACTAGGAACAGTGAGAACACCAGGAACACTGACAATGCCAGCAACTGTGGGAACGTAAGGAATGCCAAGAACAGTGGGAATGTCAGAAGCGCTAGGAACGCTGGGGACGTCAGGAACACGCGTAGTAGGAATAGTGGGAAAACCTGAAACACTACCTTGGGAAAACTAGGAACACTGGAGTCTTCAGGATCAATGACAACACTAGGAATAGTGGGAATACCAGGAACATTGAGAATAGTGGGAACACGAGGAACGCTGGGAAAAATAAGAACACTAGTAACAGTGGGAACATTAGAAACGCTAGGAATAGTGGGAACGCTAGGATACTGGGAACTTCAGAAACAATGAGAGTACGAGGGACAGTCGGAACACCAAGTAGCAGGAACAACGAGAACACTGGGAACGCTGGGGATGTCAGGAACAACGAGAATACTGGGAACGCTGGGGACTTCAGGAACAACGAGAACACTGGGAACGCTGGGGACGTCAGGAACAACGAGAATACTGGGAACGCTGGGGACTTCAGGAACAACTAGAACATTGGAAACTCTGGGAACCTCAGGAACACTGAGAACACTAGGGACAGTGGGAACGCTAGGAATGCTGGGCACTTCAGGAACAACGAGAATGTTAGGAACAGTGGGAACTCTAGGAACACTGGGGACTTCAGGAACAATGAGAACACTGGGAACGCTGGGAACTTTGGGAACAACTAGAACATTGGGAACGCTGGGAACAATGAGAACACTAGGAACAGTGGGAACGCTGGGCACTTCAGGAACAACGAGAATATTAGGAACAGTGGGAACTCTGGGAACCTCAGGAACACTGATAACACTAGGGACAGTGGGAACGCTAGGAATGCTGGGCACTTTAGGAACAACGAGAATGTTAGGAACAGTGGGAACGCTAGGAACACTGGGGACTTCAGGAACAATGAGAACACTGGGAACGCTGGGAACTTTGGGAACAACTAGAACATTGGGAACGCTGGGAACAATGAGAACACTAGGAACAGTGGGAACGCTGGGCACTTCAGGAACAACGAGAATATTAGGAACAGTGGGAACGCTAGGAACACTGGGGACTTCAGGAACAACGAGAATGTTAGGAACACTGGGGACTTCAGTAACGAGAACATTGGAACGTTGGAACAACGTGAACGCTGGGGACTTCAGGAACAACGAGAACACTGGGAACTTCAGGAACAACTAGAACATTGGGAACACAGGGAACTTCAGGAGCAATGAGAACGCTAGGGACAGTGGGAACGCTAGGAACGCTGGGCACTTCAGGAACAACGAGAATGTTAGGAACAGTGGGAACACTAGGAACACTGGGGACTTCAGGAACAAGAAGAACGTTGGAACACTGGGGTCTTCAGGAACAACAAGAACACTGGGAACGCTGGGGATTTCAGGAACAATGAGAACACTGGGAACGCTGCGGACTTCAGGAACAATGAGAACGCTAGGAACAGTGGGAACGCTAGGAACAGTGAGAACACTAGGAACACTGAGCACATTAGGAACAATGTGAACCCTAGAATATCTGGTGAGAGTGGGAACATCAGAAATACACTAGGAACGGTAGGAAGAATAGGAACATTGAGAACAGTGGGAAGACAAGCAACATTGAGAAATAGGGAATAAGTTATAGTATTGTATTATGTATGATACATACATGAATTTGCTGACTTGGTATATTTCGGGACATTTACACTAGGAATCAACCCCATTTTTTGTATCCATCATAATTGTTGCTATAGCTAGCGCATTTGGACACAAGGCAGTCACTCTTTCGTCAAGTATAGAAAGTACTTCCACTAAATACTGCTATGAGTCAGCTGTTAAGAGTGTAACTACATTGCTAGATCAACACAAATTCCACACATTTGCCTGCCATACATGTACATGTACATGGCAGTAACGATCCAGCCTGGATAATCTCTATTCATGTACAAAATGAGCTAGTACACTGCAGGTGTGGGTGCTGGCCTGATAACCCTCACAGCAGCTAAATGCTCAGAGTCTACACGTATAGTAGGATTTATGAAAGCAGTGACATTTCCATTCTGTATCGTTCCGTCAAAACTATAAAATATTATGTTCTGCGCCGTTCAATGTTCAGTTGCCACTTTGCACAAGCAAACAATCAACTAGTTCGTTCTAGAATTGATGCTTTTACACCACCAGCATTTCAACTTCACTGGGAGTCTATGGTGGTGGTGCTCTTTGACTTTAAGTGTGACTTGCGATCGTCGTTCAACTACGAGTAGATAACTATCTTTCCAGTGATATGAAACATTCCTTTATTACAGTCTCTGTTTAAAAAAATGGGAGATAACCGGCGCTATAGAGCCTTGGGTACATGCCCAACAATTTTGTTCCCTCTTGATCACGGCTACAGCGAACTTGTCTTCGATTAATCTGTTCGCATGTCAAGACTACCGGACTATTGAATTCTGTACAACAGAAAAGGAGTTACCTCACCTCTCACTTTAAGCGGCTGGATGGGCAGTTTTAGGATAGCCAGTGAGTTCAAGGCACTTTACCTCCTATGTTCTTCAATGCATTTCCAAGACAACCACATTCTGTGTGCACGTATCTCTACCGTCCAGGACTAATACTGAGTGTTCAGAGTGAGAATCTCATTACATCTCCATACCTTCCAGGCAGTGACATGGACTATCATTTTAGAAAAAAACTCCCCATGCATAATAGTGTACCTAAAAATGCAACACCATATTGGTTACATTCATGCAAATTATGTGAGTCAAGTGGCCGTCACAAAAATTTTATCCCACCATACGCTACAATACACGAAACATGCATACATGTACACATATGTATGCATAGTTAAAAATCACAAATTTTTCAAGAGGGCTGACTTTCATGTGCACTAAAATATTGCCATACTGCATGTGACAAGATCCGAAAAAAGGGAACATTTCGTGTAAATGTGGGATTTTTTTGCCACTTTTCAAACTATCATTCCAAGGTTTCAAGAGCTTCCACTTGGTTTGCAGGTAGTTTGGGCCTTCTCAGCATATAGTAAGCCTCCTTTTCCCAGCAGTGAGCAGCCAAAGTGAGAAAAACAGCAATTTCAGAACGTAATTGCAAGTGCGCTCACCCGCCCATGAGTGTGTCTAGAAATCCTTGTGAGTGAGGCAGGATGTATTCATGGCAAAGTTCAAGGTCATAGCTGCTGTGGTTCCAGAAATGTAAGTAACAACTTGGGAATACCACGAAATGCTCCCTTTCTCAGATCCTATCACATATGAATTTATGGTATTATTAGCTAGATGATAGTATGCATCATGTGTATTGACCTTCTCGCCAAACTTTAATGAGTTGATCATAATAGAGTGTTGGGTAGAATGTCATTCCATGGATAACATGTATGTGTGCAGTATGTAAGAAAGAAAAACAAGGAAAAATTAAAATATACATAATATTATACACATACCGCCGCATATGTTCTAATATAGGTGCCATCCTAATTTAGGCGCCCTTTGAGACCTGCGCAATTATTTTGGTTCTAATATAAGGTGCCTTTCCAAACATCAGTTATTTTTAGGTGGTGCCTCTTTAATTAGAACGTATTGCCACGTGCGATATCGCATCAACTGAGCTAGCAGTTCTATATCAAACTCTTATATTAATATTAATATAATATTATTACAGGCAATTACCTACTGCTTTGTTGTCTTTCTGGAGTTAGAGACAATTGTTCTGATGGCTACAGTACCAGCAACTCGAGCATGATTCAGTAATATCAGGGTGAAGTTTTCAAAACAAATTGAAAGTAGAACCATAATTATTTTTGTTGTTTTCATCACTGACATACTCACTGCCACTAAATAGTACTAATAGTAGTTAGTGATAGTGCTTGGGCTCTGGTAAAATTTCCAGAACCGTTCTAAATGCAGCTCTAAGGTGCCCTTTGACATGCTCACAAATATTTTGGTTGTAACTGGATGTGCCTGTGCAATATGTACATTGTAATTATTTTTTAGCAGCGCCTATGTTAGAAAGTATACCATACAATACAAGGAGTGAGATCTAGGATTCTAACACCAGTACCACCAAACACTCTACATACATGTACATGTAGCTCTCCACCTATCATGGAGCCTAGACCACTATTTAGCATAACTCCCATTGCACTCATGATTGTGATCTAGAAACTGATACAGGCTGTATCAACTGCAGCATCACCTAGCAACCAGGGTCAACCGGCAAGCCAGTCATCAGCAAGAAACACCTTCAGCCTGTGGGCACAGCCGAGGCTATCACCATTATTACCGTAGTTAATCGAATACAACGTATGATCCAATCTAACGTAAGACATTAGCATTTTAGTAATTCTCATAATGTATATATAGAGCGATTGACGACCTTTACCAGAAAATCATGCGTTTTTCAAAATTGAAATTATTTTTTTCCATACGTAGTATTAGATCAAGTACGGTAGCCTTTAAGATCCACCTACGAGCTCTATCCCAACACTGTATCCAGCACACCTACATGTACATGTACATGCATGTACAGGATTACCATCTTCAGCTATATATATATCAAGCAAACTTAAGAGATTTATCTGCTCCAGAAGAAATTTTACAAAGGAAATAGCATAAGCCCGAAAGGAACATGTACACCAGTAATGTCAGTGGAAAGCTGGGGAAGATTATCGAGACTGTCTTCCTCTCCTATCCCCTGGAGTACCAAGAAAAAATAGAGAAAGACTGCCACTATGCAAATATGGGAGGGAGCTACACAGACAATAAAGAAAAAGATAGAAGCTCAAAGACCGACTGACATGCACCAGTATAAACATGAAGAACATGTACATGTAGCTACATTGTATGCACATTGTACACACAACATAGATCTTACACTACAGTGCGTATTAACACAGACAATTTAAGCTCAAAAACTGACTGACATGCACCTGACATACATGTACAATGTAAACATGTATATATAGCTACACTGTAAGCACATTGTATACACATCACACATCTTATACTACAGTGTGTATATTAATTCTTTTATATGTATACCTTTACAAGAAACCAAGGCCAATTAACTGTTGCACCTACATGTAAACGTGCACTTGTACCATCTTTATTTACTACAAGTATAAAAAGACAATGTAATTGAAGGATGAAGCAGGGATGGCAAGGGTTAAAAAGTACACAAACAAGATTTGTAGGGATAATCACATCCATTATACATCCCTACACTTGCTTGTCTCGATTATTATGCACCTGTTGATGGTCCATTGGTGCTATCCTTAATTCGAATCTTCTATATAATATGTGGGAGACATTCATCATTCTTATCTACAAGTATTGTAGACTCAGGGGATAGCTAATTAGCTTTGATTGTCACATTACTACCTGGTTAGTTAATTCCTGCACCTATACACTCAAAAAGCAAGCATAGGGATGTATAGTGGATGTGATTATCCCTACAAATCTTGTTTGTGTACTTTTTGACCCTGCCATCCCTACTTCATCCTTCAATTACATTGTTTTTTATACTAGTTTCTGTTCTTTTTTATTCCTCTTTAGGATAATTCATCAGTGCATGCCATCTGACATGATTTTCCCATTAATTCATATTATAGTATTACTGAGTAGGGTAGGGTATTTCCAGACAGAGGCAGCGGCAGTTAACGGACGCCTCGCACACGATTGCGTTTATACAGTTGCTCATTGATAATAGTATTGTGTAATCCTTCACCACTTGCCATGAGGCATGGGCAATGTAAGACCTACATGTATCTGCATCTCATTTTTGGTGAGCCCAGGGTTCATCCACACAGAATCTGCACAGCACCACTATAAACAGTTGCTAAGTTTTTCATTAGAGTCTAAAAGCTATTTTTCAATGGTGGCTAAGATTTCCCATACTATGATTTATAGACCAGACCAAGCCATCTATTTTTGAATGACTATCATAATATTATGCATGGAGAAATTTTTCCGCAAATTAAATTTATTTGGAAAGAACCTTTAGAGGTATAGATAGTTTCTGGACAATATCAATATTGTATTAGCTACTTTACGTATTCATATTCTGTTTCACAATTACTAGATGGATATTCAAAACTTAAAGCAGGATGCAAGAAGAATACCTTCTATGATGAATAATTGGATGCATGCCATGCATACATAATAGCAACAGTAATTGTTAAGTAAAATTTTTCACCTTCATCCAGTAATGACATGCACCATTGTCTACCAGCTATACTATACTTACCTTGCATGAATAGAGGTGGGTGGAGCCACGGTTAAGGGCTCGTTCGGTAGGCTAATATAGGTGGCATAATTATTCGTGGCGTCACTGACTCGTCACATGACTTCACCATGGCAACACATGCATTATGAGCATGCACATTATGTGACACAATGGCAAATCAGACACTCCAAATGCACTTTTTTTACAATTTTAAAAACAGCTAGTTCAGGCATACCTGATTGTTTCCATGGATGTTTGAGGGCTTGATAGATAGATATTCTGGCGTAGATTATGAATATGCAAGTGAAAAATCCTTAAAAGTTTTCTGCTCTGAGTTATTAATGTTTTTGTTTCGTATTAAATATATGGCATACCCAGGCCATCCCTACTTATAGAGTCTACCAACTCTACGATTTAGTGTGCACTAGCATTATTAGGGTATTAATTCACATGCAGTGCAATGGGACCCAGTATGGAGTTACAGTGGCTTCACATATCATTGGGGATTTCCCTGTTTGCATGCACATTGGCAGTAGTACATGTACACATGCGCATATACATAGTAAACATGCGTGCATAGTATATTGCACACAGGTGTGCAGCCATACTAGTGTGTGCATATTGCATGTGGGGGTGGCAGCACTTCCATGCATGTTTTGTGCATGAGCTATGCCCGCCATGCACTTCACAGGAAACACGTGTGGGACATTTACCTTTCACATGATCTGTACTGTACCATGGTCACCACCCGAGTTTTGAGGGTGTAAACTAAAGGAGAGGTGTAGTTTTTCATGGAACACTCGATCGACTACAGTCTGGTGCTATAGCTACATGTATATGTAGGTAGCTCACTGCACTGTATGTACACATGGCTATGTGACTAAAATGACTCGTGCTAACTGATTGCATCAAATGTTAATTGCTTCCCACACTAGCTGTATCTGTGCAAACAATGGTCTTGCTCACTGTTTCTTCTCTCTACATTGGTTTGAGCAAGTCATTTACCCTTATTGCTTTGTAGGATAAGCTCTAAAACAAGCCACTCTCATTGCATGGCCAGTCATAGGCCAAGTAATTGTCAGAGGGAGGGAATTATACACCACAAAAAAATGGATTAATTATCAAAATGAAGCACTATAGTGCAAAACCCTCGGCGCGCAAGCACTGAGCAGTACTGCATTAGTGCAAGAAGCTTACATGCATCCTATAGGCCTATGGGTTTCCTAGCACAATGTCAGAGTAACCACAAGAATGCACATTGCATGCGATTGCATAATGTCCAGCACTATCACGTGTGTAATGCTGTATCAGCATTTTGTAGCATGCAGAGATAGCCAAGAAGCTTCTCTGCCAGTGTAGTACGATCAGTGATGAACCAGTCGTGTTGTTGGATCTATAACTAACCATATAATATACTTTTCGAGTTGAAAAGAAGCCATCGCTGTCTCGTTAGGCCGTCAAAAGTTCGCCAGGGAGCGAGGAAGGAAGCGGTGACCAGCAAATGATGCCATAACTCTTGATCGAAGCGTTTTCAGGGAAAGCCAAACGGTAAAAACGTTGAAAACACCATATGTAAAGAACCCTATAAAACTTTGTTTGCGACATAAAAACGAGGTACGCAGCTGATTTTGTGGTAACAGACAGACAGACAGACAGACACACACACACAGAACAACTACCGTAACCCTGCGGCGCATGCGCCGAGGGTTAACAATAGAGTGGAATATCACTTTTAACTCATGGATGTTACCTAGGATACCATGAAGTAAGTAGGAAATATTGTAACTCTAATGCACGCTATACCTTGCAGTGGGTGCAAAGTACAGGAGAAGTCAATAAAGTTTACACTCCATTTGTATTTCTACAATCACAGAAAAAAGGCACAATGAGAATGAAACAACAGCTCAAAGAGGTGACAATAAAATTAATGTTCTTATGGCAGGTGAGAAGTGCACTTAGTGAGCACAGTGTACATGTATGTACATACAAAGGTAGCCTTAGTCACTTTCTGCATTTAGCTTTCACGATTGTCAAGCGGCTCTAGTCTTTCCTGCTCAATCAAAGCCAAACCAATGTTCGATATCAGCCACCCTGCATACATGCTTACCACACAAGCAATTAAAAACTATGGACGTCAAAGTGTGCATACTGCGGAATAGTGTGAAAATGAAAAAAAAATTTCACCAAAGAATGATCTTACAACCAAACAGGAGGTAAAGCTTTTATTGACCACTATAGTATTATCATATATGTTCTTGAAAACTCCAATTGATGCAAGTACATGGATATCTGATGGTCGATATGATTGAATAGCAATTAAGTAAAGTTTACTAGCATAAACACGTACATGTACCATATGATATAAATTGTATTAAGTAGATTTCAATTTACCTGTAACTAGAAGGCTTTTTCTGCCTATTCCGACTAGTTCTTTTCCTAGATGTGTTCTCCTCATCATCTACATATATGAAAAAACATTCACTATTAATATTATAAGTATTACAGGCAATAACTAGTGGGCAATTCCATGTAAAATGAAACTATGAGGTTCAACTTAAAAATTGATGCAACAATGTACCACACTTGATACATGCATCATTTTGTGGCTACATGTATATGCATTTAGTTTTAGAAATTACCCCCATTTTGAGGGGCGTGGTCAGTTGTATGAGGTATACCGTGAATACTGATAATCTGAATGTTATGGGTATCTTCTTAAAATAGGTTACTTGTTAGAGGCTGTGTACACATATGTGAGCAAACCCGAGAAAAGGGGTAACTTCGTGCAAAACACGTTTTTCTGTCCATTTTCAACCTGCCACCATTTCAAGTCATGTAGCAAGAGCCCTAGGCTTCAGACTTGGTTTATTAGCAGTTTGGGCCTTCTATGTTGTACTTCAGATCCAACGTTAGAAGCTTGGGCAAGCCTCTTTCCCAAGCGGTGAGCCACCAAAGGGGGCCATAAAACAGCAATTTCGAATGTGATAAACGTGCGCTCGCCCCGCCCATACCAGAAGTGGGCGGGGCTCATGATTTGTAGCAAGTAGTAGGATGATGGAAGAATATTCATGTCAGATTTGAAGTTCATAGCTGTTATGATTCCAGAGATATTAAGCGTCTTAAAATAAAAATTCGGGAAATGCACGAAGTTACCGTACGTATAGCGGGAAATTTTCGAGGGAGAAAACTTTCGCTGATCGGTAGGAAAGGAGCATTTCGCGGAGAAAACTTTCGCGGAATATTAAAACTGGTCACATAATGAGTATGGCATGCCTAGAATTTTGTCAAGAAAACTTTCGCGGATGGCTGAAGAATCGCGAAATTTGTGAAAGTTTTCTCCCTCGAAAGTTTCCCGCTATACGGTACCTTTTTCTCAAATTCACTCACATAATTATATTATATCACCCATAAATAAATATTGTTGGATCATTTTTGAGCTATATTTGTGCAAAAAATTTTTTTTCTGGCAAGTATAATTAAATATTTCCTGGGAATAAATATCTGGATGTCAAGCTGTTCATACATGTACATTCGTCATAAAACTTTAATTAAGACCAACATATTTAATTCTGCAAGTTTCCTCTTTTAGCTTCACAGCAAGCATTAATTATCATAAAAAGTTTTAAACCATGCCCAACAGTTTTAATAATTGCTGTGACAGTCGTACATCCATCACAGTATACATGTACAAGTATAAAAACAATTGAATAAATTTGAAGAATGAAGTAGGGATGGCAGGATCAAAACAGTACACAAATAAGAGATAATCGCATCTACTATACATCCCTACGCTTGCATTTCTCGACTATTGTGCACCTATTAATCGTGGTTGACGTGTTTGTTGAGAGGTATGTGGGAGATATTCGTGCAGGTTGTTCCCTAGTTGTCACGATGGTTCGTGTTTATCAGTTTGATTCAATCATATTATTACTGGCTATTTTTGCACCCCTCAAAAAACAAGCGTAGGGATGTATAGTAGATGCGATTATCTCTTGTTTGTGTACTTTTTGATCCTGCCATCCCTACTTCATTCTTCAATTTTATTCAATTGTTTTTATACTTGTTTCTGTTCTTTTTTATTGCACTTAGTGTGTTATATCAATGCCATCTTACATGGTTTGCTCATTAAGTGGAAGATGGGAGGTGCACAAAATTCTTTGCCACGCCCCTCATTAACTTGCGTTCATAATATTATGAGGATGACAAAGAAGGCTGCTTTAGGCGGCCCAAGTAGTGATGAGACTTTTCCGCTTAGGGAGAAAACCAAGTTCTAAGTTTCACTGTTGGCAGCAGCTAGCTACCCGATATAATTTTATGATCTGTACGTCTAATACCACTGCTCGAGCCTTGCGCCTTCATATAATGGTATGATATCAATGAATGATCCAGCGTAGCACTAGCGCTGCAGGCGCTAGCGAGTAGCTCGCCTATGCCTAGCGCCTTACCGCTCCTTGATCCTTGAACCTTCATATCCACTCATGATCGGTCCAGCGCGCCGTTGCACGCGCTATGAGCTAGTACCATTTGAGCTAGCTCTACATAGGCGCCTAGGCCCAGGCGTTGTCACATGACTTCACCATAGCAACATATTCCGAGCATGCGCATTATATCACAAAATGGTGTATTAGATACACCCATTCGCTAATGCGCCATACACACCCACTATTACGTAACTGTCGAAATAAGGCCAAACTAGCGTGCCACTGCACTGCGCGCTACAAAATAGAGTGGACTTATACTCAAAGTAAGATGAGCGGTGGAAGCAGTCTTGCGCTAGCCCAAGAAATTAGAAAGAAAGAAAGAATGAGAAATGGCCTATTTTTTGAACATCTGGTTCTGACATGTACAATTGTTTTGATGAATGATCTTGGTCTTGTTAGATGCACAATTTGCTGGAGATTCTGATTTTCACACTTAGAAATTTCATAAAATTACCTATTTTGAGATATTTGGGTATTTGTAATGTATTACATATATGGCATATCCGGGCCATCCCTACTTATAGAGTCTATACCGACTCTATGATATTATGGTGAATATAAGAACATCGCTATTTGTCATTACTGGTGGTATTTTACACATTTCTAGTGATATTGTAGTATACTGTATCCACACAACATGGAAAACCTAAAGAAATTTTGTTCCAATAATAGATAGGAGGCTTGCTCAGGCTTCTAACGTTGAATCTGTGAAGTAGAAGGCCCAAACTGCTAGCAAACCAAGCCAGAAGCCTAGGGCTCTTGAGGCCTTGGAATGGTGACAGTTTGAAAAATGGCAAAAAATCGCGTTTTGCGCGATATGGTCCCTTTTCTCATATCCTATCACATACTTAATATAAACAGCTATGTTCCTAAACTCCTATTGTCTGTTTTGAGCGCAGTACCAGCAAATATCACGAGTTCATTGCTGGTATTGTTTACGAGTGTGTAGCACGACTAAAGCAACGCCACAGGCAATAAACGAGTGATGTTTCCATGGTATTGCGCTCAAAACGGACAATAAGAAATTTATTGCATAGACCTGTAATATTACTGGCTAATGAAACTAGCTACCTAGCAACAAAACCGTTCTTAGCTAAACAATATCCAGTTTGAGCGAGGAGCAAGATCGGACTGTCTGTGATTTGTTCTCTCCGCTAGAATGGCAGGACCTCGAGATACCGCGTTCAACCTTGGCATAAAGTCATTACTATGTGGTGATAACGAAGACAACGAGAATTTTTGGGCCTATTTTTCCGAGTTTGTCGATGCTGAACAACCACCGTTGTACCACCAATGTTCACGCTCAAGGAAACTTCGCATGCTGTATCAACTGCCATGCCTACTACCCAGCCCATTTCTGTATCAAAACCTACTGGTACCAACACCGTTGACAACCATTACCAATTACATGTTCTCTCTGACATACAAAACACGATTGATAGGAAACCATTGAATGATGAAGACATAGAAAAATTTGTTGACCAACAGAAGAGCACAAACACTAAGCAAAAGAATGAGAGTGACTTGAGGAAATGGTATCAGTGGAGTGAGGAGTGTGGAGAAACGAGGTATCGAGTGGTTGTGGGAATCTGGTGCATTGGGTGACACTGACCCTCAAACACTTCAGTACACACTGGTGGTTGATAGCAACACACATGGGAACACGAGAACGCGACGAACACCACAAGCTCAGATTTGGAGACTTCACAGTGAAGAGCACAACTAGTACATGGAGTTTTCAGCTAGACAAGAAGTGGGGAGACTGAGAAAAGCACCAATGCCAATGCCAGATCATTCAAGCTGAAAAAGTGAGCTACACCAGATACACCAACTCGTGCCCTGTTCGCTTGTACAGAGCATTTATTGAAAGGCGTCCACCTGAGATGTGTGCAGCAGATTCACCTTTCTACTTACATTGTACATGTAGCAGTCAATCATCACTGCAAGCCAACATCCTTCTGGTACAAAAAGCAACCTCTTGGTGTTACTTTGCTGAATTGAAGGATTTTTCAGCAGCTGAAGGGCAACTTACCATGGAGCAGACAAAACAAACTCTCATGGGTATTAGAAATGATGATAGTTTTGGGAGAAGGTGAATAGGATGGCTTCCAATTTAGATGTGGATGATCCTGTGCTTCCCCGGAGAAGAAAAGTACCAAGAAGGTTTGAAGAAGGAGATGCTCCTCCTGAATATCCACCCACTCCAAAAGATATGTACAGGAGAATTTACTATGAGGCCCTAGATCTTCTAGTGCAAACTATCCAAGCTAGGTTCGATCAGCCAGGTTATAACATGTATGGTTGTATAGAGGCACTTCTTCTTAAAGCTAGATTCCACAAAAGAGACTACTCAGAGGATGTTAAACAAGTGCTCGAAGTGTACAGCACTAATCTAGAAGTAAATCTAGCTTGAAAATACATCTTAGTATATTTAGCAGCAGTGTATTCAACTATGATAAAATTGGCAATATCTTTGACATCATAATATACATACAACAGCTTACTGGAGTAGAAAGGGAGCTTATAAGTGAGTGATAACTTTAACCAAGCTTATATTAGTTATGCCAGCCACAAATAGCACAAGTGAACGTTCATTCAGTGCAATGCATCGTGTTAAATGATATTTACGGTCAACAATGAACCAAGAAAGATTCAACAGTTTGATGATATTACATGTACATAAGGATTTAACTGATTTTTTAGATCTATCTAGTGTTGCTAATGAGTTTATTAGTACAAGTGAACGCAGGCAAATTTTAACTTAATTTTTGCTATGCATAATAATAATATTATGTATGTGTGATAATTAATACTTTGATGAAATTAAGATTCAATTGGATTGTTAACCACATCCTGGGCCTGACCACTAAAGAAATGGCAGAGCCGCCTCTGACTTGGTACTACGGATAGCGGCCAGACCAGCGGTCCCAATAGCTACAAACACGGCTATACCTTTCTCGAAAGTAGCAGTAAGCCCATCAAGGGGTCACATAAACGGTACCCAAATTTTCGCGCGCTATTATGACAGGGTTTTAGGTCACCGGTATCTTCAATGGTTGAAAATTTTGAAAGTGCCATTCTTGCCACTTGATCCCCATCAAGTTGTATCTCAGCTTTATAATAGAGAGTAGGCAAAAATCTTTGGTCTTGGCTTTTCGAACACAAAGAAGGCCAGCTACTAAGTTCATCTGTACCCATACACGTGCAGGGTTGCACACAGGACTTTTTTTCTGGGGGGGGGGGGGGGGGGGGCAATCTCACAGACGACTTACGTATGTATATGTGCCGCTGCCATGCATATATACTAGTAAATAAATCACACAATAATGCTGTGATAGCAAATTTTTTCTTTTTGCTTGTGTATGTAATCATATTATTTGTGCTGTATATATTATCCGGCCCGAGGCTGTGTAAATCGCGTAGAGACTGAACCGAGTGATGTAACTGACTTGTACCATGGGCTACGTGGTCCTGACAACGTATCTACGGCCTAGCAACTACAGCGCCGGCCATAAAAGGCTCGAGCGCGTACCTAGCAACAGTTTAAACCATCGTTGTCGATCGAGTCGACGCTGGACATCGATGCATAGTGAGCCGACGCCGTTTTCTGTCCAACTCGAGCTTCTTTCTTGACATTCAGAACCACAATACTATCGTCGCTGCGTATAAAAGGCCGGTCATGCCATCGCTGTCTTGATTTCAACTCGAGGTAGTCAGAGTGCAGCTCAGTTTTTACTAAGTACTGCTGACTTGGCAAATCATTCGCTCCACCCATTCAATTAACGCAGTAAGACCTGCCCACTAATCATCTGCATACAGTACTCTGCATAGCACTAGAGCTCTGTACTTCATCTCTTTCACTAACAAAAGATGCTGTAACTACCCTGGCGGGCATGATCATGTAAAATTTCATAGCCTCAGAGATAGGTGTCTATTTTATTTAGACACCTCCTATAAATCAATCTGATTGGTCAGAATATTACAATCATGGTACAAATTATTATGGAATTCTGGGGGGGTGGGGGGAGATCCCAGTGCGCCCCCCCCCCTCTGTATGTAACCCTGACGTGGCGATCTAAACACACATAAGTAAATTTCATTGAAATGGGTGGAGCTCAGCATGCTTGTACATGTACATGTATGGTGAAATTATGATGCAACCTATGAGGTAATTATGAGAAATTCCTACATGTATAACCAAATAACCATGCATAACTGGTTATGGTTCGAAATATATACATGTATTCCTGTTACCCAGGGCTGTATTGTAGTCTAGTGCCCAGCCCCTCCTACGCAAAAAGGGAGAAAGGATCTGGTAAAAAGGGTCGCACTACTGTGTCCCTACGTTGAAAACCGTACGGGCCAATTAGATTGCAGTAGCGTAGTCACATGACTATTGGAATGTACTTAATTATCTGTTGCACGCATGCGCCCGACCTATAGCTATGTGCGCGCACGGTATGGTTTCTTATTTGATGCACACCAAAATGCCAATTATTGCATTCTGGAGGGACACAGTAGTGCAACCTTTTTCACCAGACCCTTTCTCCCTTTCTGCGTAAAAGGGGCTCGGCATGAGACTACCTATATTGAGCCACAAGTGGGGAAATACATGTATGGTCATATTCTACCATCAAGTAGCCTAAGAGAGGGAAATATATATGGCCGGCTCATATATAGTATACCCTCCCCTTCTATGGGATTAGGTGGGACATATAAATTATTGTTATTTTGAAATATCATAAATTGCAAATATTGTGTGTCTAAAATATTTCATGCAATAATATAAAATTTTTCAGATAAACGACCCTGTACAGTGCTACTGAGCAAGAGAGTACATAATTACCAGTGTATGGTTATTGCAAATTTTTCGGGTGAAACTTGCATGTATTCTGTTCCCACTTGGTACCCAGTTAGGTCAATGGATGGACTATCTACATCTCAAGCGGCAGGCTGAGCTCACCTTTCATAGGGCTTCAGCATGCGAAAATGTCCGAAAATTATTGATTTTTACGTTAGGCACTCTATCACAACACTCGATTATAGTTAAGATCACCAATTTGAGATGAAGATAGGCACCAATAGGACACATCTTTGTGCCAAATATGAAGTCTTAACTATAAACAGTCTTGGAGATATTTACAAAAATAGTATAAAATAAGGCCAACTTAAGTTAGGCACTCAATCTTGCATGAAACTTTTAGTTAAGAGCTGATATTACACTTTATGCATCCTTATGCATTAACAATCCTAATGCATGCATGAAACTGCGAATGTTTTGCAGGAAACGCTGAATCCGGAAGCAAACATTTCCGCCAGTTGCTCCAGACGGGTCAGGGTCCTCATTGATGACGTTGCCCTGAACGCACGTGAATTAAAATGAGGTTTTAATTGACCATGCCCCCTGGCGATCTGAAACGAGACGATGGCGAGAATGGCGTTGTAAACATCGAACGTTGAGAAGCTCATCGCTTCTTATCGATCTAAACGAGGTAAGATACTAGCAATAGTCGGGTCAATAACGTTTTTTTCCTCCAAAGCCTCAAAAGAAGTGTGGTAGGGCGGACACTTTGTGCCTGACTAGACGGCCGCTCGTATCAGCCTTGTACGTTAATATTGTAGAGAAATAGGCATATACTAGGCATTTTCTACTTACTAAGTCTTGCCGTATGCTCTCCAAATCTTCCAACGGCCGATTTTTTCTTGATTTACATTGCTATATATTGTGCACGTGATATTACATCGACGTCACGACACGTCATGCCTTCTGTTACGGAACGGTCTTCCTTTGGAGCCTTATCCACTACTACTGCAGCTAAAATCACTATTTCTGTTGATTACTGGTCAAAATAAGTGCACGTGCAAAGTTATAAAAAAATGTACTCTCTTGCTCAGTAGCACTGTAACTTAATACTGCATATATGTACCGTATAGCTCCAAATTTTTGTGGTTCTTGCTGAAAATCCCATGATTGAAAATTTTTGTGATAAAAATTGTGTGATCGGCACACTCTTTAGTGATTACCACCACACCGTAGCACCTGTGCGGACAATTCACATTATTGCTCTGCCCATAATTGTACGTGGCTCGGCATTGGGCTAGTACAGTGCGAAGAGAACGAAACTAGATAAGACTTATATGGGCCTCTCTCTTTGCTTTTCTGCTGTCGTCCCTGTTTGGCTATCTCCTCAATGTGGTTGTTGGCGGATTCGATACAAGACGAAGGAAGTTGTTTGGACGAAGGTCTTTGCGGATATGGTAGGCAAGTTTGCTCAGTTTCTAAAAGTAAGTGTACAAAGTCTACACATTGTTAGCAGCGATTTCAATACTTCGTTTCAGACAGTTCACACTTTCACTAGTATCACGTGTGTACACGTACGCACAATCGCGCTTGCGATGCACCTGTGCACACAGAACATAGCCACACCCACAATAATACCGTACCCTCACGAAAGAGGGCCCACTACGGAATGTCGGCCCCCCCCCCCCCCCCCCCCCCCCACTTTGGGCTCAATTTCCTGCTAAGGTCTAGTGTTTACTCGAATATGCACCTATGTGTAGCTGCCCTTGAAAACGGACGGCTCAAATGGCTGGTTTACGAGGACTGAACTTCGAATAGTCAATGTAAGATCGATAAGTAATGTGCAAAACAGCTGTAAAACTAAGCCTAGCAGTCTTTATGCCACGTTTCAGCAGAAATAAACTATTGTACACGGCCAATTGTAGCCACGCCCAACGACACACGGTGAAGTATCACAGCCGCCCTTGCTCTGGATTGGTAACCGTGCTTGAATAAGGCTGAAATCAATAGTAGCCGCTGCTACTATTCTAATTATGAAGCTAGCGTGGGTAACTTATATTACCTGGACGCTCTTTCGCGTATAAACGCGATACTGATACCTCAAATATCGGCCCATCCCCCAATCTTGGCCCAATGTATAAGGTGCACCGCCCATATGGGACCTCTTTCGCGAGGGCACGGCACTAAATTTTCATGAGGAAAATTTTATGATCAGAAGTCAAATAACGAAATTCGCAAAAATATTGTGCCACAAAAATTTGGAGCTACATGTATACATGTAGGTATTTTCGCACATTTAAATTTCACATAAGCCAGGCTGTCCAAATATTTGCGATTTACGGTAGTACATTTTGTGAGAACATGAATTTTACATGCATACACGTACTATTGACCATTAAGGTAGAGTATTTTTATCAAAATGTATACACGTGTTCCAGTGTCACTGGCAGTAAAAAAAATAAGTTAGAAAAAATGGTCCATGTGGTATTTGAACTGGTGCACACACTTGACACTGCATGCTTGGCAGATACTGAGCGTAACCAATAGATCATCTGGACAGTATCGTACATGTACTTGTATACTGTAGCAGGGACTATACACTATCTTTCAGATGGACTGGAAATGCACGCGCCGCCCTATTACAAAGTACACATTTCCGTTTCAATCTGTAATCATCGTTACGAGTAAAAAATATCACGAACGGTAAGAAGCTACAAAGGCTGCTTGGAAACAACGGTGGTCGACCTGACAATGGAGTCAGCGTCTATAAGGGCATCTACAGTAGACCATAGTTGCAATACTATGTGCTGAAAGCCATTTTTGTGGTGAGTGTGCTTCTAAGTGTGCTCTATGAATGAAAAAGTTCAGTGTGGCTACATTTTCATGTCCTGGCAATACTTCGTGCTGGATTAGCTCAGAAAGTGAAGCTGTTACAGGATTCTATACAGCGCGAGTAGTAGTAAGCCCCAATCTTGATTTACTGGGTGCACAGTATTCTTTTGAGCTGAAAAGTACTCTAGGAGCACAAGATCCCTTGAGTGTAAAAATTTACTCGACAAGATGGACACCTTTTGTGCTGGATAATCTCACAAACTAAACCAGACATGAACATTATTCAAAACGTAAGAACTAAGTTTACCCATTGCTTCACTGGGTAAACAACATTTGGTGTGCTACACATTATCTTGTTTATGCTAATAGAATGCAAGCTTAAAAAATATATTACGATTTTAAATTTTGTCCGATTTTCTGGTAAAGGTTGTCATGCACTCATTAAGATACACCATGAAAAATCCTAGAACACAAATTTTCCTGCGCTAATTAGATCATGCGTTTTATTAGCATAAACATGGTATCACCGGAAATTGTCCATTGACTGACAGTTAACATATAAGCCCTGTATTGGCCACTATTATGTGACCAGATTTGGGAAAACCTTTCATATGACATTTTTTTCTGAAAATTGGTTTGATAAATTCTACCATCGAGAGCTATAATACGCGTTCAAGTGTTCTAGACTGATTGTGCACTTCACTGCACATGGAGATACATGGCTTTGTTTGCAATCATGCCACACCAGGGGCGTAGTCAGGATTTTCAGAGGGGGTTTCCTAACAGTTGCACGCGAAAAATTTTACAACCACGCCCACTTTTCGGCCACGCCCTCTAATTGACAATCGCCATTTCAGCTAGAGTTTGCTCGCTTCCCGAGATTTTGGCAGAGAAAAGCACAAAAGGAGGAGATCTAGGCTAAGTTTTAGGAGATTTTAGTGCCTGCATATTGAATTTGGAAACCAAGGGGGTTTCCTGATGGCCAAATTATACTAAGATAATACTGAATCTGACTGCCAGGGGGGGTTTCCGGGCAACAAAGAAACAACTAAGCTATGCCCCTGCACACCTCCAATAATCAAGCAAAGGTGTTGCTATGCACGCGTATGGCGTTTCTGCACACTACGTGCAAATTGGAAATCAATTAAATGGACCTACATGTAACTGGAAGAAGCAGCTAGCTAATTATTAATACAGTCCCCAAGAATCAGAGGCTACAGTGAGGCTAATGCCATGCAAAGGGCCAAGGGTTTGTGGCCGAGAGATCTAAGAAAGTGCACACATGCGTGGCATTCCTCAGTGGTAATGGTGATCATGTGGAAATGTCACTATCTCGCAAATAAGCCCCTTCCCCAGTTTCGCCCAATGCTAGCATGCACGCAAAAAGGGGTGCAGGATTCTGCGGTATCTTTAAATTACTTCTGCCATCATCCACTATCGCAACCACCTCAATAATCAATCATACAACCAGCTGGCCGCAAAATTCACATTTTGGTCACTGTTGAGAAACATGTAATGTATATATCGACTTTTATGATTAGCTCCATCACTAGCAGCATTAATCACACAAGTACACCTAACAACAAATCTCACTGAAGTACTAACTCACGATCATTTTCCTCCAGATACTGCGCAGCTTGAATGAGTGCTTCTAAGTTCGACATCTCCAAACTCAATATTTCTTAATTGTCTGTTGAAGAAAAGAATGTATGTTATAATCATAATATTATTGTTATAAATCTATAGTACAGAAAGTAAGACTACACAGTATATATGATAACAATAGGAGCAGGTAAACATGCCTGTCAAAATCAAGGCCCACTTAATTGTGGGGGTGTTAAATGAAACAATATTGGTGGGAGGGGGGCATCGAAAGGCCGTCTTAATCACAGTGAATGAATGGCTTGCCAGCTGCAGACCTTAAATTATACGCATACGGCCTATGTAAGCCAGCCCATCATAGTACTCTCACTAGCCACACCCTTCAATCTCAAGAGAAAGATGGTCTGGTAACTGTCCATATGACAACTTCTTCTGGTGACAGGATTTGGTCATGTCCAATCAGATTCTAGATTCGAATTTATTGTTTAACAACTATTAGCATGCAGCGCGTACACGTACAGTTGGCCCCATGTTGTTTACGGATACTAGTCCTATTATTTGTATTCTACTGGAACAACTAGCTGTACACATGACAACCAGACCCCTCTTTCCTTCGGATGGGGGGTGTGGCACGTGAGACTACTAGGTAGGTTGAGATTTTATATGTTGAGCAGTTCTTTCATATGTATTACTAGCTCAGCCTTGGCACATAGTTGCTGGTCAACTGTGTGCTTGCAGAACATGGTATAAGTAAATGTACATACCCTTAAAGGAGTTTTGTGCAAATGGTACTGTACTTACGGATGCTGTTCCTGCTAGTCACAATAATACATATTATAGAGGGAAGTAAACCACCACAACGATCATTCAAATAATTTACGTCAAAATCACCTCTTTTGTGTCTACCTAAGCTTACCACAATAACGTCATAATATTATAGTTCTTCCATAGATATCCATACTGTACTTATCTCTGGAACGTGCAATTTGTTAGCTCACTTCTACAATATCTGGAACAGCCCAAAGATACATGAACTATTGTTTACCTCTCCGAAGGTTTGACTGCTTTCTCAGGTAGACATTAGCACCGGTGTGGTTTAGCACTAAACAGCTCTTCTTCAGGCTACCGTGAAAAACAATGGACAAACATACTCTACGATGCACCAGCTATTAAAAGCTGGATATAATATTAGAGCCAAGCTGCGCCAAGGGACCGGAAGTATAGTGGAATAATTACGTCACATTATCCGCGTTTCGCGTGATTTTATACATGCTACGCCCCCGGCCTCAAAATTACCAACAAAGCACGGTGCGAAGATTTGAACCCGCTGCATTCTGTTCCACAAACAAGAGCATAACCACTCGGACACTGCTATTGTCGCTACTGGTTTCCAAAATCCTAGAGATAGCCATTCTCAACCGCATCCCCTGACCCCAGCCCCTCCTATCCGTACAGCGTCCGCGATAATATGGTCTTTTTTCAAGGGGACCACACCACTCTGGAACCACACACTAACTAAGCAGACCACCACCTAGTACCATAATATTATAATGCACAAATAGACAACGTTGGGTAAGGATCGTCAATGTACCCCGCGCGCCCGTACAGTGCAGAGTACATTTTTTTATAACTTTGCATGTGCACTTATTTTAGTTGCAGTAGTAGACTCCAACGGAAGACCGTTAACGCGTTCCGTAACAGAAGGCATGACGTGTCATGACGTCGACGTATTATCACGTGCACAATATAATAATATTATAGCAATGTAAATCAAGAAAAAATTGGCCGTTGGAAGATTTGGAGAGAAAAGGCAAGACTTAGTAAGTAGAAAATGCCTAGCATATGCCTATTTCTATACAATATTATATTAACGTACAAGGCTGATACGAGCGGCCGTCTAGTCAAGCACAGTGTCCGCCCTACTACACTTCTTTTGAGGCGTTGGAGGAAAAAAACGTTATTGACCGGACTATTGCTAGTATCTTACCTCCTTTAGATAGATAAGAAGCGATGGATTTCTCAGCGTTCGACGTTTACAACGCCATTCTCGCCATCGTCTCGTTTCAGATCGACAGGGGGCGTGGTCAATTAAAACGTCATTTTAAGGTTACGGGATAGTGTTCCGCCCACGCATGGTCAAAGTTCACATGAATAATAAATGTGACAGTTATATTCCACTTTTTGTCCACGTTCTTTGCACAGTCAAGGCACGGGTAAGTAGCTCTCCTGATGCCTGCCCCATGGTCCACAAAAACGAAAAGCAAACCTGCCACTGTCTGTCTGCAAGCGCGGGTAAGTTTGCAATTTCCTGCGTCAGTTTTTGCCAAGGTAAACAGCCTCTACGTAATGATATACAAACGAAAGGATAGCTTACGAGCCTCTACATGGCCAGGTATAGCGTTTGAACTCTATCGAGTTACACGAACAGAAAGCGAACATAAAAACTTACTGCTCAGCTGCCATGTGACTCGCTTAATGGCGGCACTCCAGGACAAAACCTTGTCTAACGACTCATCATCCTAGAGTTTTCGAAAAAGCGCTACACCTGGCCCTGCTCCAATCGATGGACTAGCGTAAACAACAGCGAAGTCAGTTCGTTCGAGTCTCTGGTCTTCAAAATTTGACGCAGGAAAATGGTCGACGTTCGTTCGCGTTCCCGACTAAACCGCATTAAAACATACATGAATTGTGTGCATGCGCAATCATTTATAAATTGCGCGTCGAATACTATCCCGTAACCTTATTTGCACGTGCGTTCAGGGCAACGTCATCAACGAGGACCCTGACCCGTCTGGAGCAATTGGCGGAAATGTTTGTTTCCGGATTCGGCGACACTGATTCGAAGTTTCCCGCAAACATTCGCAGTTCCATGCATACGCTAGGATTGTTAATGCATAATATATTATCTAAAAAAATTTTCATGCAAGATTTGAGTGCCTAACAAGTTGGCCATATTTTATACTATTAAATTTTTTGTAGTCAGAGGTTGGACACGATCACGTGCGCACAAAAAGTGGGCGTGTTGCCCCATATATAACACTACAAAATGTAAGTCACGATCTAAAGCCTTGACGACAGTTTTAAATGTGAAAGCAAGTTGAAATCCACGAGAAAGGAAGATCCAGCGCCATACCCCGCCCGTCCACCCCTCACACTTCTTGCAAATCGAGAAAACTCGTTCCTCAGAACGGCAACATAAAAAAAAAACAGTATTTGTCGATTGCAGTCAGCTTCTTTCGCTGTTGTAACATTAGATCTATACGATTCGTCTCCGTTTCAGCTTCAGATTTGGCCATAGTTCACAAACGCAAACATTTTAGCTACCAGCTACACTCGCAAATGGCATTCTTTTGAACGCGTGGCAGCATAATTGCATACCAAGGTCATGTGACTATGGCGTAAATATGCGTCATGTCCAACCTCCTCTGGTTTGTAGTTAAGACTTCATATTTGGTACAAAGGTGTGTCCTATTGGTGCCTTTCTCCATCTCAAATCGGTTTTCTTAACTATAATCGGGAGTTGCAATAGAGTGCCTAACGTGGTAATCAATATTTTCGGACATTTTTGCATACCGAAGCCCTATGAAAGGTGAGCTCAGCCTGCCGCTTGAGATGTAGATAGTCCATCCATTGACCTAATTGGGCATGATATTATAATAGAATACATGCGCGTTTCACCCGAATTATTTACTCTCTTGCTCAGTAGCACTGTATTGCACCTTTACACAAGCTGTCTGCTATACGGTCGGAATAGCTTCCAGTGGTAACCACTACTTCCATCTGCGATGGCGATCAAAGCCCAGAATTTTACGCTTGATCGCGAGTGACCCCGCCCATTGGTTACACCCACCATACATCGCGTGTGCACATTGTAACTTGGCATGCACGCTGTGCAAAGTGCCCAGCCCCCTTCTCGCGCATGCATGAAGGGAGGCTGGGTTCATCGCGAGACTAAGCTATTCGCAGTGTGCTTGATCGCTATTATCGCGGTGACCACCCCTTGCATATGAGTGTACTCTTCCAAGCCCATCTCTTAAAGCACTGCGATTTTGGAACGCGTTCGACGCGCACGCGGGATCGCGATTACTAACATAAAAACATTAGGTGTCATGTCCAACCTCGATGATTAGACTGTTATTTACGGAAATGGGTTCACTGGAAACCTTGATGTTGAATGTATCGCATAGGCATGTCGATAAACTGATTCTTCTATGTCCGAAGTGCTACCACGCATGTTTCAGCTTTTGAATTCACAGTGGATAGCAAATGTTATTGGTTCATCTGATTGCAGAGCGGAGTGCAAGATCCGATTAGTGTAGCTACGAGATTGGTACCTTTGACCGTACATCCCAGTATGCCAGAACGAATAACGCGATCGTAGTATCATACAGAACATAATTCATTAACCTCGTAGGAGGCACACATCACGGTAAATTTGCCGTCATATTTGGAAAATCATCTGGGGGCGTGGCATCTCCCAGCGGAATGTATGGTGGGGGGGGGGGGGGGGGGGGTCTATCTAGCTCGTAAAGCTGGCTGCTTATAGCGCCAAGATGTGAAGTGGGGAGGAGGGATTGGAAACTAGTACATGCACCAGGAGAAGAATTACACGCTTGGAAATAAGCCGGTCAGTTAGTATGCTGGATCCCAGGCCATGAAATTTGCGCTTGCATCATATTGCTCTACTATGAAACTCGTCACTAACATCGTCTAGCGCTCAGTGTTAGTATTCGCCCTAGACACCGCGAATTTTAAACGAGAGCGACAAGCGCGATTTTTTGGCGGTATATACCGTGCCCGAGCTTGCGCCGAGAGCGGCGTTTATTAATACCAGTAGCTGCCAGAGACAATCCTTTGAGGAGATTCTGGCCCCTTTGCCAGTTTATTGTGTGCCTGCCATTGAAAACGAGTCGCGAGGCATATCCACGCGCTGGTGTTCTCGAATAGTCGGCGTGGCGCGGCTACTATTCGAGAGCGGCGTCCAGTCGTTAAGCCAGCGGTCAAAAACACGTACAAGCGTTGCAGATCCAGGAAATGCATCCGGTGGCATATCCCTGTGCATGCAATTTTTGCCGTTTTTTTTTTATCTATTTTTCTTACTTGTTCTATCTCGGCCATCTTTCACTTCTAGGACTCCAAACAAAGACCAGAAGACAGAGGAACTCTTCTACTTTCCGCTCGTTCAAGTCCCATAACCCGGAGACATTCATGAGCTCCGCTGCAAGCGTTTTTGTGCATGCTACTCGCAAGCGCTCACATGAAGTGTCTCGCGCAAAACGTGGTACGTATTCGTTCCCCTGATGGAATCCCATGAGTCAAGCACCATTCAATAGCTCTTGTGTTGCTCTACAATATGACTGGAACGAAGTTTTTCCATCGTGCGGTTCCAAAGTTACACGCTGTTAAAAATTTAATAGTACAAAAATTTCTATTTTACTGTGTACGTTTACATACAAACCAATGACATTAAACATAGTACAAGCTAGCTATATTGCTGCTAGCTATCAAAGGCCATCTTGAAGTTTTGCTGAAGGTTGTTGGAGCTTTCACAATCAGTCTCCTATTCCATCATCACAGCTATGGTTGACAGAAAGCATATACTCTTGGTAATCTGATCACAGGAACATCACCTATTGTGTACCTACATGGGGTCAGGGTGAGAGAGAGAGAAAGAGAGAGAGAGAGAGAGAGAGAGAGAGAGAGAGAGAGAGAGAGAGAGAGAGAGAGAGAGAGAGAGAGAGAGAGAGAGAGAGAGAGAGAGAGAGAGAGAGAGAGGGAAAGAGACAGAGAGAGTGGGAGAGAAAGAGGGAGGGAAAGACGCAGAGATGTGGGGGGGGGGGGGGGGGGGGGGGGGGGGGGGGGTGAAGTACCAACACACTAGTGAAGTACTAGCTACCGCCCAATCGCTCGGGGTTTTCAGCTATATAGTCTTATCCCCAGCCTGGCGCGCGAGACTAGTTTTCAATTTTGATGTGAGCTGCTTTAACACAGGCTCATCCTCTGATGTACACTGGTAAGGCTCACCCCCGTCCCTGGACTTATGCTGATACACTCGCTTCACACACGCTTTGTCGTGATAATGTTGTTATTCACCGTGGCCAACATTCGGATATGCTTACTTGACTATAGAGAAGGAATCCTTCTATCTGGATGACGATGCCTCCTCCCTAGAAGCTTGGCAGTACACAGGGAATACCCTTTTTCTTGTCATTTACGATTTGTTCTTGGGCAGACTCTATAAACCTTCAAGAAGATATGGAAAATACCACGCGGTTGTACTGAAATTTTCTGATTTTTGATGCCGTGTAACTCTGGAACCGCTCAATGGAAAAACGTTCGTCTTCTGGTCTTTGTTTGGAGTCCTAGAAGTGAAAGATGGCCTAGATAGAACAAGTAAGAAAAATATAACGCAAAAATTGCATGCACTGGAATGCGCCACCGGATGCACTTCCTGGATCTGCAACAATTGGACCGCTGTTAACGGCTGCGTACTATACTGACATGATCGAGCGAATACGGTACTTATCCCCAGACCCCGCCCTCAACAGTGGCCATGGCTAGACACAGAAACGTTAGAAAGCTTGATTTCGATGATGGTAAGCACTAGCATATTAATTATGATTGCATCAACAGTTATATAAAAGTTCATGTTTTGTCAGAGTATGGATATGATGATATTTATGGAAGATCTCTCGAAGATGAGCCTGCAGTTTCCCCAAGTACTGCTGGTTAGTACAAACAAACATTTTTTTGTCAAACAAAAACTCTCATTCTATTTCTCTAGCTCAGTTTTTGTACACTCGTGAGTCAAGAGCAGCCCCATCATTGTTGTCATTCATAGATACGTCTGGTGGAGGTGATATCGGCCATAGTATTTCAGAGCCATACAAATCCCAGTCCAAATCCAAGCTAACTACCAGTCCTTTAGCCTCTAGTAGTGTAAGTACTAGCACGACTGCTTTGGGAAAGGAAATAATAGGTAATCTCTATAGCCAGAGGTGTTAAAAGGTATCGAAACAAGACTAACTGGAATACTTTTGGAAGTTATGTTTTAGAAACTCTGTTTATAGTTGGACAATCGTGTAGATTCCATCTCAATGAATATTCATACTATTATTGTTTCGATACTTCTTAGCACCACTCTCAACTTATTCTTAAACTTGGTTATTGTTGTCTGCATGTACATGTACATGTGTAATAGTATTCCACCTGTTTAGACTAACCCTGCATGGCTAACTAATCAGCCACACCCGTAGTACTTCTCCATTATTTCCAGATCCGTTCAGAGGAGGTTGGACATGACGCCATAGTCACATGACCTTATGCTGCCACGTATTCAAAAGAATCCATTTGCGAGTGTAGCTGGTTGCTAAAGTGTTTGCGTTTGTGAACTATGGCCAAATTTGAAGCTGAAATGGAGATAATCGTGTAGATCTAATGTTGTAACATCGAAAGAAGCTGACTGCAATTGACAAAATTTAATACTGGTTTTGATGTTGCCATTCTGAGGAATGAGTTTTCTCGATTTGCAAGAAGTGTGAGGGGTGGACGGGTGGGGTATGGTGCTGGATCTTCTTTCTCATGGATTTCAAATTGCGTTAAACTGTTGTCAAGTCTTTAGATAGTGACTTACATTTTGTACAGTATTATATATGGGGCAACACACCCACTTTTTGTGCTCACGTGATTGTGTCCAACCTCCTCTGAGATCCACTCGAATAAGCCAATAGTATTTGTTTCAATGTAGGCACCACCCAATTTAGTCGCCCTTTGAGACCTGCGCAATTTATAATTGGTTATAATTTAAGGCGCCTTTCTGAACATCAATTATTTTTAGGCAGCGCCTACCGTACGTATAGCGGGAAATTTTCGAGGGAGAAAACTTTCACAGATCTGTAGGATAGGAGTATTTCGCAGAGAAAACTTTTGCGGATGACTGAAAAATCGCGAAATTCGTGAAAGTTTTCTCCCTCGAAAGTTTCCCGCTATACGGTATTTAATTGGAAAGTATTACCAACTTAGCTGTGTCTTACATTTATATGGGCACTTACCTACTGCATTGATGTCTTGTTGGAACTTATAGACAACTGTTCTAATGGCTATAGTACAAGCAACTCGAGCATAGGGAGGCACCTAAGAGCTGTAATAAGAATGGTTCTGAAAGTTTTGCCAGAGCCCAAGCGCTGGGCAGGGGAGGCACTCACAGGGTTTCATTGGGGGGGGGGGGGCAGGGGGGCACTGCCCCCCCCCCCCCCGAGAATATCCACCAACCATACACGTAATACATTTGTGTATATGCACATGTAAAAGTTTGAAGAGGCAGTTTTGCTCATATTTAACCCATAAATTATCTAAAGCTTCGCGCTACGCGCGGGAGAAGGCACATCTCCCATCCAGCATTTGACTATTAAAAAAGAAGGGAACCAGCTAGAGGATATCACAGGCTTCTCCCCAACTGCATGCTCAGAAGCCACCAGAAATGGTCTCAGAGGTTGTAGAGTTGAAAATTTTTCCTTGGGGAGCATACCCGCAGACCCCCCTAATGTACATGTAAGATATTTAATGAACACTATAATAATTATTCTTTGTGGATAAAAAACACTTATAGTCCTCGCCTTCCTTGAACTCCGCAATTGTCGCGTTTGCCCCCCCCCCTTTGACGAAAATCCTAAATGAAACCCTGACTCAGTAGACTCAATTCCCCTTGTGGAACTACCGTAAACTCTGGTTATTATAAGCACATGCTCCCTACTAGCCATTAGCTATTGTTCATTAAGCACAAGGGCTTAATAGGTGTTCTATGAACCCTGACCTTGATCTCAACCTGTCAAACCACAGTTATGTTTGGTGGTCTATGGAATCTGCCAAGTCTGCAGATATAGTATTAGTACAAACTGAAATGTAGCTGGTCACGTGCCCAAACGTTTGTGGGTGTGGTTATGTGCTTTATAAGCACATACCCTTTGTTAAGGTTACGAGATAGTATCGACGCACAATTTATAAATGATTGCGCACGGACACAATTAACGTATGTTTTAGTCGGAAACACAAAAGTATGAAATTTAATTAATAACACAGAATGTGCAGATGTAAACAAAGTCCAAATTTCTGCATCAACTTTTGAAGATCAGAGACTCGAACGAACTGACTTCGCTGTCGTTCACGATAGTCCATTAATCGGAGCAGGGCCAACTATAGCGCTTTTCGAAAACTCTAAGTTGGTGAATCGTCAGAAAAGGTTTTGTCCTGGAGGGCCGCCATTAAGCGAGTCACATAGCAGCTGAGCAGTAAGTTTTTATGTTTGCTTTCTATTCGCGTAACTTGATAGAGTTCAAACGTTATACTTGGCCCTGTAGAGACTCGTAAGCTATCATTTTGTTTGTATGTCGTTACATGGAGGCTGTTTACCTTGGCAAAAATGGACGCAGAAAATTGCAGTACTTACCCACGCTTGCAGACAGACAGTGGCAGGTTTGCTTTTCGTTTTTATGGACCATGGGGCAGGCATCAGGAGAGCTACTTATCTGTACCTTGACTGTGCAAAGAACGTGGACAAAAACTGGAATATAACTGTCTCATTTATTATTCATGTGAACTTTGACCATGCGTTGGCGGAACACTATCCCATAACCTTAAGCATATTCTGCCGTTCCATTGACCATTATAAGTACATATCTGCTTATTAACCAGAGTATACGGTAATATTATCACACACGTGCACATAAAGCTAAAAAATTGCCGTAACATGAATTCATGACAGTAATAATGATAATAAGTTACTAAGAGCGTTTCAAGTGTCTGTAAAGCTACATGTACATGTACAGTAGGAGGCATAAAAGCAGTGACGTTTCTGTTCTGTTCCATCAAACGGAATGCGCGTTCTGCATTTGCCGTTCTATCACCTGCACACGACCGGCATATTTCCACTCCGTTCGGGCTCGGTCCGGCCGCTCACGTGATCACGCAAGCCATGCCCATGCCCGTGGCTAGGCTCGATGGAGGGGCCGCTCATTGATTGAAGTGTAAAAGAAGTCTAGTGAGATCGCCTACCTGCCAAGCTGTTTATTGCTGGAGACTGCTCCGTGTAGTTGACCTCTTGGGAAACTGTTTGTTGCTGGGGGCTGCTCCGTGGAGCTGTCAGACCGCTCGAGAAACTCCACTCTTCCTCAGACTGAAATCGCATCATCATTCAAACGCTTGCTTAGCCAGTAGCTGTACTTCGTTCTGTGTCCTGGTCCAGACATCAAGTTCTAAGCTCATTGCTACCCAGCCTGAAACCACTACTGAAGGTAAGGACAGTAGTGTTTAATAATGCTATACTTGTAAATTATAATAGTTTCAAAAAATTTGATGGCGAACTCCAATTATATAAAGTTAAGAATACTCCACCATCACCTTCGAGGTCTTAAACCATATTCCATTGCCAAGGCACTGGAAACCGAAGGCATCCGAGTGTCACGATTTGGTGTACATAAATTTATCATCATGTACATTGAGACCGGTTCGATAGGTCAACGTCCAGGCTCAGGTCACATTTCAGAAGTAACTGGTTGTGTGAAAACACTTGTCAAGGAGCAAATGCAACGAGATGACGAAACAACTGCACATCAAACATGGTATCAACATTTCTTTCAGAACCATCCTATGTTGCCGAACTCTGGACATTTCGTGGCAGTACCTACTGCCAACTAATAAGAGAGGCAAACAAGACGAAGCGTTTGGAGTGGTGTGATCTGGACCTATGAATCAACAATTCAATTGGAAGGACATCGGCGGTTTTGTTGAACAAGCTCCCAGGCCAAAACCACGGTAAGTGTTTTCAGTATGTCAAGTGCATGTACATTATATAATGTGCCATACATGTATACCCTACAAGAATGTGCTTTGATTGTGCTATTCTGTTACCGTTATAGGGCTAAGCACCCTGTGAAAATCCATGTATGTGCAGGGATTTCAAGAAAGGGCCGCACTGGAATCTGCATATTTGAAGGGATTATGGACAGATTCCTATTCACAGAAATCTTAGACCAGATGCTTGTTCCATTCATCCAAGCAGAATTTTCCCACCTCACATCGTTTCATTTCATCGCTGATAAGGGGATCAACTGGTGGAAATCACCCAATAGAAAACATGTGGCGTGAACTCCAGGAATTCAGCAGGAGATAAGTCAAGCCTAAAACAAAGCAGGGAATTGTGCAGTTTTGGGAAACTATATGTGTTGAAATGCAGTAAGTACATGTACATAAACCATCTGAAGAAGGTTGTACCACGTGTCATTGAACTTCAAGGTGCTGCAACAGGCTATTAGTTTGCACTTCACAGTTGTCCGTTACATAACTACAATGTCATGCACTTTTACAAATCTGTGTGTATGTATATGTATAGTGTTGTATGGTAATCCCACGGAATTCAAAATTTTACATAATGTTAGAAATTTAATTTTGCAATGTGAAACTTACAATTATTACAATGTAAATGAAGTGTTGGTTGTACCTGTTATTTCCTATTCTTTGCCAACTTTGCATGTGCTCTTTTACATGCTTGACTTATGCTCTCCTGGCATTTGGCCCACTTCTCTTCAAAAACAATGTTGTTGCTCAGATAGTTCGGATACAGCATACGCATTTCTTCACGTCTTTCATCTCTGCACATGGAAGTCCAGGTTTGTCTCCATACCCTTGAGCAGTGCATCGGGCCATTACTTCCTCCCCAAAATATGCCTCTCGAGCAAGGACACTTGCCATGGTTGTAATCTTGGATTCCAAGATCTACATTTGCTTGGACAACGGAAGTCACCAAGGAGAGCACTCTTGTTTATAGTGCTTGATGGTAGCTTATTTGCAGAGCACAGTGGTGCACGGTGCTTTTGCCGTGGAGCACTTGAGGGCAACTCGGGGGCTGTGTGTAGAACAGCGGATGGGCCTGCCCCAGGTGATGGGGATAGAGTAGGTGGAGGGATATTGGTGTTCACCGATTGCTTAGCTGCCACAAGGATAATGCTCCCTTTCTTCCGTTCCTTCTTGTTTTGCCAAGATGGTGGTTTGTTTCTGTTCTCTTTTCCTATAGCCACTTTCTCCCCTTAGTTTTCCACATGAGCCTTCTTCTTTGGTGGAGCTTCTTTTTGGTCATCATCAGCTTCCAGTTGTCTGATCTTCATATCCGGTTCGGTTCCCACAGCCACTATCTTGCAAAGGTATGATTCAAAGCCTTTGATTTTACAAAATGTGTCTGGTGCCAAGTCAACTGTGGCTGGTGAGATGATTTTCTTGCAAGACACAACTGACATGCTTGTTCTCTTCCTCGGGCCAACACACAACACAGGTTGTGATTGGCTTTTACTTTTTGGGAGCCTTCTTCACACCATGCAGGTTTCTTCTGTGGTGGAGGCTTTTCTGGATCAGTGGCATATCTCCTGTGTGGTTCAGAGTCTTCACTGTTCACCTGCTTCCAATTATCTGATCTTTTAACCATCTTTTCTGCAGTTTCCATGTCCACTATCTTGCACTGGTGAGATTTTAATCATTGGACCTTGCAATGTACGCCCAGTGCAAGGTCAGTTGGTGAGGTGAGACAATCTTCTGCAGAAACCGTTTCTGTTTCCTGTTGAACGGAACGGAACGGAACGGAAACGTCACCGTTTTTAAGCCTCCCAGCTACTGTACATGTACATGTACAAGTGCTTCTTAGTATCAAATTAGTACCTTAGAATGCATCAGAAGCAGTCACAGGGAGTTAAAATGCAAAATTTCCTGCCCCCAGACCCCCTCCCCTCCAATTCAGAAATTTTTTAGATGAAGGCCTGGTATTACGTCATTATAATTAAAGCCTTTGAATACTTTAATTGGTATATGCTTAGTAGGTGTGGTACGTGTTCATTAAATGGATATCTCTCTTGAAGAGGTGGTACATGTACAATGGGGCATCTTTTAGTGCCTTGACTACTCTGACCAACAGACCCCTTCATGTTGATCACATGTCAACTCAGCATGTATAGTCCTTATCATGGAGTCAGATATGCCATATATGTAATACATTACATTAAACACTAAATAGTTATTATACACTAAGTAGGAAAAAACGAAAGAACTTAATCTAATTCATGGGGGATTTGGGAGCACTTGTGGACATAATTTTTACATGGGCACGCAGAATGGGCCAAAGTAATAGGTTTGACCGGAGGGAATTTTGATTCACGCCTTAGAATTAAAGTTATGGCTTTTTAAAGTTCCCATATGTTTGTATAGGAAGCCATGCATTTGCAATGTTTACCCATAAAAAAATTACGGGTGCGCGGGGTACGTTGACGACCCTTTACTGAACACTGCTTATATTGTTCCTACGGCTCTCCTCTTGCATTACAAGGTTCTACTAAGAGTTTTCTTGCATTTTATGACTCTCCATGCATTCCACCTGTACGTTGTGGTGTTTTCTGGATAATTGTTTTTAATGCTTAGTGTATCGGCTCGCTTGTTATACACTATTATACACTAAGTAGAAAAAAAACAAACTATAATCTAATTCATGGGGGGTTTGGGAACACTTGGGGGGATAATTTTTACATGGGCACGCAGAATGGGTCGAAACTAGAGATTTGACCTGAAAGAATTTTGATTCATACCTTAGAATTAAAGTTACGGCCCTTTGAAGTATCCCCATATATTTGTATAGGAAGCCATGCATTTGCAATGTTTTCCGCCCACGCGCTACGTGAGGGGCGTGGCCATGCGCGCACAGTAACGTGACGACCTTTACCCACTTTAGTCAAAATTGAAGTTTAGGCTGTCTGCTTGCATTATTATGCATCCAGCTCAACTATGTGGTGGTCAGGACCGTTTTTTTTCTGCTTAGTGTGTCCGCTTCTTGTTATTATACACTAAGTAGTTGCACACTAAATAGAAAAAAACAAAATATAATAGTTCGTGGTGGAACTGGGAGCACCTGGGGAGATAATTTTTACATGGGCACGCAGAATGGATCAAAACTAGAGATTTGACCTTGGGGAATTTTGATTCATGCCTTAGAATTAAAGTTACGGCCCTTTAAAGTTTTTCCATATGTTTGTATAGGGAAGCCATGCGTTAGCAATGTTCCCGCCCACGCGCTACGTGAAAAACGGGGAATACCCGTGGTGTGCGTTATTTAGAAAAAATTTCAAAATTGGAGTATAGGTTGTTTGCTTGCTTTGTATGGCTCTACTGTGCATCCTAGGTTGTTTGCTTGCTTTGTGTGGCTCTACTGTGCATCCTAGGTGTATTATGTGGTTTTCTGGACAATTTTTTTTCTGCTTAATGTGCATGCTAGCTTGAAAAAAACCAACTATTAAATAAATAATCTAATTCATGGGGTGTTTGGGAACACTTGGAGGGATAATTTTTACATGGGCACGCAGAATGAGTCGAAACTAGAGATTTGACCTGAAAGAATTTTGATTCACGCCTTAGAATTAAAGTTATGGCCCTTTGAAGTTTTCCCATATGTTTGCATAGGAAGCCACGCATTTGCAATGTTTCCCCCCACACCACGTGAGGGGCGGGGCCCACGCGCGGACATGAACGTGACGACCATTACCCACTTTGGTCAAAATTGATGTATAGGCTGCCTGTTTGCATTGTATGGCTCTACTATGCATCCAGCTCGACTATGTGATGGTTTCTGGACAATTTTTTTTTTCTGCTTCTAAAGTGTGTGGTCTCCTTGTTATACACTAAGTAGAAAAAAACAAACTATTAAATAAATAATCTAATGCATGGGGAGGGGATAATTTTTACATGGGCACGCAGAATGGGTCGAAACTAGAGATTTGACCTGAAAGAATTTTGATTCACGCCTTTGAATTGAAGTTACGGCCCTTTGAAGTTTTCCCATATATTTGTATAGGGAAGCCATGCGTTTGCAATGTTTTCCACCCACGCGCTACGTGAAAAACGGGGAATCCCCGTTGGGCGTGCGCACACAAACGTGACGACCTTTACCTACTTTGGTCAAAATTGGAGTATAGGGTGCCTGCTTGCATTGTATGGCTCCACTAAGCATCCAGCTCAACTATGTGGTGGTTTTGGACAATTTTTTTTTTCTGCTTAGTGTTCTGGTCTCCTTGAAAAAAGTAAAAAATAACTATATAACTAACGGGCAATCTTGATTGGTAATGCAGATTAGCTACACTATTCTTTGATTGTGACATCAAACATACTTAATATCACAATCTTGGGATAATGTGGTTAGTATGCATGATCATCTAGCTATTAACAGGACATGCTCACAAAACATAGAGACGTAGTTCATGCACAAACAGTATCTTGCCTGGGCAAGATTGTCCATTAGTACCGTGCGCATGCGCAGATGGAAGCAGTTGCAGAGGCCACATCCCTCATAGCAACAAAGTGTACGTGTGCAATGGCGACATTCTCGCTCTGCTCGAACGTTGCTACCAGACTACTGACAGGTATGATAAAGAACAGAAAATTGTATAAAAAGTGCAAATTGTCAATCTTCTTTCATCTTATCCAAGGCTAACTCAAGACTGCTTCTACTTCTCATCTTAGTTCAAGTATAAATCCACTCTATTTTGTTGAGCGTATATCCGTGGTACACTACTTTTACGTTATCGTGACAGTTGGTAAACCGTAGGTATATGCAGTGCATTTCACACGATTGATCATCTCTGATACGCCATTTTCTCATGTAATGCACATGCTCGTATAGTGTTGCCATGGTGAATTCATGTGACAAATGATGTCCATGCTAGTGGCGCACGCCGGCGCATAGAGCTCGAGTGGGATCACGCTGCTGAACGTCGAACTAGCTAGCTCGAGCGCTCAGCGACAACTGAATTGTACATGTAGCTGCCAACACTAAACTTCGCTTCATATACAGAAAGTACTCATTGCTACGTGGCCCAAAACAGCCTTCTTTCAATTTTGTCACTGTGATTGAGCCAGCTACCTCCATGAACGTGTTGATGAGGCTACATTCTCAGTCGTACAGCAATGCCATGGGATGAAGCTCTTGAGTATCGTGTTTGGGGTATCAGGCTTATGCAAGGAGCTCTAGCCTCTAGCCACTGAGCCAATGTTTGGAGATAAGGCATGCACTCACTGCCATCAGTATGAAATTTAATTAATAACACAGAATGTGCATGTTTCTCTGACGCAAGTGTCTGCTTTCCGTGGTGCTTGGATGTACCTGAAGTCAAAGACTAATATTAATATTGTATGCATATACACGTGTACTTAGGCCAACCTTTTGATGCTGATGGGAGTGTGTGCATGATATCAGCTACACATAAACATCAGTAATATTGTGCAAGAACGGAAATCTCTTCTGAATATTCTACTAGAAGATAACTACAGGATAGTGAATGAACACAGACACAGTTTATACCCATGCATTGACAATAAAGTCCAGCATTGAACGGGCAAACCATGCCAGGTAGTGTTGAAGGACATGAATTGCCCAGAGGGCAATAAAAAAAGAACAGTAACAAGTATAAAAAATAATTAAAGAAATTGATGGAGTCCTAGAAGTGAAAGATGGCCTAGATAGAACAGATAAGAAAGATAGATAAAACACGGCAAAAATTGCATGCACTGGAATGTGCCACTGGATGCACTTCCTGGATCTGCAATGTTAATTTGTACTATTTTGGACCACTGGCCTAACGAGGGCCAGAGAAAGTGCAGAAATCATGCGCTCGTGGCATTTGATGATTGGTAATGATCCTCATACAGAAATGTTAGGATCCTGCATAGCCCACCCCTCCCCGATTTTGCCTATCTGTTGAACAATACCCTATATGAAATCTTGTGCATGTAACATGCATGTTACATGCACTAACCTTGGCGCATGTTATATGCAGGTTTCATTTGTATCTACATGCATGTAGCATGCATGTTTCATGTAACATGCATGGATTTGGGACGTTTTCCATGCGTGTTACATGACATGCATGTAACATGCGTAAAACAATTAAGGATTAAAACAGGTGATTGAGAAGTTAAAAATCGCTTTCCTTATCTGTGTACACGTACATGTACGCATATAGATCGAGGTGGGATGGGGTCACATACGTTTAAACGTCAAGAGATTCAGAACAAATACCTATAATATGATATACTTAGCACGTGCACCTTTTTTAACATGCATCAAACATGTCATATCACTTACATGAAATATGCATATCACTTGCCTGTTATATGCCTGTTACTCCTGCTACATGCGCTGTGCATTAAAATTCTACCCTTATTTTGACATGCATACAACATGTATTTTCCCCCTAGTGTAATGTGCATATTGTCTTGACATGCACTACACATGAATATAACATTCATGTTGTAGGCATGTTTGGGTCAACATGCATAAGATTTCATATAGGGTAATTATATGATTTGATTAACTGTAGGACCACCGCCGGGATTCAAATCATCAGCTAAGGATTCATTGCACTGTACAAAGGAAGGTATTTGTTGATTTACTTTATACCTACAAGCTTTTTACTCTTTCTTCTCTCCCTCCTCTCCTTTTCTCCCTTTCTCCTCTCATGTCTCTAATGGTTTCTCTAATTCTTCTTTCTCTCCTTGTATTCAAACTAACGTGTTCTTTGACTGTCTGCGTTATTCATTTTCCACTCTTTGTGTAAGGTAAGATTACATGTACATTAAACGTAACAATCTGCAAGAAAGAACCACCTCTGATTTTGTATCACTGTATAATCCTTCAAATATCAGAGGTTATGACTGTAGTTTGACTGAAAAGTCTCTACCAGGGCTGAAAAAGGAGGATAGCAATAGCTGTCTACAAAAGCTGGCTCCATTTAGGTTAGTGTCCGTTAGAGGTGGTTTGGAGCAAGGCCAAAGAATGCCGCCTGATTTTCAGAAATCTCTAGTTCATCTTGTCACTGAAGATAAATCATCTGTGTCCTACCCAATGGAGAAAAATGCTCCAGTGACTACTACTAAGGAATGTAAGATGCACGTAGAAGGGCAGATACAAGACATGAACAATCTAATCAAATTTGAGCCTAAAGCTGTTCCATTGGAGCCCCTTAGTTTAGCACAGATTATTCAACATGAGGCAGGAACGTCTTATGTGCACTCTATGCCTGGAGAAATACACTTTAATCCTTCTGCACAAGCACAGAGAAGCTGTAGTTCAAATGAGCTCTCCCTATCTGACCTGGCAAAATTGAGCAGCAAAGCTGCTTCTTGGAGACCAGTGCATGTCAAAACAAGTAATGATACAACACTGTCAGGTCTCAGTAGTCACTGTGAAATAGTGTCGAGAATCCCTAACTTAACTCGTGATATGGGCATTCATGTGGTAGCCCTCCATTCAACTAGACATACATCAGTAGAGGTGACTACATGTAGTTCTGCTTCACCTGCAGTATTTGCATTCAAGTCAGATTTAACAATCAATTATGAACATAAGGGATCATCTATCGAAGGAAAGTCGCATGTTTTTGCTCTGATGGCGTCTCATCCAATAGAAGATGGCGTACTGCATTACCTTTCTAGGTTTAGGCATTGTGTGCACAAAAAATTAACGCAGGATTATATGAGATTAAATTTCATATTTTTCAACTTTTCTACTGAATCACCTGATGACGTTGTTCGAGAAAAGCAACGTAATGTGTTTCAAAAATAACAATATTATCATTAGATTAGATTTTTTTATACCTATATGTATGCTGTCTAAATGTTGTGTGTGTGCTGATTAAGTGTGTGATGTTTAAATTTTTTTGTTGCTCTGTACTATAGGCGTAATTACATGGCAAATGAATTTAGACCTTTCTAGTCAACCATGCCAGCTGATGACATATTGTACAGAAAAATGTATGACGTACAACAGCACCATAATTTCAGCTGACACGAAATTGTTCTTGTAAAGTACATACATATGCGGTCTTTCCTTTGTATAGTTTTCAAGACAATACAATGTATTTGTCATACAAAATTTTATATCACAAAATTACCCGATCTGCAATATCACTGCAGTGCATCCTCAGTTATCCAATGATAAATGGTCAAAATAAATGCTCTTATATCCCGTTACTATGTTGTTGCTAAGTAAAATATATGCCATATTGCACTAACCGCAAAGTCATATTGCACTGTCAAATGGTCAAATGCGCTTCAGGCAAAAGTATTGCCGAGGATCAAAGAATAGCCGCTTCTTCAGCGATTCTGTGGGGCTCTGTAAAGCTGTATTAATGGAGCGTATAGCGGGAAGAACGGCAGGAAAAAGCACAAAGCGGTTCGAAGCGATGGGCGGAGTCGTATCGTCAATCGGTCGCGAGTCTACACAGACTGAGAGAGCTACATACATACCAAGGTAAGCTTACCGCGTAGAAGCTTTGGTATGGCAATAGGTATCCTTGCTTCTGCGCTAGGCAATAGCTTGAGCGACGAATATCAGATTCTGAACTCGATGGTGCTTTACTAGTCACGCGATCGAGTTTAGTGTCGATTTGACCACACCCCTCAGCCACGGGGCGCTCTAAAGAACGATCGACGTTCGAGAGCTGACTCAGAGAGCGGCTTAGTAGACTGATACGACCAAGATGAGTTTTCTTTCTTCTTCTTTTCAGTATCCATGGTAGCTAATGCCCACGGGATATAAAATAGTTATATAGGAGAAAAAATGCTCAGTGAAGGGCAAGCAGATACACGTTTCGGGGAACTTTCTGGGTGATGTAAAATTTATTTATGCCTTTTAGGAGCTATAAGATACAGCATAGAGATGAGATATGTACCTTACTGAATAGTGACAGGAATGATCCAAGCTTCCTCATTATGACAATTAGACAATAAATTTGTGACAATGTTACATCAGAAGCAGATCATCAAGATGAATAAGCTAGATGGTCCAGAGGAGCAACACAATGCGTGCCCAATAACAAATTCACATGCTGCAGAAATGTCTTATATATCAAATAGAAGCCAATGAGTACAACGAAAGTACACTGAAACTACTTCATACCCTAGCAGTTCAAAAATGTGTATACTCACTAAACAACAGACATTGATGGATATGTTACCAAGTGCTACAAAAGATTGATTGCAGTAACATTCCAAAATGTCAGCAATATGCATGTACATGTACATGTATACCGTAAACTCAGGTTATTAAGTGCACCCCACGTTTAAGCACACTTTTAATAAGTGCATGCTCCCTTCTCATTGTTTATTAAGCGCATGCGCTTACTAGGCATGGCATTCTAAGAACCACGATCTTGACCTCAACAACAATTGAAACATGCGAAAAAAGAATAAGCGATGGCTGTGAGCATCCAGTAGACACTAGATGGACTATCTCTAAACACGCTAAATTCGACAAGAAGAAAAAGCTGTACCAGGAAGTTTAAGCCAGCACTCGTCAACTTGATCTTGATTCACACCTCAGCTTCAGTGCTAGCGGCAGCTGTATATGCTACATGTAACGTGTTCGCTCGATTGAGCTAGTGCACCTCGCATCACATGCCCAAATGTTTGTGGGCATCAGTATGTGCCTTATAAGCGCACATCCTTCATTAAGTGCATACTACATTCCATAAGTGCATGTGCTTATTAGCCAGAGTATACGGTAGTTTATTATGAAAACTCAATATACATGTATAGACACAATGTATTCACTTATCCAAATACTTCATTAACCCTCGGCGCATGCGCGAGGGTTACGGTAATTGGTTTGTCTGTCTGTCTGTTACCATGCTAGCTGCTACATACCTCGTTTGCGAGTCCAATTTGCGGTATTGCAAGGTTCCTTATGGCGTTCCCAATTCATGATTTGTGTGGATTTCTCCGAAAACACTCTGTTCGCCAGTTTTGGCGTCATTTGCCGATTCCAAGCTTCTTGACTTTGCCCGAGCTAGCGATAGCACTGATTTAACGTATAAAGAGGTTGTGCGCTATATATGGTATGTACATCTATAAGCGCATGCGCGGTTGCATCAATCTCGCCGCTCAGTCCACCAGTGAGCTTTTGACGATCGTGGCTTCTTTTCAATTCTAAGGCTTGAGCTGCCTGTATTCTTGTGGTACCCTTTGACTCTCTGGCTTGAATTCATGCATGGAATTACAGTGCTTGAAACCAAGTGTGTTGCGGTAATATTGGACATGCAATATTGCTCAGTGTACTTCAATCTTGTGCCAAGGCTTTGCATCATAGTCCTTCAAGTTAAGATATAGCTAGCTAAGTCACCAAGAATCGGAGGTTAGGCTACAGTGAGGAAGGTTGAGTTGATGTCGACACCACAGTGTGGAGTTCGATATAACATGCTAGGGTTGTTACTGCTATGAGCTGTTGAACTGTCTTGAATAACACTGCCGTGCAAGTATAACATTAACCTCATCCCTGTCTCACCCTGGCCCCAGCCATTTAGTTACCCCTTTTCTGCATGCAACTGTTGAAGCATATAGTTAATGTCATGCAGCGCGCCGAGGGTTTTGTGCTCGAGAGAGCTCTAGTATATTATACGTAATAGTTATATCACGGGCGCGAGGGTTGTATGGCATTTATTGCACCGAAGCACGAGGGCGCGAAGCGGCCCGAGGGCTGAGTGCAATAAATGCCATACATCCCGAGTGCACGTGATATCCCCCGGATAACTTTTCTTTACCAAGCAGGGTTTCATTTAAGGGGGTGGGGGGGGGGACCTTCAGCTTCGTGCTCCACGCTAGAGATAATTAATAACTATTTGACTAGGGGAGCCAGTAGACATCACTAATAGAACTGGTCCCAGAAACCACTAGAAATAGTCTCAGAGATTAAATTTTTCCCTAGGGGAGCATGCCCCCAAACCCCCTAGTATAAACAATTTAATGAGCTCTACATTATTCTTTGCTGACGAAGTAACAGTTGAAGTACATTTGTATTACTGCAGTTCTCCCCCCCCCCCCCCCCCCCCCCCATAACTGCATTCTGTTGTATACCACTCTTCTCAAAATTTTCTTGTATCGATGGTTGAGTGCTTCATGAATACCTTAATCAATCCATTGGGAGGTAACCTTTGGTTGCAAGCAGTGGGCAATGATTTTTCCATCTTTGTTGACAAAGTTGTCAGCATTGGGATGGCGGAGGCATTATCCGAAACTAGAACAGCTTTGCGTTATGGTTATGGCCCCACAAGGTCGAAGCCATGCAGTGGTAACAGCTAGGTAAGAATTAATACATTACAAGTGAAGTGGTGATTGAGATTTATTCAATAAATTCATCAAAGAGGAGCATAAATTCTTTGATGAATTTATTGAATAATTTAAAATCTCAATCACCACTTCACTTGTAATATGTTAATTCTTACCTAGCTGTTACCACTGCATGGCTTCGACCTTGTGGGGCCATAACCATAACACAAAGCTGTTCTAGTTTCGGATAATGCCCCCGCCATCCCAATGCTGACAACTTTGTCAGCAAAGATTGAAAAATCATTGCCCACTGCTTGCAACCAAAGGTTACCTCCCAATGGATCGATTAAGGATTTACTCACACGAGATCAATTTCTGTGACATCAACTCCCACGTGATCAATTCTTATAAGAGCAACTTTTCGTGAAGTCAACTATAAGGAAATCAACTTCCATAAAATTAACTGCTTTTAAATCAACTCACAAAAATAAGGGAAATAACTAGGCACATGGCTTAAAGCACATCTATAGAGTTCTGCTCTGGGCTAAGTGCCTCCAATTGGTCATCGTAGATGGAGGTGCTCTCATCTTGGCCCTTTTCCTCATTCGTGCAATAGCTAGTTGAGTGGTGGTCTGAGCTGCGTTTGGTGGGTGGTAGTTCTCCTTTCGTACAACCACGCTGCTTCCCTCTGAAGTGGCTCTTGCTAGGCATCGAGCCTTGTGGTTTTGGCATCTCCAGAATTGGAAGCCATTTGCACCATCCCTTATCTTCATGTAGATATCCCCTCAAAAATGAAGGGTCTTTCCTCCTCGGTTGGTATCAACAAACCTAGCCATTGCAGAAAATGATACTGAGTGTGCATTGTGCTCAGGATGTCACTGGCTTAAACAGAAAAAGCTCACTACTCAATACCTGTCGATGCATATATTGACCTTTGGCAAGCACTAATAATACTTAAAGACAAGGTCAAAATACTACTCAATACCTGTTGATATAGGTTGACATTTGGCAAGCACTAATTACTCAAAGATAGGATCACTGACATATCAGTGTGTGCATCGACATATCAATACCTACAACTGTAGTTGATTTGAAGAGTTGAGTTGAATTCTAACAGAGTTGATCCTATGAAAGTTGATGTCCAGAGAGTTGACATCATACAAAATTGCTCTTGTAAGAATTGATCACGGGGGAGTTGATCACATAAGAATTGATCTTGTGTGCACACACCAATAATTCATCACTTGCTCCTTTTTGGTAGACAATTTCTCACCTTGAAATGATAAAATTCTGTGATGCTTACAAACCGCCATCCTGTGCTACCAGAAGCTGTGACTGGTTTCCATGGAGTTGTCCTTCACTGTGGGGTTATGGGTTACATTTATTGTCAATTTTGGTGATAAGCCTCACCTACATTATATAAATTAATAACCCCTGAATAGAGGATACTTGCATAATCTGGCCACCAAAACTGGGTATCCAGATTAGAGGGGTTCCACTAGCTGTATATTGTGTATGTACACGTTGGTATTGTTTGTGTTTCGGCTTTTTCAGATCAGTAGACTGTGAAAAATAGCTATACTTGACTATGATTTTCAGCTCACTTGGAACAAATATAAGGCAAATTGCTCATTTGAACAATAAACCACAAGTACTGTATAAGCCTTGGGGAGGGTTTTGTAGAGTTCACCCAAAATATTTTCCCCAACAGATTGTTCAAAGTTAGCTGAAATTCACTGTAGCACAGTATAATTTCTATGTGTGAAATGCTAGTATTAAGCCATTTAGTCATACCCAGTGATCTCGTGTGGTCTATTTCCAGAAGAGTCACGTAAGAGTACAAGCCAGGTCAAAAGAGTGTCTGCTAGCTGTTCTGTCCCTAGAATGGGCTTCATTACCACATTAGATGATGACAGTAGTCACAGGTGAGTGTGCTTGAACTGTTAAGCATCAGGTTATCTTGTGTGCAATTTTTTAGTGCTACTCCTACTGCTTCGCTCAGCCCTTACCACAGTCCTCTCAGTAGTCCTGCACGCAGTCCTTCCCCTATTTATTTGGATTCTCAACAGTCTCATCTTACATCCAACAGGCATGGTGCTGTACCTGCTAATCGAACACTCAGATCAAAGTATCAGGTATTTATGAAGTTCTTATGAAATCAGAGTCTCACACATTCTATTCTCGAAGCACGTTGACGTTATCTCAGAGTATAATCAAAAGGTAAAGAGTGGAAAGGAGCTACTTAATCTTGTTGTGATAGGTAATATAGGTGATTAATAGTGTGTAGATAATTATGCTATCATTTGAACACTGTTTAGGCCATGTTGACGCAGGAAAGAGTACACTAATGGGTCATCTGCTTTATCTTTTAGGTAGTGTGCCCCAGAGGATGATGCATAAGTAAGTATCAGACAATATCTAATAATTATTATGCAATTTTACACTGCCAGTGATATGACTAGAGTGCATATCATGGAGTTGGTAGACTTCATGCAGGGATGGCCCAGAGGTCCAGATATACCATACCGTATAGCCGGAAAATTTGGTGGGGAATTAAATTTGGCGGTTTGGCGGTCTATTATTACAACCGCCAAATTAAAATCCGCCAAAATTTCCTACTCGCATATATACGTATGGCGATCCCGTACCGAACCGCCAAATTTAAATCCGCCAATATTCTTTCAATAGCGATTTTGGGCTCAACCGCCAAATTTAATGCCCGCCAATATTTCCGGCTATACGGTAATATATCTAAGATTTGATGCACAGTTCAGACGGTTACTTTAGGCGCCAACCAGGAATAGATTTGATCTTGTATGTTTGATCACATGCATTGTCATATACACATGCTTAACAAACAAGTGTCCACAGAACACTATCCCATAACCTTAATACACGTAGTATTAATGTTTGCAGTAGCTAGTAGCCATATAGTGTGTATGCATGTGTATGTATTATACCATAGAATCCTGCGATTACGCCCCCTGTGTATGCTAGCATTGGGCAAAAGTGGGGAGGCCGGGGGCTTACATGTATATGCAGGATCGTTAAATTCCTGCATAGTGACCATTACCGACCGACGAATTCCATGTGGGCGCGTGATCTCTGTACTTTCTCTGGCTGTTTGATGGGAAAAACGACAAAATAAGGCATATGACACAAATAGCTAGTTTAATTTGCTAACTGTTTTCTTATAATTATGGACTCTAATATACACATTTTACAGTCAGGGAGGGTGGGACTTAAACGTGAGACAAAACTACCTATGCAAGAACTTGGGCTAAAAGTGCAGGGGGCTTATGCACGAGGGGGTGCATGGCATAATTCCGGGATTCTATGGTATGTCATAACCATTACACATGATGCCATGTATTCAATAAGGTTCATAGACTATGTTGATGTGTTCTGTTGAAGTGAAAACGTCATGCAGTTAAAATAATGGTTTATAGCAGGGCACGTTTAACTAATTGGATTTACTATCCCTTATCTTTGGATATTAGATATGAACAGGAATCACAGAAAGTTGGCAAAGGTTCATTTGCATATGCTTGGATCCTTGATGAAACTGGAGAAGAAAGACATCGAGGCATAACCATGGACATTGCACAGCATGTATTTGAAACAGATACCAAGACTGTTACCCTATTGGATGCTCCTGGTCATAAGGATTTTATTCCCAATATGATTTCTGGAGCCGCACAGGTTGAGTAAACTACGTGTACCGTATATAGCGGGAAATTTTCGTTGGTGCTAATTTTCGTATGATTGACCAAAACACCCTTAGAATAAATTTTCGTATTTTTAAATTTCGTATGCTTGCTGCGGGAGATTGCGCACATGCGCAGCTGGTAGTATGTGTGGTATGCGGTAACGCTAGCATCACGATCATAGCGGGGCTAATCGATGCTGATAGCGGTCCACTGGGATCAGAAAGTCACTCCATTTCGACGCCTTGGCAAAGAACCGATAGAGGCACCGTTCAGTAAGCTAGGCTTGCATTTAGCACCTTCTGCTAGCGACCGCGTGTGGCGTGTATAGGTCAAAGGTCACGTGTGAAAGGAAAAAATTTCACACGTTCAAATTTTCGCAATTTTTATTTTCGTATAAAGGATGGAGCATACGAAATATACGAAATTTAGCACCATACGAAAATTTCCCGCTATACCTTTGTTAGATGAAAGTCTGGGATTGTTGCTTTAGGGTTACCATTTTGCTGGAAATTTTTGAGGGGTTCGATTTGCGCATAGGTGATGTTTGCCATTAAATTTGCTGATGCACACGATCATACCTATTGCACATTGTACAATCATATTTCTTCATGGATTTGCTGCAAAGCGTGTTGTATATACATGTAGGTGGATGGTTGCTGCAATCATTTGGCGATTAATTTTTGTCCGTCCGTCCATCCCTCCAAACCCTCCATATGTTCACTTGTAAGAGTCGTCTGAGAAAAAGTATACATTCAACCTACATGTATATATATGTATACTTGCAAACACCAACATAAAAGAAGAGTGTACATACCTAGGGGTGTAGTAGTATAGTGTGCAGCTGTTGCCCGTCTGTGCTTATATGACACCTACCTCAGCTGCATGACTGATTCAGTTTAGGTATGTCACAGAAGCTATTATAGTGATGTAGCCAGGTACCTTTCCTACTACTAGATCATGTACTGAGACAACAGCACCATTCTACTAGAATCCTGTTAAGTTCAGGGTTTGTATGCATATAGTCCTGATATTTACCGTATACTTTCTAATATAGGCGCCCCCAAAAAATAATTACAGATCGTGCAGGCGCCTCCAATTAGAACCGAAAAATTCACGAGCAGGTCAAAGGGCGCCTAAGAGCTGCAATTAGAACGATTCTGGAAGTTTTGCCAGAGCACAAGCGCTATCACTAATCGGTCCTATTTAGTGGCAGTGAATATGATAGTGGCGAGAACAACAAAATTATGGTTCTAGTTTCAGTTCTTTTTGGAAATTTCACTCTGATCGCTGAATCATTCTCGAGTTGTCGGTACCGTAGCCATCAGAATGATTGTCTCTAACTCCAGAAAGACATCAAAGCAGTCGGTAAGTGCCCATATAAATGTAGGAGACAGCTTAGTTTGACATCTAAACTGCTAGCTCGATAGATCAATTGACGGTACGGTACGGTATCGAGGTATTGCCATATTGCACGTGGCAATACGTTCCAATTAAATAGGCGCCGCCTAAAAACAATTGATGTCCGGAAAGGCGCCTTAAATTAGAACCGGAAAAATTGCGCAGGTCCCAAAGGGCGCCTAAATTAGGGTGGCGCCTATAATATTAGAACATATACGGTATTCACCCTCAGCGCATGCGCGAGGGGTACGGTAGTCGTTCTGTGTGTGAGTGTGTGTGTGTGTGTCTGTTATCACGCCAGCTGCTACATACCTGGTTAATACGATGCAAACAAGGTGTCATTAGGCTTTTTACGGCATTTTCAAGATCTGAATTGTGTGGATTTTGTTGAAAACGCTTCGTTCAAAAGTTCTGGCGACATTTGCTGACCACCATGGCCTTCTTCGCTCCTTGACGAGCTCTCAATCGATGAAAAAGACAGCGATGGCTTCATTTCAAAATTAGTGGTGTGTAGCTCTAGCGATAGTTCTTAGAACTTGACTGACTCTTCACTGATCTCAGTAGGCTATCAACTACGCTTCTTGGCCTTTAATACTTTGTACTAGATCTGCTGATCTGGCATGCACGTGGTCCTATTACGTAATACCGTGCAATCCGCATTCTTGTGGCTACTCTACAACTACACTGTATAGTACCACTTTTGCTTGTAGCATGCAAATTTAATTTGCAACATGCAGACTAGCTACTGCTATTGTGCTGAGGGTTTTGCACTATAGCCCTATACGAAATCTTGTGTATGTAACATGCATATTTCAGGTGATGACATGCACTAACCTTGGCGCATGTTATATGCAGGTTTCATTTGTATCTACATGCATGTAGCATGCATGTTTCATGTAACATGCATGGATTTGGGACGTTTTCCGTGCATGTTACATGACATGCATGTAACATGCATAAAATAATTAAGGATTAAAACAGGCAATTGAGAAGTTAAAAATCGCTTTCCTTATCTGTGTACATGTACATGTACGCATATAGATCGAGGTGGGATGGGGTCACATACGTTTAAACGTCGAGAGATTCAGAACGAATACCTATATGATATACTTAGCACATACACCTTTTTTAACATGCATCAATCACGTCATGTCACTTACATGAAATATGCATGTCACTTGCCTGTTATATGCCTGTTACTCCTGCTACATGCGCTGTGCATTCTACCCTTATTTTGACATGCACACAACATGCATTTTCCCCCTAGCGTAACATGCATGTTATCTTGACATGCACTACACATGAATATAACATTCATGTTATAGGCATGTTTGGGTCAACATGCATATAAGTGCTAGTAACATGCATGTTACATGCATAAGATTTCATATAGGGAGTGCTTCATTGCTCAGGGAATTATGTTATATTGTAGTCACAGCCCTGCGGGAGTCATGCATTCAGCGATGAGTGAGGGTTCTGCACTCCAGTGCATTCCTTTTTCACTGTTAGGTGATTATCCCCAAAGACTAAGAATTGGACCCGTCAAAATTTTTCTGCTATGTGGTAGCTGTTGCTTTTTTCTAAACGTAATATAATATGCACAGGTTTATAGTGTAGGGGTTATGGGGTTCATGCTATAGAGTGTTGTAAACAGTGAAAGAGCAGATCTTGCGGCCATCAAGAGATTATAGTGTGGTAAAGGATAGAGCATAATATTATATTATTATGTAAGGCAGCATGATGTTGTATTACAATGTAGTCCTCTTAATGTAAAGCAGATTTTCTTCTCATTTAGATTTGAAAGTCTTTGCTTGATTCGAAAATATGAAGCCAGCTCTAGCATTGTAATGTACACATACATTGTATGTATTCAGTGCTTTTCATTGCTTGCTCCCGAGCTGCATTAACACATATCATCACGTGACCTAAACCAGCTAATGAAATTGCAGTATTTCAAAGTTTATCACATGCACACTTACTTATACATCTGTACGGGTACGGTGCGGCTGGACATGTACGTACAGTACAGTACTGTGTATCGCTGCTTCCTCTGCATATCACTAATGGTGCTAACTGGATATCCATAAATTGCATACTATGGCTGTGAACACCCACATACATACATGATTGTGAATAAGAAACTGAAAGAAATGCCTGTACTGTTATCAACAAACCTCGGAGAATTACGTGGTTACACCACCACAAGGAATACAGTAACCAAGGGATCACTGATATCCTATACATACCAGGGTTGCATACTAAGGGGGGGGGCGCACTAGGATTCCCCCCCCCCCCTTCCCCCCAGAATTCCATAATAATATAATATTATCGGGAGTAGATTGGATAGAAGTGTACGTTGAACTACATACAAACGCGTTCTGGGAGGATGACGTGGATAATATACGAGTAAATAAATCTGTGATCATGTAGGTGAGTATAGTGGGTGCGTCCCACCCAGGCCACTAGAGTACCAGCTGCACTAGACACTTGTACAGCTGCAGTCTGCGTTTACATAACGCCCACTTAAAGTATAAGATGTTGATAGCGCATATCAGCCTTGATTACAATCTGTCTATGTCATCCTACCAGAAGCTGTTACTATGTTTGTACTGTAGTTCAACACTCCTACCTAATTTACTCCTGATATTATGTATACAGCACAAATAAAATGATTACATACACAAGCAAGAAGACGTCATTTGTTATCACAGCATTGATGTGTGATTTATTTACTAGTATACGCATGGCAGTGGCGCATGTACACGCGTACGAAGTAAGTCATCTGTGAGATTCCCCCCTCCCCCCCCCCTCATAACAGTTAGGAGAATCATTGCTCAGTTTGATGCAAAAGGTGATATTGCTCCTGTGAGTACAAGCATGGTCCAAAATAGATACTGGGACAACAAGACAAGGATACAATCATTGAGCTACTTACATATATATGGCTTATCCAGCTTTGCACTATCCAACGTCTGGGATTCACTTGAAAGATGTTGAGACTCATTGTATTACAATGGAGTGATGTTAAAAGGAATATATTATAGAGGAAATCCAGTATATTATTGCTAATATGATTGTTTGGCTGGACAAGACTGGTTCTGACAGGTGAAGTAAACGCAGAATGCAAGATACGTATCACTTGAGAGGAGTGACACCAACCGATTTCAGATTCACTGTACGTGGAAAACAGCTATTTTCTATTAGTTTATGTCTACAAGAGGTGTTGAAGATGTTGATACATATGAAGGAAATTGAGGAAGCATGGATGCAAGTTCCATGATTTTGTTCAAGGATGTCTTGTACATGAACCTATCCTGCAACCTTTCAAGGGGCAAATGATAGGTCAATCAAGATAATGGATAACGCATCGATTCATCATGTGGACAGGGTTGTTACTACCATTCAGCTAACTGTGAGATTTCTACCACCGTACACCCCAGATTATAACCCCATTGAAGAATTATTTTCCAATATCAAGGCTTATCTGAAAGCCAATAAGTTGGCCTATGATGTTATATCCTCTCCCAGCTACGATGGAATTCTGTACTGTGACCACAGATGATTGTATTGGCTATATTAGACATATGCTGGTTACAGTATCAAATAGTATGCATGACATGATACATGACAAGTCAGTATATGCAATCATAGTAATTACATTATTCGGCCAGTTTGTCCATTTGAGTAAGAAGTGACTCTCCTGCTTTCAGATTGAGTGCCCGTTAAGTTATAGCCATTTGTGTAGCATAATAAAATCTCCTGAAGCTTCGATCTGCCTGGTGAATTCCAACTTTCTGAATGTGATAGGTTGGCGGGAGGTTTGGTGGGAGTTTGATCCTTTTCAGGTGGGGACAAAGCTGTAGCCACTGTATTTGCCATGGGGTAAAAGGCTGAGGCCATCGCATCCATGCTATCCATGCCTTTCTTAATGTTTTTGGTTGTTTTCGGATCTCCCCATACAAGACCACATGGAGGTTCTTCCGATTACGAACGTCCAACTGTAAATTAACTTTTACAACACTTTCCCAACTGCTCTAGCAGGATTTCATCCAGTGGGGGGTGGGGGGAAGCTCTCCCCCCTCCCCCCCCAAAAGGAAGAATAAACGGGAAAGGAGAGAGAGGTAGTGGGGGAGGGGAGCATGTTATTGTTTGCACTGCAGTGCAAGTGATCAGTAATAATTATTTAAGAGCACTAGATGAAATCATGTACCGTACCCTCACGAAAGAGGGACCACTACGGAATATCAGCCCACCCCCCACTTTGGGCCAATTTCCTGCTAAGGTCTAATGTTTACTCGAATATGTGCCCATGTGTACCTGCCCTTGAAAAACGAAATTCAAATAGCTGGTTTATGAGGACTGAAAGATAAGTAACCTGCCAAACAGTCATAAACTAAGCCTACAGCTTTATGTCACGTTTCAGCACAAACAAATGAGCTAGCGATTGTAACCACGCCCACTTATTACGGCTGTCGACCATCAACGACATACGGTGAAATATTGGTCCGATAGCCGGCCACTCTCGCTCTTGGTTGTTAATCGTGCTTGAATAAAGCAGTAGTAGCCACTGCTACTATTCAAATTATGAAGATAGCGTGGGTAGCTTACCTGGTTGCTTTTTTTGCGTCTAAATGCGATACTGATTACTCAAATATCGGCCCATCCCCTAATCTTGGCCCAGTGTAAGGTGTACTGCCCATGGGCCCTCTTTCGGGAGGGTACGGTAATACCTCAGTGACATCCAGGGGGAAGAGGGGGGACACAGTGCGTGAAACTACCACACCCACTTCTCCCCCAAAATGTTTTCTAGATGAAACCCTGTCTAGTATATGTTTACGCACACACTTTAAGGTTGCTATTTTCTCTAGCTGCAGGCTTAGCATGCATGTCTTGGAATCACGCTTGTTGGAGAGATTAGTAACTTTTATCAGAATCTCAAACATATCAAGGGACTTTGACGCTCAGGCAACAGCAATGTCAGGTCCTGGATTCTTTACATTCAGCTGTCCAACGCCAGAACTACCGCCAGTAATTACATTAACTTGAATCCCCCACCTTGGTTGTGCACGATTCCTCACGGGTGGTTTCATGGTTGGCTGCTTGTTGTGATACGGAACTTTGGACGTTGGGAAACAACAGTGGAAACCTTTGAAGAAGAGCTTCAGCTCCCGGCGAACCACCAAGGTTTAATAGCGTCTAGGAAAGATTCGGATCCATACCAATACCTCACTGCTGGCGGAGTAATAGATGGCCAAAATGTAATTAGTCATATGACTTTCGGCATACGTGCAATGTGATGTGATTGGCATACTAGTGCTATGCACCCGCCCAGAGTAAGCAACGTGAAAAGCACTATACAAATATACAGGACAGATCACATGCACGTCACTACACTTGTACTATCCTGTTTGAGATATGGAACTGTGAGTATCAGTTAACAAGAACACTCACAACAATTCCTCTAAACTTCATATGTACAGATAGCTACAAGGCTAGATGGGGTTACACAAATCTGGCTTTTCACTCAAGTAAAATAATGATCATAATACCAAAATGACGAACACCCAATCAAAAACTTAGCTGAAACGCTTTGGCTCCACAAAGATGCTGAAGCATCACAGAGTTTCAATACTACCCTTTTCCAGTGGTTTATATGGATCACTGCACTTCAACTTTCAAATATTTTACATGGATATCCAGATTCGGTTTATGTGGACTACACTGTGGTTGTTACACTATTGTGCAGACACATTTATTAAGTCGGGTTTGAGCTCATGGTCTAATCATTCAGCTGGCCAAGAAACTTATTAGCTCGTCCGCCATCTCTTTAACTAATTCAGTTCACAAGTGGATTAGCACATTTACACGTAAGCAAGTTAGTTTAATACGGAACCTGAAAATCACATTTTCTCATTCTTTCTTTTCACTGCAGCGTAACTCTGTGCCACATTAAGCTACTTTTCATATCATTCAGTTTAGTTTCAGGAGTGATTGTGCAAAAGCCCAGTCGTTCTCATCGTTTGTCAAGCATTTTCAAGAAACATGCCTCGGCAACTACTACGCATTAACAATGGTGCCACACCCATTAATCAAGTTTTAAGTAACACACACCATGATCAACTGCTATGTACAAACTTGGTGTGTTACTACATTTATGACAGCTAGAAAGCTGTTGCTTTTGTTTATTGCCAACCTTTCCAATTTCTAACTTTAAGCTAAGTTTCCACAAACGAGTAACATAAATTGAAATAGTAGATACTGCTTTCAGCGCTCTTCTGAGGGTATACATCATAAGCTTATAGTTAATTCTTATGCCCTTACTCCTCAGTAGACAAAAAGAATGCCACAACGTTTCGCCCTTTGGGCTTCTTCAGGTGTAAAAACAGGCAAATGCAAGACTAACAAGAGCTGAATGAGTATTAAAATAGTTTTGAGTTCTGCGCATGCGCGCTAAGATGATGATCTTTTCCGGATTGTGGGGAAGAGCTACCATCCACCGTCTGTGTTCAGGGGTGGGGCTGCCTCAGCTATCTCGATCGCTTCTCCTAGCTTACGGTCGACGTGATCAGAACTCAAACTATTTTAATACTCATTCAGCTCTTGTTAGTCTTGCATTTGCCTGTTTTCACACCTGAAGAAGCCCAAAGGGCGAAACGTTGTGGCATTCTTTTTGTCTACTGAGGAGTAAGGGCATAAGAATTAACTATAAGCTTAAATTGAAATAGTATTCATCTGTGCGAGGATAGCTGAATATCTGCTCCATTTCCAGTATCACAGCAGTTCTTGATCTTTGCTGACCAACATTCTTGGTAGAGGCTGTGAGCTCTTATCGTGTCCCGAGCAAATGTGACAAGCCCACACCCCCGGATTGGTTAATTTGATTAATTAGTTATGGCTTGATGATGTCATCCAGCCAAAATCTGAATATCAAAATTAAACACGGGGGGTTTGATGTGCATGCGGGTGGGGACAAGAAACAGCTTTGCATGGCCTAAATCAGTAGCCTGGGCTAGAGTCTCAAGCCCAATGCTATTCTACTTTCTAGTTTGCATGGTGTCCCTCGAGTTGAAATTCCGGTTTGTCTACAGAGCAAGGCAATGACTTGCATATTGAGAAACACTGAATTCTATTTCTCTTGCATACATACTATTACGGTTCAACGTTAGAGCAGCAGATTCTTCAGTGGATGGGAATTTAGAAACAGTGATAAGACTATAGAGCATGACAACAATACACAAAATTAAAGGCCTGTTATGTTGTAGATGGCCTAGCTTCTGACGTGAAATGCTGAGACAAAACAAGACTTTGGGTACATGAGAACTGATTACCTTACTCAGATTAACAATAGTAAGTTTGCACAAAAATTAATACTTAATTGTTTGGATATTATTTCTTCCCATAACAATACCTTCTGTAGTTAGTCTCCATAGCTTTCTTATAGTTGTGCTAGAGAGTAGCCAATCATGAAGCAGAAAGAAAGCGCAATGGCTACTCAGTTCCACCATTATTGGTTGATTTTCGTGTCTGCGGTCTGTGTGTGTAAGTACTTGGTCCCATCATAATATTATTTAAGTAGCTCTATAGTCTCTAGCATAAACATGATAGTTACAACATTTCTGTTAGACTAGAGGTTAAAGTGCTTAATTAATGGAGTAAGAATTTGGACCTATAAATACTTGAGCTTAGTTTGGCACAAGTGTGGCATTTCATCCCAGTTATTGAGACACCAAAACATAGCTATATAGGAAATAAGATGATAATATATGATAGTCATACTATATATGTCTTGTGGTATCCTTACATTTTGAGATTTTCAAATTGGCTTATATAGGTTTATTTGAATAGGCGGATGTTGCTCTACTTGTTGTGAACGCTAGTGTTGGTGAATTTGAAGCTGGATTTGAGGCTGGTGGCCAAACCAGAGAGCATGCACTCTTGGTGAGATCACTTGGTGTTCGACATATTGCAGTAGCTGTCAATAAAATGGACACAGTAAGAACTTGTAAGCTGTATCACTGATTAAAGAAACTTTATTTAAATAATTTTAGGTGGAGTGGTCTGTGACTAGGTTCAGGGAAGTAATAGAAAAGCTGAAGATGTTCCTTAAACATGCTGGCTTTAAAGTTAGTACAATACTATTCTCATCCTATTTTCTTTATATTTTTGCCACCAGGATACAGATATCAGCTATATCCCCTGCTCTGGCTTGACTGGGGAGAACCTTGTTCATCAACCAACTGATCAACTGTTATTACAGTGGTATCACGGTCCCACTCTATTGGACACAATTGGTAAGAAACATGATTTATTATTTGAGGTGTTTATATAGTCTGCTGTTCCTTATCTACAACAACTCCCATATCCTGTTATTGAATACTGTCATGCTTCTATTACCTGGTGCCTATTGTAGCTTGGTGTGTGTTACCATAGTCCATACTGTTACGGTGATCTCAGTTGCACTCCATTAGATGGCCAAGGCACTCAATATGTGTACTGATACACATCAGCGCTTTTACAAACAACGGGAAGACAAATAGCTATAATAAACATTTTACCTGCATGCCTACAGTTTCTTTCTAATTGTCAACTCAGTTGTGTGTGGACAGTTTGAATTGGGTGATTAATAGGAAAGGGTAGCTAGGGGTTTGGATTTGGTTAGAACAATATGGTTGGCACGCTTTCATCCAGTGGGGGGTGGGGGAACCCAAAAAATACCCAGCTTCCCCATCCCCCCCCCCCCCCCCCCCCCCAAAAAAAAGGAAAAAGGGAAGGGAGAGAGAAAGAGATAGAGAGAGGTAGTGAGGGAAGGTGAGCATGTACATTTTTGCGCTGCGGCCAGTGCAAGTGATCAGTAATACCCTAGTTTATAACTGAATTGTTTAAGAGCAACCATGTATATAATGCGTACCTTAGTGACATTCGAAAACACATATTAATCCATATCAATAGTTAATTGGAGGGGGGAGAAAGGGAGACACAGTGCGTGAAACTGCCACGCCCACTTCTCCCCCAAATTTTTTCCTGCCCTGGTTGATATTGCTCTGTTGGGGTGAATTAAGGAAAGGGTGGCAAAGGTCATACAGAAATGTATCATCAATGCAGTGTAAAAAGTCAAGGCCTTGATAAGGTCTAAATTGGTATAAGTATCTAGGTACAAACTGGGAAGCTTGCCCCCAGCCACACCCAATTTGCAATTTCTTAACTCTACACCCTTGCTTGTGCTTCTGAGTAGGGCTGTGCAAAGGGGAAACCTTGTAGCTATAAAGAGGTCATAGTAGGGTAAGTGAGAGAGTCTAGGGCATATTAGTAATAGTTATATCACAGGTACTACAGACGCATGGTATTTATTGCACCGAAGCCCAAGGGCCTTGTGCCCGAGGGTTGAGGGAATGCCATGCACCCCATTTGTGTGATATAAGTAGTTTATGTGCCGTGGGCATAGCTACCATCTAGATAGCATAAAACACTCAAAAAGAAAGAAAAGACAACCTCATCTTACTCAAAACAGATACAAAGCTGCTCTCTGCGTCTAGTCTCGAGCCACGGGTGTTTCAACACGGCACTAATTAGAATTTACCGTACAATTAATTACACGCATAGCAACACGAACTCATTAGTGACCTCAGTGGTTGTTATACCGTATAGCCAGAAAATTTGGCAGTATATTACAACCGCCAAATTAAAATCCGCCAAAATTTCCTACTCGCATGTATACATATGGCGATCCCATACCGAACCGCCAAATTTAAATCGCCAATATTCTTGCAATAACGATTTTGGGCTCAACCACCAAATTTAATTCCTGCCTGTATTTCCGGCTATACGGTACATGTATATACTACCAGAGCATTTTGCCATGGAAGGCAATAAAGTAGTCTTAAAAGAGCAAAGTCTCCTGATTCACCCAAGACCCACTGCGCTAATGTAGAACGTTTTGTATTGTAGTGCGCATAGGTACAACGGTTGCCATGCACCCCTGAACAAGGTTTTTACAATGATCATGTTTGACATCCTACAGTACATTTTCCTGGCTTCTTTTCCACTTCTAACAGCTACATGTAGCTGAAGGCCTAACAAATCGATCCAGACATACCATGAGTCACTTGCTACTCATTTGTGACCCTCCAGACCAAAACCAACCATATTGCGCTGGATATCAATCTGAGGTACAGGCCTAGCCTATTTAGTTGCCCAAAGTGACAATTGTCATTTTTACTTTTTGGCATAGATTGATAGAGGAATCATTCCTCTACACAAACATCTGCTTTGTAGCTTCTAAAATGCTATACTTACTGAGTTATGACTCAAAGAAGTCGGCCGTGTAGCTAACATTGACCGTCCATGATATGGAGCCATTGCCATAGTTGCAGGTAGGCAAGCACGGCAGCTGCACAGAAAAAAACTCCAGTCACTTCTTTCTTCGATTTTGTGTACTAACGATCTATAGATACGCTTATCTTTTTGTTCTTTTCCGTCGAAACCCCGGCTGCTGATTTCTTTCCAACATTTTGGCCGCCATCTGGCTCTTTGACTTAGTGGGCATGGCCACATATTTTGCATAAATGCGAGTATGCGGACCAACCATATTGCGCTGGCAACCGATTTTTAGTTAAGGCCACCATTACCAAGTACAACCTTTGAACTATTGCTCCTGCAAATTTGAAGTCTCTATGAGCCAAAATGTACCCGGATCACCCATAATAAAAATGTACAGCAAGCACAATGAAACATTGCTACGTACATTGCACGCGGAAGTTTTGTCATGGAAGGTCACATCTTTTTTACATGTGGATGTGAAGGTCCAAAATTCACAATAATCACCAATAAATACATTGAAACAAGAAGCTAATCTTACAGATCCGACAGCATCATAAGACACCAGTGGAGTTCCCTGAGGCTCAGTAAAGGTGCTGTGGAATGAAGTCTTGCCTAGCCAGGCCTAATAGTCCTGCTGAGTGTTTGCAAATGTATGATAGTACTGGAATATACAATGTCATGATATATTGTATATAAAATACTTATAACTCATGGTATGAGAGAGTAAGAGGCAGAGGTAGAAGGGGAAAAGTACTGGCGTAGGAAGCATGGGTGCACCGGGTGCTGGTGCACCCATGAAATTTCTAAGTGGAACACAAACAATGTCATACTTCGCGTTGAAGTGTTTAATTATTATCAATTAGTGTAAATATACACACCAGAGCACCCGTTCACCAAATCATCTTCCTACGCCTCTGAAAAGGATAGAGAGAGAGGGAGTGAGGGATAGGGGGGATAGAGAGAGACAGTAGTTAGGAGAAGAGAGAGATAAACCCTTGCATGTTCACTGTACATATTGACTATTAGGCCTATACGAATACATGGAGTGTACTAACCCCCACAATATCCTCCAAGAACTGAAATACACAACTTTTTAATGTTACCTGAGGTTGTTTTATCAACTAACTGCCCTAACTACATGTATCTTTCATTCTGGGCTTACCATTCTCACAAATGGTCGAGAACCATAGTCAGAGCTTGTAAATTTCAATAATTTTCCATCGCGTAAAACACCAACTAAAAAAAGGAGTAGCAATTGACTCATACTATGGCTTCTATGGCTTATAGGTAACTTCAGTCAAAGCACATTGTGTATGCAATTTTGTTTGTAAACTTTTTGACCCTGCCATCCCTACTTCATCATTGTTTTTATACTTATTCGGGGCGAGCCTGAGCGAGCCCCGAATGCAAGAGTAACATATGGCAAATTCGCTGTACCTATGTATGTATGTATCTATGTATGTAGCGATACGTCGTCCACGTGCTTATCACGCATGCGCGTATGGTCATGATGTCAATCGGTAAAGATGGTCATTACGTACAGGTACTAGGTAAAGATGGTCATAATGCTGACATTGTACATACATGTATTAAATTATACGTACATATACGCGTACGTACAGTGTGCGTAGTCGACAAGTCTGAAGCATCTGTGATCGTGAGTGTGCTGTTCCAACCTGCAATGTAAGAAGAGAAGGAGAAGGTACGGTCTAAGCCAACTTTAAGTAATTAATGCTTGACTATGGAACTAACTCGGCTACTTATGAAGACTGTGCTTTAAATAGAATCATGCAACTTTGATGTTGTAGCTAGCGCGCTTTAAAAATTTTAATCATCAATATTAAAAGTCATAGAAATATCAAAGAGTTAAATATCAATCACATAAATATATATACGAAATGTCATTTTACAATGTTAATAATGAGATACAACTTTCGTCTCCTTGAGAACATCAATGTTATAGCAAATTTCACTGCATGAGCGAAGGCTCGCCCCGCATGATGATTATCATCTTTCTAGTAATATAAATGGCATGGACTCTGTAGATCGAGCATAATATAACCTGATCAGTTGGCTAGCTTAAAACTTCACTAATTCACTCACCATCTATGCAATAGCATATATTAATAGTATGTGAGCAAAAAATAGAATCTACTACATTTACCTCCTTGATGAGTACAGTAATACTACATTTGAAAATCCATTGTGCTCCCTATATTTATGCACAATCAGCTAGAGTTTGTGCGTATAGCTTGTACCATGACTACCATACACTGAGATTGTGTTTCTTACGCTCAATGGCCGGAGGTACAGCTTTTATCCTTCCGTAAAGAAGAGTACATGTGTAAATTTAATATGATGATGAGCATGATATTCTTGTCCATGCAGACCAATTTTCAACTCCTCCTCGGCCTATTGAAAAGCCATTTAGGTACTGTGTTGCCGACTTCTTTAAAGGTAAATTAATTGTATATTCAGGGGTGGATCTAGGATTTGAGAGTGGTGAATTTTAGGAGATTTTTATGCCTATTTAAATTACCTCAAGCACTTAGCATTTGCACTGTATTGAGCCTCGGCACTGCAGTAAGTGAAAATTTCAGACTACACTACAGCACAGTGGTTTTACAACTACTGACCACCACTACCACCATGCTCTTACTGATATAAATGGTCAAGCACAACAGTAGTACTGTCCACATTTTTATACCATGACTCCAACCATTTGGGATAAGATGGGCTATAACCCCCCCCCCCCCCCCCCCCAATCCTTAAATCTGCCCCAGGTATATACCCCGTATAGCAGGAAACCTTCAAGGGAGAAAACTTTCACGAATTTCGCGATTTTCCCGCCATCCGTGAAAGTTTTCTCCACGAAATTCTAGGCATGCCACACCCATTATGTGACCAGTTTTAACATTCCGCGAAAGTTTTCTCCGTGAAATGCTCCTTTCCTACCGATCCGCGAAAGTTTTCTCCCTCGAAAATTTCCCGCTATACGGTATGTAAAAGTGTAGCTGTGTGTATCGCATTGCTTTTGTAGGTGTTGGCACTGGAATATGCACAAGTGGCAGGATAGAGTCAGGGCATGTTCAAGTGGGAGAAACTCTTGTACTTCTCCCTGCTAATGAAATTATCAGTGTCAAAGGTACAGTCATTTTTTTTCTATGGGTAAGGGGCTCCTCAGCACCCAGCCTTGCAAATAACTCAAAGGGCTATGCTCTGTATATGAGATTTTGGACCTAGATATCAAACCTATGCTTTTCTGTAGCAATAGCTGTATGTGAGGAGACGAGAACATGGGCTGTCGCTGGTGACCAGGTACTGCTTACTCTTATTGGTGTGGATATCAGTAAGATTAGGTAAGCTCATCTGATAGGATCTTTGAAAATGGACCACTTTGTTCTAAATATGACTTTTTAATACCTCGTCATAAGGCTACTATAAATTGCGAATATTAAAATATTTTCGGATAGACTGGCTTGTGCGAAATTAAACATACAAAAGTATATGTGCAATATTAATGATAATACAGTACAGGGTCGTTTATCTGAAAATTATTTAGCACGGAAAATTATCACACGAAATATTTATAATTTACGGTAGTAGGCTTTTGACTGTTTATAGACTACCTTCTACCTCCCAGGTCAACGTTAGTAGATACAGTAAGCCTCCTGTCCCTAGCAGTGACCCACACAACGTGTGCACTTATCTAGTCCCACTGAAATGTCTCAGAATTCCTTAGGTGGTGGAAGAATACTCCTGACAATTTTAAGTCAACAACTGCTATGGCTCCAGAAATATGAGCATTTTAAACTGAATACCATCAAGTCTGGTTAATAGGGGCACATGCTTATTAAGTGCATATTCTTTTAAATAGCGCATGCTTCCTTCCTGTTGTTAAATATTGTCTAATAAGCACATGCGCCCAATAAAGACAACAGTAATATTCATTGTTTGATCAAGAGTTATCCATGCTCTGCATGACTAGAATTTGTTTACCAACCTGTTTTCAGATAGCCAGCTGCACGAGACTGGCCATACTCAACACTGTGATGCTCCACTGAGATGGGTTCGGGCTCTTGACCTCGATTTAAGTGAATCTCCACTAAAGAAGTTGGCTATTTTTCCATGGTTTTCTTCCAGTAATGGTGTCCAATCATACTTCCATGAACTATTGCAGAGCATTTTTCTAGACCCACTGTATTCATTACTTGCTAGCTTAGTAATTAATGTGCTGGAAATGGATAGGACCAAAACTTTCTCTCTAATAAGCGCACATTGTCTACTAGGCGTAAATTTCCTTACCATCAAGAGTGATAAGTGCATGTGCTTTTTGACCAGACTTTACGGTATGTATGAAGTGGTCTGTTTTCTCAGCTCATTGGATTCTAGTACTTTGGCATGATATGTTCTTATATGGTTACCTTATACAGCATTGGAAATGTGCTATGTAATCCTGAAAATCCTATAAGAGTATCTACCTCTTTGGAAGCTCGAGTCATTATCTTCGATGTAGAAATTCCAATCACTATGGGATTCCCAGTGAGAATTCTAATATTGCAGATTAAATGTACGGGGATGGCATATCAGTAAAAAATAAAGATCGGAATGGTTGTACTGATTGACACATGTTAACTCTGTTATTATACTATATACAACGAAAAATATTTTTTAGATAACCATTTTTCTTGTATAGTCCATGTCATTACATGAGGGCATGGATACACGTCTTTGGATGCGCCCAGTTGCTATAAACGTGCGGCGCAGGCAGAGAGAATGTCTGCACTACAAGGCCCAGGATTGGTCAGAATTGTAGGGCTGTGTGCGTGCACAAAGAAGAGTGGCCTTAATGCCTCGGGCCATAGCTACAGCTAGAGCTAGAGACGCATTGTTGAACGATCGGCGCAAAAGCGCCATGCGTTTGAGATGCCCACTAAGCAGGCGCTGGCACTAGCCACCGAGCCTTGAGCAAAGCGAGAGGCAAGGTTTGTTCTTTGTCATACCTGTCAGTAGTCCAGTAGCGACATTCGAGCAGAGTGAGAACATCACCATTGCACACTTAGTTGGAGCCAGAACAACTACTTGGGTTATCGACCAACAATTATCCAGTTAGCATGTGGGGGAATCAAATAGATTGTTGCTGTGAGGGGTGTGGCCTGTGCAATAATTGGTACAGGTTCAAAGTTCATGCCGCTTCCATTTGCATGCGCACGGTGCTAATGGACAATCTTCATACTGTTTGTGCATGAACTGTCTCCATGTTTTGTGAGCATGTACTGATCATGCATACTAGCCACATTCATGATTGTGACATTAAACATACTTATATTCCTATCAAATATATTGCCCGACTATCCCCTCCTGGGCAGTATAGAGGGCTGTCATGAGAGGTTCTATTCCAAAGCCCAGGTGACTATTCATGGGCAGCTAAATTCAAGTGCCATGTTATATCAACTTCCACATGATTTCAACAATCAGTACCGCATCCTATATGTGCTATCAGGAATGGGAGTGCCGTACAAAACGTGTTTCAGTAGTGGTGTATTAGTATAAACACAGATTCCCATCCTGTGCACTTCTCTACAATATTGAATTGAAGACGAGTTGAAGATGATCAAATGATCGAAAATGGCTGGCTTGCATTTGCTTGAAATGGCTCAACACAGCTTGTGATCACTACAAATAGTGGACTTTGTTGACCATGCCTGGTGATCATACTTAGAACAGCACAGCTGACTATTTGTATTAGTTATAAGGTTATCAATGTATTGATGATGTACTTGTCACATGCACTTGTTGGATACTTCTACTGTAATTCTAAAACTTCATAAAGGAAGGCAAAAACCATTGTCACCTTATACGAGTTTCCGATCGCTGTTGCCAGTTTCAATTTCACATGCATACAAGAATGTAAGACTACACCATAAACTGGAGTTACCTGGAAGTGCATGTGTTGCATCATTGGGTAGCAGTATCATGTGTGAGTAGAGAGCATGTAAGTGCAGATACAGGTTATGAAGTTCTTGAATATAACTGATATTTTAGTGTGAGTGTATCAGCCAAAGTATAGCAGGCGCTATCAGTCTTCTATCTGAAGCTCGTCAGAAAGTGAGGAGGGCAGTGGTTATCACCAAAATTATGACACCATTACTTTTGAACGAAGCAATTTAAGTGAAAGCCTTCCAGTGCATGTGCACCAATGATTAATTGGTATACTATTCATATACCGTACCCTCGCGAAAGAGGGCCCATGGGTGGTGCACCTTGCATTGGGCCAAGATTGGTGGGAGGGCCGATATTCGAGGTATCAGTAATGCGTTTATACACAAAAGAGCGTCCAGGTAAAGTTACCCACGCTAGCTTCGTAATTTGAATAGTAGCAGCGGCTAGCTACTATTGATTTCAGCCTTATTCAAGCACGGTTACCAATCCAGAGCAAGGGCGGCCGCAATACTTCACCATGTGTCGTTGAGTGCAGCCGTATTAGTGGGCGTGGCTATGATCGCTAGCCATGTACGATCGTTTATTTGTGCTGAAACGTAGCAGAATGCTAGCTAGGCTTAGTTTTACAGCTATTTAGCACGTTACTTATCGATCTTACATAGATTATTCGAAGTTCAGTCCTCACAAATCCGTCATTTGAGCTGCATTTTCAAGGGAAGCTACACATGGCATGCATGGGTGCATATTCGAGTAAACACTAGACCTTAGCAGGAAATTCAGCCCAAAGTGGGCGGTGGGCCGACATTCCGTAGTGGTCCCTCTTTCGTGAGGGTACGGTATACAAGTTTGCAATGAAACCCTGTTATCCATGGAACGACATACACAGTAGCAGCCAATAAAAAGTTTCCATTCTATGATTATTCCAAGTTAAAAATCCTACCATTTTCAAGGTAATACTTACCTTTCACGTGATCATTTAAGGTGTAGATATGACCATAATGCAATAATTGATTAACTGGAACCAGTTCTCGGGAAGTAGAGAGTAACAGAGGCTTTACACAGACTAGTTAAACATCATGGGAAAAAACACCGCCCTTTCTTGCCTTATCACTCATACAGTTTGCTACAAGTAAATTGATAAATCAAATGTGATCCGCTTGACTTTAAACGAACAACGAACATGGCAGTTAGAAGCACCCTTAACGATCATAGTAGATCATAGTAGCCACATGCACGTTGGTGGTAACCTCCTGCCTGCCATGAAAGCAATTATATTGCATTCAGCTTCTGTTAGCAAAAAGTCCAGGGCCCCCACCCCAGTGCTTGATATCTCCCCCTCTCTGCCTATGGATCCTACAGAAGCAGTCAAAAAAATGGTACTGTTTTCATTACCTGTCTTACCTGTTTGCACAGCGTTCTGTTGCTGTCCATTTGATTCCATGTTATAGAATGCGGTTGCAAACTGATTGCTACATTCACTTCCTGTTTTGGTACAACCTATTCCCTTCTACGCACTTACGAGAACTAGTTGTATCGTTAGTATACAAACTAGGCGTCTGTGGCTTATAGGTGGCCACCAGTGAGTTAATGACCTCTAATGAGATAAACACCCATCACAGCTTTGAGTGACTAAAACTGCTTCCTGTCTCTCGTGTATTCGGGGCTCACTCAGGCTAGCCCCAAACTAATTTTAATTCCCATACGACAGTATAGAGCTTGCTCCCTATTCCTGTATACAAGTGCAGTAAGTGAAACAGAACGGAATAGTCTGTGCTTGTTTATGATTGCAATTGTGCTCCATCTTGCCAGGGTACGGAAGGCAGTGGAAACAGCAACGTTTTTTTACCACTACTGTATCCTCCTTAACTCTGCTGCCACCTGGATCCAGTAGTTCAGTGGTTAGAATAATCAAACGGTCCCAAAAATTTGAGCTTACTACTCTCACCTGTTTAGTTACTATCCCTGTATGCATTTCTGTAGGTTATATTTCATCATCAGTCTGCAAATGAACCAGCTGTCATAAATAAGCTTGTCAGCATTCTCAATAAAAGTTCTGGAGAGTTGATCAAGAAGAGACCAAGGTGAAATGCTATAAATTTTATAGTGATTGGTGCATTCATTTGTGTACTACTTTAGGTGCCTGACAAGAAATTGTACAGCTGTCATCCAGATTAGACTTTCTCGGCCTATGTGTTTGGAGCTCTATCAGAAGAGTAAAGACTTAGGGAGATTTATGTTGCGGTCTGGAGGAAATACTGTAGCTACTGGGATTGTAACGAACATCTTTTAATATCTACTTTGTATGGAGCTTCTGCATTCATATAATATAGCTATCTTTGTCATGAATCAATGAATTTCCAGTGTTATTGCATATTCACCAATGCGTGATCATTGTTTTATAAGTAAAAATGTGTAGTTTATAGGAGTGCTAGCAGTATGGCAAATATCATTTTTTGCTCTGTGATACTTTATTCAGTAGGTGGATCATATTCAGCATTCGACTGCGACTTTTTTGATGGTATTTCCATTCCTGCTTCAATTCACTAATAACCTAGATTTGTTTTGTAACACTAGCTCATCCTGTGGATGCTACTCATGATGATACAGTGGTTAACACTCTTACCTGCAGCACAACAATGGCTAAGTACAGCTTTATTACTGAAGATAGTCGAGAGTTGGAAATAAGAATTGACTGCAATGCCAGTGATACAGGAGAAGTGTGTGCAGACTATTATGTTTGTTATGACTGATGATGTACAAATTCATATCAGGTACACTCTTATATTGACTCACTTAACTCAACCAATTCATGGATGGGTACTGTCAATTATTCATCTCTACAACCATCATTACCCACCAACCATCTACCTGAAGGTTCAGCATGTCAGCTATATGGATGTGCCCTCAGTAGAGATGATACAACCTATTGGAAAATTGAAGGGGAAAGGTGTAACATCTCCCATCCAGGTGATTGTTGAAACTTCTAGAGTCCTGCTACGTGTGTAAAGCTAAACATGCCCAGTTAATATGTAGGCTATAGTAATTCTTTCTTTTGCAGGATTTTGTTGCGAGTTTGTACCATTTTTAAATGGCTAGAAAGCACCAAATTTAGTGTAATGGCCCTAAGTTGGGTAGAAACTAATTCTTGTGTAATTTCTGAAACTGACATTAAAGGAACTGTGTCACGGTATAAGCGTATTTTTAGTAACGGAAGCCGGATGAGGATCCCCAATATTTAATCAAGAACGTGGGCGATGCGGTTTTGTGACGTTGCGATCACGCCACTTGCTCGGGGCGCCCGTGCCTGGCCGGCTGGTTTAAGCGATCGGCCGCGTCCCTCGGTGAAATCGACTTCGCGATGATACTAAACGAAGCAAGAAGGTTAGTTTAACTCTCCTTTCGATGTTTAGCCTTCTTTTTCAGGATTAGCTGCCATCATAAGGTGCCCTAGGCTCGCTCGATCGATAGCTATGGGCGTGGTACATGGCATGCGGTCGCGCGCGTTACGTGAATCAACGTCACGTTTTGCGGTTGATTTCAAATTTTCTTAAAAATAGTAACGCGCGGCCCTTATATCGTGACACAGTGCCTTTAAGGTAGGGCAAATCTACCAATACATTTTTGCGTCAGTAGTGTAGTACCGTAGAATCCCGCGATTACGCCCCCCGCTTTGTGCATGCTAGGATTGGGCAAAAGTGGGGAGGGGGCTTATAAGTTAGAGCGGCGTTGTATACCCGAAACCCGCTCCCAACTTAGAAAATTTCCAGAGTATATATAAGGGGAAAAAAAGGAAAATCAACAAATGGAGCGAAGATCGAACTGGGGTCCATAGATCCATACACCAGAGCCTTAGCGACTACACCACCGTGAACGCCGCTGCCAGTTGCTCTTTTATCACGACTTTATAGACAATAGTAGTACTAACCCATGTGTGTCAAACACTACCCTAAACCCAAACCCTACCTAGCCTTAGCGTTCATATTATGATTTAGCCCCGCCCCCTACGGGGGCTGGGCCGTGCGCCTGTGGCGCGCGGAGCGCGCGGGTTTCGGGAACATAATTATAACGGGATTCGTTATAGTTCACGGGGCCAGGGATTTATGGCAGTAAATCGACCCGAGTCCGAGGGCGTTACGTCGCCATAAATCCTGCGCAACCGTGCTGTAACTATTAATATCCCACCTGATTGGCTAAAAGTCACGCGCACCGTAGTTTACATGCATAGCAACAACCGCTCTAACCTAGCAACAACAGTTCTGAACAGAAAGAGAGTTGCACAGAAAACAAACCAGCAAAGAAACAGCCGATGACGGATGGCTTGAGTCGCGGAACCATGCCATGGCTAGTTGAATCAACCAGTGCTTCTGCTTTCCATGAATAGAAGACAGTCAGGTAGCTTCGAAAACAAGTTTAGAATAGTTTCGCTGTTCAACAAACTCCGGCAATGGCTACTGAATGGATTTACGCTATCTAGACTTGGACTAGCAGTTAGCACAGTTCACTTGCCATTGCACTGTTGAACTTGCCACGTGGCAGAACTGTCAGATCGAGAGATAGCTAATTGGTTCCTGATTAGTGTCAATTAGTGCGCGTGAGTTTCCGTGTCTGTGTAAACAATGTCTACTGTGTTGTATGGTGCCTTAGTGCTGTGCACACGCAAATGTATTAGATATGATGACATGATTGCTTGTGTGAACTAAAACAGTGGCTCTGGTTGGTCAAAATAATAGCCAGAGGGAGGAATATATGGATCATATATTCCCTTGTACCCCTCAGGGAGGGAATATATCACAGTTATACCCCACTTGTTATAGTACAAGAGTATCCATAGGTGGGATATATTATAAGATACGCGGGATCCTTACATTTCCGTGTGACGACCATTACCGACCGTCGAATGTGTAAGAGTTGTCACAGTGGAATTCAATAATAGCCTACATAGACAATAAAATTTGCGCAGTGCAAGAGACTTATATCCACTCTTCTCGTCATCGCATGGTAACAATGCAAAGGAAAGTGACTTCCCATAGCCAGTAGGCAAGCTAACCAACACATCTTTACCTCCAATAAAAGCTTGAAGCTTAAAAACGAACAAACAAGGGCTAGAGAAGGCTTCTATAGCCCTTATTTGTTCACTGTAGCCAACAGGTGGCACAGTATCGTTCTAATGTCACGAAGACATGATCGCTGGACTGACTCGATGTCTTCTGTCCGCTCGAAGTCACCATAGAGCCCTTCTGGATACGAGCGCCACCATATGGCACATTCGATCGGCATTCTTCGTAAAAACTTTTCATGATAATTTGTGCGCTTTGTGCGTTAATTGCAAATGGAACGATCTGATAGGTCGCGCCACATTGCAGAGTTTGGGATAACTCATTGTACACAATGTTACCAGACCCCTTTTTCGCGTGCATTTTAGGGGGCTGGGTCACGAGACTACCGTACTCTCTCTAATTATTCAAACATTCTAATAGCCTGAACGGTAAGTTTAAGTAATTTATTTCCTTCCTAATTCATCGAATGTTTTCTCCCTCGCTCTAAATCAACTGAACGGCCACGCAGTACGGCATGGCAGGAGCTCAAGACAATTCTTCCACGTTCATCTCGGTGTTAAATAGAAGTTTTGGGCAACGGCTTGTTCGGAATGGATCTGGTGCAAATGGAGAAAGCACTATAGCTATATTATAGCAACGAAGAAACAGCGGTCGATCTCTAACTATAGGTTTATCATAGTCAGCTCTGTGATAGCCTTCTGTTTACGTATTTTTATATGCTGTCCGAGATGTGGTAGCCACACTCTTCGGCGATATTAATAATTATTTTTGGCCGTTCGGATAATTAGAGCGAGTACGATACATATGGTATTGCTAATTATTTTTCCAGGTGCATCCTATAATTAGAATGTACAGTGCTCAATAGTACTGGAAGCCATGTTTTCCCCACTATTACAATGTGCCTCTCTAAAAGATGCACCACCTGAACCAGAATTAAATATCTGTGTGCTCTAATTATATGCCACCCAAGATCGGTAATTATTTTTTTAGTGGCACATATTAATTAGACTGGATACAGTAGCTGGGCTTCGTGCAATTTTTATCCAATGAAAATGTTTGGGCTGCCATAATCTAAGGAAAACACATGGAAGTAGAAGGCTACTAATTTGCATATGCTAATGAAGCAATGTTCAAGAAATAATCCTAATCTTTGGCAGCACTGAAATGTTCACCTATACGGTATTCTAGGACTGTATAGTGAGGGCCAAACTATATATTAGTTAGACACTGTTTAGGAGGTTTCTACGTGATTTAGAAGACTGAAGGGCTCTATGTAGAATCCCGAGTGCAGCGAGGATTCTATAGAGTCCTGAGGTCTTCTAAATCATGTGGAAACCTCCTAAACAGTGTCTAACAAGTTTAGATCATAATAGTAAAACACTATAATAGCCCAAGGATACAAAGTTGTAGGGATTCTATCAAAATCTTGTAGGGGTTCTATCAGACTTGTAGGGGTACTATCATATATAGATACCTGCTACTGACCAATCAGATTGCAGTATTTGTTACAACTATGATCTAAACTATAATAATTTTCAGACAATCATTTTTCTTACATGAGGGCATGGATATGTGTCTTGGATGCGCCTGGTTACTATGAACGCGCAGCGCGGGCGGAGAGAAAATCCACACTACAAGGCCATGAAGGCTCAGGATTGGTCAGAACTGTAGGGCTATGTGCACAACAAAGAGTGGCCTGGCGCTAGCCACCGAGCCTCTAGCGAAGCGAGAGGCGAGGTCTGTTCTTTTCAGTAGTCCAGTAGCAACGTTTGAGCAGAGCGAGAACGTCGCCATTGTACACATACACTTAGTTGCTATGAGGGGTGTGGCCTACTGTTTTGTGAGCATGTGATGATCATGCATACATACTAAACTAAACACATTATCCCACCTTTTTCAGACGGACATTTTTACCGTATAGTGGGAACAAGGGAGAAAACTTTCGTGGATTAGGAGAAAACTTTCACAGCGTAATGGGTGTGGCATGCCTCAAATTTCGTGGAGAAAACTTTCGCGGATGGCTGAAAAAACGCAAAATTTGTGGAAGTTTTCTCCCTCGAAAGTTTCTCGCAAAACGGTAGTCCATGTCCTTATCTGGAGGAGGGCATAAGAAGATGCGCTCTGCTACAGACTCAGAAGGCTGGATCTAGCAGGTTGGGGGAGGGGGATTCAGGGGGTTGCAATCCCCCCCCCCCCCAATGATTTTGAGCGGCCTCTCCCACCCTCCCACTTATGTACAATTAACCACTGTATGGTTAGCAGCAGACAAGCTGTGTAGTGCCTCAAACCGACAGGTGGTACACCCTGAACTTGTGAATAATCTACTGTAAACCACTACTGTGGTGCTAGGCGTGGTAAAGCCCTATACCTGGGGCACAGGTGATTAAAAGTGGGCGTGGTCGCAAAAATTTTTGCACGCTTCATGTGCAATTATACCATAGATATATGATTATACCTACAACCCCACCATACTAAAATTCCTAGATCCGCCCCTGCTTACGACTGGAACGAGGGTGGCCATAGAGACGCATTCTTGAGCAAACAGTTCATAGTAGTGAAGCCTGTTCAGCCAGCCACTGAGCAAAGCGAGAGGTGAGGTCTGGTTTTTTTTTCAAAGCGTGGTGGTAGATTTGACGTTCGAGCAGAGTGAGGAGGTCACCATTACACGATTAATTCGAGTAGCTGCTCTTGGCCTGCAGTGAGGGGTGTGGTCTACGCCATAACATCTGATTTTTGATTGATTTTATATTCATGACAGGATGATAATAAAATGCTGGCAATAACACGATTGAGTTACACAGGAAAGATAAAAAAAAACAGAATTACAAATATATATTGAAAGTAGATCTCTTTCCAGGATGTCGACACACTCATCAGTAGTAATAGATAAACCGGTATGATCAGCTAGAAAGTGAGTCTACCTACATAGGAGCAGTTGGGAACAGGGCATTTGTTGGAAACTGAGTAGCCTGAGCAGTAAATGGTGCTGCTTTCATCTGCGTATGCGTAGTAACTGGCAGTCTTGATAGTATCGAGGGGTCTATACAGCCCTTGATTTTTATACATGTACATGCTCATGCCTGCATATTAGCCACATTACCTTCTGTGAATCTAACATACTTGTAGGCAACAATGCAGTTGAATTGCAGTGTAGCACATCATGGTTTTACTGGAAAACGTAGCTAACAGTTAGTGGGCAAGTTATCATGTGCCAACTTGTTTGTGCTATCCTTCAGTGAGTGTTCTTGACTTGCATGTGAGAGAAAACATCCCCTATGGCTCAGGATAGTCAGCTTTGATTCAGTTGCATTACTTTTGCACCCCATGCGCGTGCATATAGCTACTCAAAAACAAGCACAGGGATGTATAGTGGATTGTGGGGTGGAGTCTGACCTGCAGTAGTTATCGGGCACTACCACATGCTCTCCAGAGCTACCGTACTCACTCTAATTATTCGAACATTCTAATAGCCCGAACGGTAAGTTTAAGTAATTTATTTCATTCCTAATTCGTCGAACATCTTGAATTTCAAGTTTTCTCATCCACTCTAAATCAACCTAACGGCCACGCAGTATGGCATGGAAGGAGCTCGAGACAACTCTTCCACGTTCATCGAAGAGTGTGGCTACCACTTCTCGGACAGCATATAAGAGCAGAAAGGTAACACGGACACAGACGGCGATCATTTTGCGATCGCTCCTGAGAGCACAGCGATACTGAGAACTCTAGAGCTGACAATGATAGACCTATAGTTGGACATCGACTGCTGTTTCTTAGTCGCTAAAATAGTGCTTTCTCCATTTGCACCGGATCCGTTCTATTTACACTCGAACAAGCCACTGCCCGAATTTATTTACTTTCTATTTAACACTGAATGGCAATATTAATTTGGCCGTTCGGATAATTAGAGCGAGTACGGTATATAGGATAATTTTTTCAGTATCTCTTCGAATAATTATCTCCCACATTTATTCTATGACTTGACTCTCCAGTCCATCCCCCAGTTAATCTGAGTGGTCCCCCAGATTGTCCATGGCTACTATATGCATGGTCCTCCCACCATTTATGAGAGGGGGCAGGAGCTGGGTTTTGGGTATGAATGGTTGGTAGGGTTAGTCTCTGTGGTTTGTCCTGGGTGGGGACCAAATTCGGCGCAGTGGACAGTCCAGGGGGACCATAGTCTGGGGAGGGGACCATTGACGGCATGACAGATCCTCCTCCATGCTCTGATGAGCACGCTAAGTTCAAGGATGGCAGCCTGGAAGACAGTGGCAGAAATCCTGTGCCAGGTGCTGAATAGAATAAACCATCGCCACAAGATGAGCCAACATCAAAACATCCCCATTTCTCCACCCTTCAAAGGTGTGACCAATTTTAACAATAACCGTGCTTCTAGTCCAAAAGGTAACAATTGGCAGCAGCAGTGCCTGCCTTGCCACAGCAATGCAATAGCGGTGCCTTGTGCCTGTCTTGCCAGACATTGACGGCAGCTGCCTGCCGTGCAGTGTGATTAGTGGCTGCCAGGGGCAAACAAAGCAGTGAATTTATTAGCAGCAACAGTGCCTTGTGTCTGCTACGCCACAGGCAAATTACAAGAGCCCTCTGTCCCTACAAAATTAGATGCCTGCCAAGTGTCAATAGTGCCTTGCAACCGCCGTGCAAGGGCAAGCATTAGCAGTGTCAGCACCAAAGAGGTGAGCAGTTACTACCAGTGTTTGTAGTACCCACCGTCCAAGGGGCAGGGCATAGTGCCAGCCATGCTAGGAGCAAATACTTGGAGCCACCTTTATGTAAAGTACCCATATACTAGGGTCAGCAAATCTCAGCTAGTGCAAAGTTTAGCATGAAACAGTAGCAGTACCTAATTAGCTGGGTCACGGTAACAGTAGATTACATGGGCAGCTGCCCAATCCAGAACTGCTCAAGGGTATGGCAACATTTAGTTAGTCAAAAAAAAGGCACTCCCCCAACCAGCAAATATCCTAAGCCAAAACTGTCAGCACCAGCTGGTAAATGACAGCAGTGAAGTTGATTACAGTACCAGCACTTCCAAAAAATGGTGATGGACCAAAATTAATTCAAATGGGTCAGTAAATTGACTTTAGCAAGCTGCCCCCTACCAAGGGACGCATGTGCCCGCTGCCCAGCCAGGAAGAAGGACATGTCATAGTGGTGCAGGCAGAAGATTTGTCAGGCTAGCATAAGATGATCCCTGACCTAGGTGCAATGCTTTGCACTAGCAGGTACACACCAGTGGTGGGGCCAGCAACACTTTTAAGGGATAAAACAGTGAAGAAGGGTATCAGCCATCTAAGAAGAGAGCGCCACCCCACAACTTACCTCAGACATGTATGTAACTATACTTTCTGCAAACGTGGGGAGCTGTGCACTTTTCAACACAGGTGCAACATCTGCAGTAACCACGGTCACCCCCACAGCCGCTGTCCAGATCAGCAGACATCCAAAGGAGCCAATTTAGACGTAGCATCAGCATCAGCAGGATAATTAGTCATAGTGAATATTATTGTGATTGGCGCAATCAAGAATATAATATTATTATCATGGGTCCCACCACATATGTACACACACACACGCATGTAATATATTATCATACTGAAGAAAAAAAATTCACACTCAAACTCATATACACACCATTTATCTCAGCACTCGGTACAAATATTCGCAGCAGCTACTTGAATTGGACAACCGAAGCTACATGCAATACCGGGTATCATACCCATGCAGCACATTGAATCACCAATCAGGTTGATTGAGCATGTGGAGGCAGTCACTAGCCCAGATCAGCAGTACCTTATAAACGGTCTGGAGAAATGCTTCAGAATCTGGTTTCAATATCAATAAACTCAGTGTTCATACAACCTGGTAGTCAAGGACCCATTTGGTTGTTTCCGAGTACCTTTGCATCTGAATCGTTCTTTAATAAGGAAAGAGGTGAGCTGGGGATTCACTCTAGCCCCATTGGTATACTACTTAGGAAAATGCCAGCTGATCATGGACATCCTCTCCAGAGTGCGTGGGAGGAAAACATTGCACATGTGTGGCTTCCCTATACAAACATAATATGGGAAAACTTCAAATGGCCATAACTTTCATTTTAAGGTATGAATCGTCAAAATTCAGCTTTCAAGAAATTTCCAGGGGTGGTCCATTCTGCATGGTCATGTGAATAATTTGTTATAAACGGTTTCCCAGAGTCTCAAACATTTACATTACATTAAATTTTCTACTTAGTGTGTGACAAGTCATTGCGGTTGAATGCTTTGATCTTGCTTTGATGTGGGCAATTACCAGTCTTTTCTTTTGGGGCCACTATGATTGCTAATTACACGCGTATAATTAATGATCCCTGGCTCTTTCTATATTTGTCCACCTCTGATCACGAACACTTGTACAGCCTCCTCAGCCATGCTAATTGAATTTGTTCATCCTCACACTCGTGCCCATATGCTATAATGCTACCTCCTCAATACATCGATCCTGCATAGTGTATAGTGCTGACAGACAGTCAGATCGATTCAGTATGATCTTAGTATTGTTACGTGATAATGCTTCTCGTTTACTTAGGAGTTGGCAGTCTTGCAAAAATAGATCTCAAATAGAGCAAAGATACTGGTTTTCACAAATAATGTACACACAACTGCTTTTACAGATGCTAGCTACTCAGAATCAGGGTTCATGCTACAGACAGATAGACTAGAACATTACATAACTACTGTTTGCGATATCAGCTATTCATTCAATTAATTGTAGCCAAATCTATGTCTTTTCATTACACCACCCCCTCCTGAGGTTCGAGATGTGCATTCCTCAATAGTCGGCCAAGCTGAACCTCCTAGGAGGTTTACGGTCGCGACTACCGTGACGCAATGGTTGCTTAAGCTGCTCTGCAGACCCTGTTCCAGTATCATCCCCTTTGGTGTCCTTCGTAGCGTCCAGAGTTTGAGTAGCTTACTCGGGTTGGGGCACGTGTTAGCTGCCTGGAACCAAGTTGGAGGATTCTCCCCTGGTACTTCCACAGTTGATCGTGGTGTAAAAATCTTGGGTTTTGCTCTGGGTCCCAGCTGTATCTTATAAATCAGGTCATTTATGCATTTCATAACCACGTAGGGACCTTGCCATGGCCGAGAGAGCTTGGGTGAAATACCTTTCTTCCTTTGCAGAATATGCAGCCACACAGCATCCCCAGCCTGAAGGCGTCGTTGGGACGACCGACCAGGACTTCATTTTGTCACTGGCCAGTTCCAGACACTTCCTGGTGAATTCATGGGTGTGCTCCAGTGTTTGGAGTAGCTGCTCAGCGTATGTGGTCGAGTTGTTGGATTTTTCTTCATTCTGTCTACCATACAGTAGATCAATGGGTAGTTTAAGTTCTCTCCCAAACATTAATTTGGCAGGACTGTACTTTGTAGAGTCGTGGGTGGCTGTCCTATATGCTATCATTAATACGGGTAGGTACACGTCCCAGTCTTTCTGGTGGTCTTGCACGAACATAGAGAGCTGAGTTTCTAAGGTTCTATTTAGCCGTTCTACCATCCCATCCGATTGTGGGTGATAGGGGGTGGTACGGGTCTTCAACAATGAACGCATTTCAACAAAGACTGTGCTTTCAAAATTTCTCCCCTAATCAGAGTGAAGTTCCAGCAGCACTCCATATCAGCAAACAACTTCACGCATGAGCAAATTGGCTATTGCGGTGGCCTCTTGATCGGGTACAGCAAATGCCTATGGCCACTTCATGAAGTAGTCAGCAATTATGACGATGTACTTGTTTCCAGTTATGCATTCCGGTAATGGGCCTAAAATGTCCATGGCAATCCTCTCCATCGGGGATCCTATGTTGTATTGTTGCAGCCTAGCTCTGGGTTTCTTCATAGACCCTTTCTTAGAGGCACACAGGTCACAAGCGGCACACCATTTCTTTATGTCTTGACTACTTTGTGGCCAGTAAAATCTTTGTTGTACTCGCTTCACTGTCTTGTTGATTCCAAAATGTCCTGAGGAGGGCAAGTTATGCAAGAGCTCAAAGACTTCCTTATGGAGCCTCTTGAGTAGTACCAATTGCCAAACACATTCGTCCTCTGTAGGAGACTCCCATAAACGATACCGGATGCCGTTATGGACTCACAAGCTTTTTCAGTGAGCCCAATACATTTTCATGATTGGGCTGTATGATGCAACCTGGACGTTCAGGGGATTATTGCATCCACAGCATGATAGGTTGAATATCTGTATCTGCTCTTTGTGCTTGTTGCCACTCTTTCTTTAAGTGGATTGTTTCATGTATCCTGAATAACCTGCTTGCATCTGGGTAATGGCACCGATTCTGTAGCAGCTTTAGCAGCATGGTTACAATTTGTTTCAATGGTTTCTTACTTGGCCTCCAAACAATCATAATGGTTACACGTCTTTAAGACAGAGTCATTGTGAGAGGGAATCTGCGTTGTTATGAATGGGACCTGCCCAATGTTGGATGCTGAAGGTGTATTCTTGGAGCTTTTGAATCCATTGTGCCATTTGTCCCTCGGGCTCTCTAAAATTAAAGAGCCATCGGAGAGCAGAGTGGTCAGTGCGGATAACAAAATGCCTTCCATAGAGGTAATAGTGGAAGTGTTTGACAGCCTTGATGATGGCAAGCAACTCCTTCTGAGTTGCACAATATTGCTTCTCCAGGTTGTTTAGTGTGCAACTGAAATTCTCTCCCCTCTTGTATCTGAGATAACACAGCCACTAGTGCCAAATTACTCGCATTGGTATTGAGTGTGAAGGGGACTTTTGGTAGTGGATATGCTATCACTGGTGCTTCCGTCAATGCAATCTTTAGTTGCTGAAATGCTTCCTGCGCAGCCAGAGACCAAACAAATGTCTGTCCTTTCTCACAGAGTTGATTTAGGGGTTGGGGTATATCTGCGAAGGAAGGAATAAATCATCTTCGGTAATATGAGGAGAGCCCTAGGAAACTTTTACTTTGGAAACATTTGTGGGGGTTGGCCACTCCTTGATGGTGGCATTTTCTTTGGGGTCTGTAGCTATTCCTTCAGCGCTCACTATGTAGCGAAGATATCTTATTCTCCTTTACAATAGCACACATTTGGGGGTAGGAAGACTGGAGCTGCATTCCCGGTATGGATAGAGTGAGTGATGATGTTGGTCTTTCCCAGGTCTCCAGGCCCCTGAGAGAAGATGTCAGCAAATTCTACCAGAAAGGACTGGAAATCTTGCTTCTGTTTGGTATTGGGTTCTTGCAACTTGGCTGGAAGAATCACCTCTGACTGTGGCAGTAAGATTACTGTACTCTAAGACATAATTCAACAACATGATGATGGTACAGCTGGCACTCTGGGATGTTAATCTGTAGTCTTCCCTTCTTAAGATCCACCAGGCACTCGTACTTCTGCAGGAAATCCATTCCAAGGATGCATTCGTCATAGATGTCCGCCACCCATGTCATGTGACGTGTTCCAACGTCCTATCGATACCTCCAATACACCTTTTGCTTGAATTGGTGTCATCTCTCCAGAGACAGTCCTAATAATACCAGCAACTGGCTGCAAGGTGGTTCCACTCTTGTGTAACACATCTGGCTATACAATGGTGATGTCATTCCAGGTATCAATAATGAAACTGCAATTCACACTTGAAATGGAACCAAGAGCAGACAGGCCTAATGACGCTTCAGCAGGGCAATGAAAGTTTCCCCAGCCGGACTCTGCCCTGCAAGTCTGGCTAGTTGTCGTTTCCCGACGGCGACAGGGAGGTGGAAGTAGCCACAGGAGGGGTGCTATCGCCTGGTGTGGGGCAGTCTCTTTGGAAGTGCCCAGTTTGTCCACATCATTAACATTTGATCTCCTTTCCACCAGGACCTAGACGTATTCTTCTTCCCCTTGGGCCAGTGGTCTCCTCAACAGAGTGATTCAGTATGTTTTCAACACACTGCTGCATGCACTGCATTATCTGTTTACACATATCGTTAGCATATACCTCTGTTTGCATAGGAGTTTCCAACTAGGACAGCCTTCACCTTCTGTGAGCTTGCTACCTGGAAGGCTTCTAGTTCTAGGGGAAACTCCACAGCATCCCTTAGGGACTTTGGTTGATCCTGGCAGATCTTGAGCCGCATATCTTCTTCAGGGAGGCTGTCAATAAACTGATCTTTTGCTAACGATTCCTGCATTGATCTGGCCGCTTCTGGATAGGCCAATCGAGTTAGGTACTCAATATCTTCAGCCAGTTCAACCAGACTCTCTTCCTTACGTTTGACCCAACATATCAGCTTTGTTTTGTGGAGCTCCGACGGCGACTGGTGTGCATTCCCAAATCTTGCCTCCGGTGCTGAAACAAGGTCATCATAATTATAAATTTTGTCAGCAGGCATATTACTTAACACAGCCTGAGCAGAGCCCCTGAGGCAGACAGCCAGGTAAGTGGACTTTTCCTCTCCATTCCAGTGATTAATCTGCGCCAACATCTCAAATTGCATACTGAAGGCATCCCAGGACGATTTACCATCATAAGTAGGTGGACACTGTTGTTGGGCTGGCCGGGACAATCTGTCAAGGATTACTGGAGGAGGAGAGGCCATAGGTTCAGTATCTAGAAGAGGAAAAAACTCGGGAGCTGTAGGTCTTAATGAACCCGTGTATGAAGGCTTTGATGTTCCCCCAGTGAGTTCCAGCTTCAGACTCTCATGTTTGGCACTAAGTTCTTGAAATAACTTCTCTTCCAGCTCCCTAAACTGGGCTTTGACTTTTTCGCTATGACACTTGCTCCCAGATTTTAGCTTGTCCTGTTCTTCCCCTAAAGTGCTGCACTATGTTCCTTCAGCCCATTCAATTCACTCTCTAAGTGATCAAGCTTGTACTCAATTACTTCATGCCCCTCCTCCAGCTGCTTCATGTTTTGAGGAAGCGAGGCAAACTCTATCAGGCAACTCTGTAGTTCATCTATTAATTTCTCCTGTCGTATACTTTGCACCTGCAGCTTGGAAGCTATTTCTTGTTGAGCAGTGGTGCTTTGTTGCAATCTTTCATCCAATTGCTGCGCTAGTTTCTTGGTTAATTACTCCCGACACAGAACAGCCTGCTGTTCCAGTTTCCCACCTTGCTCACGGTAGAACTGCTTTTGGCGAGCTGCTTGCTCCTCCAACTTTGCAAACAGAGCAGCCATTGATTCCTCCTGCTTCTTTTGGGATCTTATCTCCATAACTGTAGCATCCCACTTCTGACACCAGTTGTTACGTGATAACGCTTCTCGTTTACTTAGGAGTTGGCAGACTGGCAGTCTAACAAAGATACTGTTTTTCACAAATAAGGTACACACAGCTGCTTTTATAGACACTAGCTACTCAGAATCAGGGTTCATGCTACAGATAGATAGACTAGAACATTACAACAGAACAGACAGGTAATAATTACAGTTTGCGATATCAGCTATTCGTTCAGTTAATTGTAGCCAAAACTATGTCTTTTCATTACAGTATGATTTAGCTGTCAGGAACCCCCCTTGGTTTCCAAATTAAACATGCAAGCACTAAAATCTCTAGCCTAGATTTCTTCCTTTTGTGCTTTTCTCTGCCAAAATCTCAGCAATCTAGCAAACTCTTGCTGAAAACAGTGATTGTTAATTAGAGGGCATGGTCGTTAAAATTTTCATACCCAATTGCCTGACTACACCCCTGTAGTGTACATATCAGTATCTGCTTCCTATGCCATGTTTTTGTGTGCCCTGGCTGCCCGGATTTTTTCTCTTTCAGCTAGCTTTAGGATGTAGATGGGGCGATGCATGCCTGTGGTGCTCTAGTACAGTTCGGCTGCTATCAACACAGGGGTCTGTGATGCTCTAGTACAGTTTGGCTGCTATCAACACAGACAAGTGAGAGTGTGTGTGCCCATCCTTGTTAAGCTAAGAACTATCATGTTATTACTATTGTTGGGGCTCTGTGCTTTGGTGATTTAATTATCCCGGCAGACTCTGTGAACGTAGTTTGGGTATAGGATTGACTTTCGCCCTTAAAGCTGGAAGGGGGGAGTTCGGATGCCTAAGGGTGGTCGTGGCTCAGTGGTAGAGCGCTGGCGGCTTAAGTCAGTGGCCCTGGGTTCAATTCCCGGCGGCTGCCCGGATTTTTTCTCTTCCAGCTAGCTTTAGGATGTAGATGGGGTGATGCATGCCTGTGGTGCTCTAGTACAGTTCGGCTGCTATCAACACAGGGGTCTGTGATGCTCTAGTACAGTTTGGCTGCTATCAACACAGACAAGTGAGAGTGTGTGTGCCCATCCTTGTTAAGCTAAGAACTATCATGATGTAATAGTCACTGGTGCTATAATAATTATGCTATATCAGTTTCTACCATTAATTTTACCACAGCACCAGAGGCATGTATGCAATTAAGAGAATTAAGAGGTGTTCAGGAAACAAAAAAGGACCTTGACTCATTTAGCCATATATATATATATGTGTGCCTTCTTGACCATTTCTTAGCATCTACCAGCAGGGAAAAGTAACTCCTTTCTGTAACTTAATTACTTTGTTAACTGACTGCAAGATGGGTGTGGCGATAGCATTTGCAGGATTGTGGTATCAACATAATAGTTTTATGGGTGCCGCGACCACACAATCTGGTGTTTGGATAAGTGAAGTTTGATAGTGACTTTCTACATACTGTAATTTGCAGATTGTGATTCTGTAAATTGCCAAACTGGAAAACTACACCATCAATCTTGTGAAGCTGCATGTGGGGGTGGGATATTAATAGAATACCATAAGACTCGAGTGACAATTGTGCTTGGTAGGTTGACAGTTGCCTTGAAGATTCAATGAATATTCATTCTCGAGGATTGACAGCTGTATGTATGTGCATGCATGCAAGTAGATCAAACACATGTGAGATCAAGCCATTGGTACCATGTATAACGACATGAACTTGAGCAAAAGGGTGTATAATCTTATTCATTGTGTGTTCTTTTTTTGCTGTTGAACCCTCTCTCAGATGTAATGAGATTTATATCAACTGACTGATCATGCATGCAACTTAGACTTTTTCAAAACTTTTCCAATTACATGAAAGAATGCAAAATTTAAATGGTGACGACTAATACCAAATTTAAGTAGCGTAGACATACCACCGGCCAAGACCAGAGTGTCCTAAATGAGCCAAAAGAAAACAATAAATAGAGATAACTAGATTATGATTGAACAAAATAGTAAGTGAATCAAATGTTTGCACAAATGATAAGTAATTATTAAATGTTCAGTACATTGTTCAATTCTCATGTGGCACCAACACAGCAAGTTTTGTGATAGGCCTTTTATAAATTCCAGTGGCTATTTTCATGGTAGCCACTCAGATCAAACCATCATTTCCAGGGTAGATCTCAAGAAATTTGGTAATCAGCCATTTCGTGGGGATCGTCTTATCTTCTTATAAGATGACAACATCTCCGATACGAATGTTTCGAGTAGGATAGTACCATTTATTGTAGCGTTTGAGGCTACTAAGATACTTAGCTGACCATCGTTGCCAAAATTGATGAAGTAATGCCTGGCTGAGCTTATGGAGAGAAACCTTTCGATAGGAAAATGCAGGGTCAGGTAATGCTTCCATAGGTCTTCCAATGAGAAAGTGACCTGGAGTAAGTGCTGCAGCTCCATTATCGCTGTACAAGTGGTCGGCTATTAAGACAAGACTCAATCTGAGCTAGAAGGATGCTGAATTCCTCAAAGGTAAGTTTTGTGTTTGCGATGACATATCTCAAATACTTCTTCATAACCTTCACAATAGCCTCCCAAAGTGCCCCAAAATGTGGAACACACTCAGGGCTGAACCTCCATTCGATACTCTGTACACAGCAGAAGGGTCTATATGGATGAATGATTTCAAATTTTCGTGTTAGTGTGTCAGGGTTTGGGTTTCAGGTACCTGTTAATATTTTCATGAGTCGTTCTTCCATATTGATCCGAGAACTTGGAATCACAGACGGAGTCTTTTGAGTTTTCAGGAAGTCCATTAATTCAGCTATCTCGTGGGAGGCTCCAACAAAGTTTCTGCCATTGTCACTCCAGATGAGTGATGATTTCCCTCGGCGTGAAAGGAATCTCCTAAGAGAGGCAATAAATGCATCCATCATCAAGTCCGATGTAAGCTCCATAAGTACAGCTTTGATAAAGAGTGAAACAAAGACACAAATGTACGCTTTCACGACGATTGGTTTGCGGACATGGCCATCTTTAATGTAGACAGGACCAGCGTAGTTGATTCCAATTTTGTCAAAACTAAATTTGGAGTGATTCTTTCAATAGCGAGTAGTTGAGCTTGAGGTTTTGCTGATAGATGCCGACATAATATGGTACAGCCATAAGTGATTTCATAAATAACTTGGCGACACCAAGTAATGTACAGCAGCCGTCAAAGAAAGTTGCTGTTTTCGTTACCCGTCTACCCATTTGTACAGCGTGCAATACCCATTCCGTTGCCATCCGTTCTTTCTGTTCCACGGTATAGAACAGGCTAGCAAATTGATTGCTACATTCACTTCCTGTTTTTTTACAAGCTGGGCTGGCCCACTAGGCACTTATACTTATAACAGCTAACTGCAGCCTGGGTATGGAAACTGATTTTCTGTGGCTTGTAGATGGCCACCAGTGAGTTGACCTCTAAAGAGATAAACACATCCCATCACTGCTTGAGTGACTAGACCTACTGTATACTATGGTTAGGTAGCCCACCCTACAAGGTAGATAGTGCTTACTAGCACCCATACCACAGTTCAGAGCTTGCTCCCTAAGCCCAGTACACAACTGCAGGAAATGAACAGAACGGAACCATGAACAGACGGTGCTAGTCTGTGTTTGCAATCTGTTCCTGCTCCTTTTTTCAAGCGTACAAACGGTATGGACAGCAGCGGAAACAGCAACGTTCTTTTGAGCAACATAGCACCAGTATGTAGCAAGCGTAAATACTCAGAAGCAACAATCAACTTGGTTAAAGGATGTTTACCTGACAGGAGGATTGGATGCTAACTTGAATATGATCTATTAGACTTTTGCTCATGTCCACCAACACAGAGCAGGCTGAGAGAGTCCATGAAAGGATGCAACGTCAACAAATAGCTTGTTTTCGGCAGGTCCTGACCTTCTTTCAGTGACTCCAACTTCTTTGCAAATAACTCGTTTTGTGCAAGTGAAATCCAGTAGAGCTCGGCCTTGCGTATCTCACTTGGAGTAAGGAATGGAGGTAAATGTAGATGTCCCTTGACACGACAATTGTCTAGAAATTGGAATATCCATGTGGTAATATGCTTCAGACGGGTGTAGCTTGAGTACTTGTCAATAGGAATGACTGGAGCTCTCTTGACCGTCACAGTGAGACAGCAATTCCTCTGTTCAACTGGTTACTCTGCTTGAGAGACAGCGGTTTGTGAGGGCCAACTAGATGACTCTAGCTTCAACCACCTAGGACCATTCCACCGCAGACTGTCTTGGAGTAATTCAGCAGGGAATAGTCCCTTCGAAGCACAATTTGCTGGATTCTCCCCACCACTCACGTAATTCCAGCATTCGGGTAGAATCTCACATTCAAAATCTGACCTACAATAGTCAACCATTTGAGCCAAAGGTGCGAGTCACACCCACTTTTACCTCTCCTGGTTGGCAAAAGCCTATTATGTAAATGAGAAAACGGATTCGACGGCCTATACTATGATTGAAAACTGCATACCTGCTATAGTTCTGTAAGAAATCTACTACTGAAAATCGCAAATATTTCGTTGTTAAAATATTTTTGAACAGGCTGGCTCGTGCGAAAATTAAAAGCGCAAAAATACATGCACAATATTAATGATAATGCAGTACAGGATCGTTTGTCCGAAATATATTTAACACGAAAAATTATTGCACGAAATATTTTAGACATGAAATATTCGCGATTTACAGTATATAAGGCCTCTAGAGCCCGGCCTGCTGGTAGCCGTGTTCGAAAAACACCAGTATTGTGTTTATTCCCATAAGCAACTACCGTAGTGACCCAGGTAAGTGCCCATGGGCACTTAAATATAACTCACGATGGCCTACATGGGAGCTTATTAAAATCCCGTAAATTTGTATAGAAGCTGCTATGTACAGTGGACCCTTGAAATGTGGTACATTTGGTGCTTACCTGGGAGTGGGCAGTTTCCCAGGTCTTCTTGTCAACTGAGCTAAGTGTGATGCACCCCACGTACGAATCAAAAAAAATGCACAAAAAGGTAGTAGAGAACATAATTACAAAAGAAAAACTTCAAGTGAGTTCTGAATCATCATGCCATGGGTATCAAATTGTAAGACCTAATTATAATAGCTAATGCAATACTTCATTATAAGTTCATTATAATTATTTTAATTATATTGACAGTTGACTGTATCTTATGGGGAGAATGGTCTACCTGTTATAGTAGTGAACACTGTGGCATTGGTTGGAAGAATAGAACAAGGAAGGCTAATCATTCGTTTTTTTGTGAAACTCATGCTCCACTAATTGAACACAAAAAGTGTTACAATCCATGTTCTTCATTTCATCTTCAAGGTATTGTACTTATGGTATCATTTGCACTACTAGTTTTATACATGTATTTAAAGCAGCTGTACAGATCATTGCTATAAGTGTTGTTTTGCTGACTCTCTTAATAATATTATTGCTGTGTTGTCTGCTTACATGGATTGGACTAAGATATTGTATGTCAAGGTAATGTCAAGATATCTCTCCTTGCATAATGCAAAGTATCTTCTTGTGGTAAATCCTACAGGCATTATAGGGGATTGCTTCACTGTATCAATGTTAATGTAAGCTGTAGATTGTATAATTATTACAATTCACTTATAGACTTGATTTCCATAACAGGAAAATGAAATATTTGATGCTCATAGTGAACTTGTAAACATTGGAACAGATTCTTCCATGGCAAATGCTGTTGCCGTGCATGGATCTCTCAGCAGCTTGGATCTTATTGAACCTTTGGGGAAGTCTGATGAATTCAATTTTGTCGATATTAGAGAAACATACAACCAGAAAGCTTGCATTAATAATGGACGAGAAGAATTATTTTTCCCACCAGAACTACAGTTTCCACACATTTCAACTACAATTCAAGATTCTGAAAATGTAGGGCTATATTCCACTACAACGTTTAATCATAAAATGGTGCTTACTAATGTAAGTACTGATGGATACGTACATACACAATTGCTAAGTTGTACAAAAGTTTCATGTTAAAACATGCTATAATACTGTATTATAATATACAGTGCACTAAAAAGATGTATAGTATTGAGTAGTCCCGTCCATGCATGCCCCGAGAGAAAGGGTCTGTATGGTCAAAAGTGTTGCACTTCTTGATCAGTGGAGTTCCCCAATATTACATCCAATATGTAGCATTTATTGGCAAGTTTGTTGATGCCATAATGGTTCTCTCTGATAATAATTGTGTAAGAATCGTCTTTTCTCCATAACTAACCTTATAATACATTATATACCTGCTTTCGTTGAAAAATAATTTTTTGACCAATAATAATATTCTGTTATAGAGTACACTACTGCATTGAGGAAATTTTTATTCCAGTATTGTGCTTATATGCTGTGAACATCACAGCACACCAGATAAATTCTGTAGATGTACACATATATGTTTTAGTGAAAATGTTACAGTGACAACGTACTGTTTTGCAGATCAAAAGTTCTGCTTCATTACTAGTCTCCCACTCACATTGGCGTTGCAATTCTGATGATCAAGCGTTAAATAGAAACTAACTGCTACTACGTATATATATGTGCCACCTGCCAATCGAAACCGGCCAACCGTTCCAAAATGCCCTGGACCGTCCATGCTATGTCCAGGGTCTGATTAGGTACTGCTTGATTATTAGTCTCCCACTGGCTTATCACATTAGTGCTGAAATGCAATGATTGGCATAATAGAACTATATAACTGCCGTTTACGTATACGTGCATAGGGGTGCACATGCATGCATACATAATAATTATTGTACTTACGTGACTGTATATTCCAGTAGATAAACCACAATTAAGGTACCATTTAATTGCGTGGGCGTGAGCGTCAGGAATGGCTAATTCAATTAGCGAATCGTGAAGGGGCGTGGCCGAAGAGGCCATACGAGTGCTTTTGGTCGAAGGTGGGCGTGTCCAGAATCGGCCAGGGATGATTATGCGCGTGTAATTAGCGACCGGAAGTGGCCCCTGAAGAAAAGGCCGGTAATTGCCCACATCAAAGCAAGATCAAAGCATTCTTTCTTAACTATTAACCGCAACGACTTATTAAACACTAAGTAGAAAAAAAAAAAAAGAACTTTAATTAATTAATTCAGGGGGGAATTGGGAGCACTTGGGGACATAATTTTTGTACCGGCGCGCAGAATGGATCAAATGCAGAGATTTGACCTTCAGGAATTTTGATTCACGCCTTAGAATCAAAGTTACGGCCCTTTGAAGTTTCCCCATATGTTTGTACAGGGAAGCCAAGCGTTTGCAATGTTTCCGCCCACGCGCTACGTGAGGGGCGGGGCCACGCGCGCACATAAACGTGACGATCTTTACCAACTTTTGACAAAATTGAAATTTAGGCTGCCTGCTTGCATTGTATGGTTCCACTATGCATCCAGCTCGATTATATGATGGTTTTCTGACAATTTTTTTTTTCTGCTTAGTGTTCTGGTCGCCTTGTTAAACACTAAGTAGAAAAAAAAAAAAGATTTTTAATTAATTAATTCAGGGGGGAACTGGGAGCACTTGGGGACATAATTTTTGCACCGGCGCGCAGAATGGATCGAATGCAGAGATTTGACCTTCAGGAATTTTGATTCACGCCTTAGAATCAAAGTTACGGCCCTTTGAAGTTTCCCCATATGTTTGTACAGGGAAGCCATGCGTTTGCAATGTTTCCGCCCACGCGCTACGTGAGGGGCGGGGCCAAGCGCGCACATAAACGTGACGACCTTTACCAACTTTTTGACAAAATTTAAATTTAGGCTGCCTGCTTGCATTGTATGGTTCCACTATGCACCCAGCTCGATTATATGGTGGTTTTTGGACAATTTTTTTTTCTGCTTAGTGTTCAGGTCGCCTTGAAAAAAAAAAAAAAAAAAAAAAAAAAAGCTTATTAGGCCTAATTAAGCATGTGGGCGTGTTCCTGGCACTGTGTGGAGTGTGTGCGTGTGCGTTAATGCAGGTTTTATTGCTTCCGATTGGGCGTGGCTTCACGAGCCAGTGCTTGGACATCGGCGCCTGGGACTTGGCCTCGGCGATAGGTGGGCGTGTCCCGGAAGCGGTGGTGACCTTTGAACCCCGCGAGGAGGCTTTGGGGGCGTGGCAGGAGGTCAAAGGTGAGGCCATGTCTGTTAATGAGGCACTGTACGGCGGTGCGATCGAGGGGCCTGTACGGCTGGACGGAAGCTGACGATGGTTTGAAGCGGATGTGGTTGCGATGACGTGTTGTTACTCCGCCCACACAGGAAATGAGGTGAGCTCCTGCGTGGGCGGTGTGGCAGAACGGCCTCCAAGTGTTTGTGTGTGTTTTGGCCTTGAGGAAGCTGTGTGTTTTAATTGGGATTGATTGTGGGCTTCCGGTGGACATCCGGTGGTTAGTAGGCACTTGATTGAGAATGGTGGTCCTTGGGGAACAGGGTGGGGCTGTTTTGGGCGTGGCCTGGCCCCTCCCTTCCGGCTCGGCTTCCGGTCCATGGAGGATATTAAATGAACACTTCCGGCTCTAGCAGCCACACCCCTGAGACCTGTGCAATTAAAAGGGCGTGGTTACACAACATGCACCTCACTAATGACTTTGATGTGGTTTAGGTGTCATATCCCCCACCTCACGCCCACGCAATTTAATGGTACCTTAAGGTACTGCCATAATTGTGTGGGCATGAGGTGGGGATACGATACCTAAACCACATCAAAGTCATATAAGTGAGGTGCATGTTGTATGATCATGCCCTTTTAATTGCATCAAGAGCATAATAAAGAGGAGGAGTGTTGAACTGCGTGAAGTAACAGCTATTCGTACGGTTCATGACCTTTGTAATGATATTCATGTTTGGAGGTCACCCTAGGCCAGTCACGTATGCACTATACCATAGTAGTGCTAGTGCATGCACATGAGTGCTAGTACATTCCAGAATGACCTCCACAAAATTTAATGAATGTCATTGCAAAGGTAGTGAACCTGTTACACACAATTTGATATAATACTCTTGGTTGCATACCGTAAACTCTGGTTATTAAGCGCACATTGTTTATTACCCCGCGCGCATGCGCAAGGGGTAAAGCAATCTGTTTGTCCGTCTGTCGTCGTCGTCGGCACGAAAATCGCCAGATCTCGCGTTCTAGGCATCTGTGCGAGCTGTAAGTACAACCAATCGGTAGATATCGGTGAAAAACTGGTCTGTAAGCGCTTCGAATTGCTAAAAAAGGCTCAGTAGTGGTACAAATCGTGCATTTTCTATTCAGCATGCCTGTGGTCTATCGACCACACCCATTCTTTTAATAATTATGCTGATGTGCTGCGCATGCTCAAGCTCAGTGTTGGAAAGGGTCGTCAAGTCATGAAACAGCTATGCCTCAGAGTGTTGCAATACTGCGCTATAGTGGCTACAGAGCGTGCGGGGTATGTGCTCTACGGAGCTCTAGTTTAATAAGCGCATGCTCTCTTCTTGTAACAAGCTATTGTTTATTAAGCGCATGCGCTTAATAGGCGTGGCGTTCTATGAACCTGACCTTGAACGGCTGGAAAGTATGTGGAGTCCAGATATCTTAGGAGAAATGATGGCCATATCATGCAAGAAGATCGAATTTCAGACAAATCGCCAGCACTGGTCGTCTTGAGCGGCAAGTGTAAACGCTAAAGCGCTCGATCGATCGAGCCAGCTAGCACTAGCGCGAGCGCGCTAGCGGGCCTCGCATCCATCACGTGCCCAAACGTTTGTGGGCGTGGTTATGTGCCATATAAGCGCATATCCTTTATTAACTGTTTACCGCTATAAGCGCATGCGCTTATTAACCAGATTATACGGTATGTCTCAGGGGTGTGGCTGCTATACCGGGGGGGGGGGGGGGGGGGAAGAGAGAGAGAATATTATTTTTTTTTTGCACTGCAGTGCAAGTGATCAGTTTTAAAACTTATCTACTGTACACAGTATATGGCATAGTAAAAAGCTTAAGGCACCATTTAATTGCGTGGGCGTGAGCGTCAGGAATGGCTAATCCAATTAGCGAATCGTGAAGGGGCGTGGCCGAAGAGGCCATACGAGTGCTTTTGGTCGAAGGTGGGCGTGTCCAGAATCGGCCAGGGATGATTATGCGCGTGTAATTAGCGACCGGAAGTGGCCCCTGAAGAAAAGGCCGGTAATTGCCCACATCAAAGCAAGATCAAAGCATTCTTGCTTAACTATTAACCGCAACGACAAAAAAAAAGCTAATTAGGCCTAATTAAGCATGTGGGCGTGTTCCTGGCACTGTGTGGAGTGTGTGCGTGTGCGTTAATGCAGGTTTTATTGCTTCCGATTGGGCGTGGCTTCACAGGCCAGTGCTTGGACATCGGGGCCGGGGACTTGGCTGCGGCGATAGGTGGGCGTGTCCCGGAAGCGGTGGTGACCTTTGAACCCGTCCAGGAGGCTTTGGGGGCGTGGCAGGAGGTCAAAGGTTAGGCCATGTCTGTTAGAGGCACTGTACGGCGGTGCGATCGAGGGGCCTGTACGGCTGAACGGAAGCTGACGATGGTTTGAAGCAGATGTGGTTGCGATGACGTATTGTTACTCCGCCCACACAGGAAATGAGGTGAGCTCTTGCGTGGGCGGTGTGGCAGAACGGCCTCCAAGTGTTTGTGTGTTTTGGCCTTGAGGAAGCTGTGTGTTTTAATTGGGATTGATTGTGGGCTTCCGGTGGACATCCGGTGGTTAGTAGGCACTTGATTGAGAATGGTGGTCCTTGGGGAACAGGGTGGGGCTGTTTTGGGCGTGGCCTGGCCCCTCCCTTCCGGCTCGGCTTCCGGTCCACGGAGGATATTAAATGAACACTTCCGGCTCTAGCAGCCACACCCCTGTGCAATTAAAAGGGCGTGGTTACACAACATGCACCTCACTAATGACTTTGATGTGGTTTAGGTGTCATATCCTCCACCTCACGCCCACGCAATTTAATGGTACCTTAAGAGCACCAGATGCATACTTGCCAACCCCCATCACTCAACATGCAGGACAAGCAAATCAAAATTTGCAGGATTTTGACAGAAGTTGCAGGACAACCCATATTATCACAATACCACCATGCTAAAAGACACAATATGATTGGAATATTGATAGCTAATTGTTATTTCTTACTTGCTGGGCTGAGAGATGAGCAGGAGTGTGTACTGACTGTACTTAGATCGATTGCACCATGCTGAATAACCTTTGACCTTAAACTATTGCTGAGTTTGCATGTTTAATCAGCAATTAAGTGAAGTTTGAACGTCAAACTGGATTGAGCAAAGATCCGGGACAATTTCCAGTCTTTCCGGGACTCCGGGACATATCCACATTTTCCGGGACAATCCCGGAAATTCCGGGACACTTGGCAAGTATGATAATGTAATACCTCAGACATCCAAAAACACCTTTTAATGGGACAGAGGAGACACGGTGCGTGAAACTGCCACGCCCACTTCTCCCCAAAAAAGTTTTTTTTTTCTGGATGAAACCCTGACCAAATAAATCACTTCTATCCACATAAGGAAACTAGCCAGGGTTCCCCAAGCATAACAACATGCCTACCACTCAAGGGTAGCCTAGATGCACCATGTTTGGTGAACTTTCTATATAGAGATTCTCCAGTGCATGGAAACGGTAAAAGTCCAGCATACTGAAATTATATCAGTTTTCCTCAACTTAATATCCAATGGAAAAAAGTGTATGGGGACTCGAACGAGGTGGGCAGCAACACCACTAGGAGCCACCTTTGTAACAATTAGGCATTTGGACTTGGCGAACTCAATATTAAACCATTCAATAGATGGACTTGTGCAGTTACAGCTGGCCCCATGACCTGTTTGTTGTGGTTAAACTGACCCTCTGCTCACCGGTAGGCTCTTAAATGAGACTCGGTGAATGTATCAACAAGGGTGCTCAAGGCGGATGTTTTGAAGGTTGGGTGGGCCCAATATGCAGTTGCATGCGAAATTTTTATGACCAAGCCCACTTTGTGACAAACCACGCCCATTTTCCATGATCGATACTGCTATCGTGAGTTTCTCGATGAAAAAATGAACTGTAAGTCGAATGGAATAGATTTGGAAGCAATTGAGGCACATTCACTCATATTAGCCACTGCAGACTAGCTGGACTGGATCTCATTCTGAACTGCAGGTATTAAAATAATGTCAGCTCAAAAAGTGGGGGGCCCTGGCCCCTGTGGCCACCCCTGTTCCTACACCCATGCATCTATCACTGCGAGGGTGATTAAACAATTTTGGTCCATTATAGTAATCTCAGGTTCATCCTGCTCCCCAAGGACAGGAATATCACTCAAAAAAGTAATGTATCTGCTTCTTGTTCCGATAAGAATATACAACAGTGCTAAGAATCTCAGCTGGACTATGTGAAATCCCCTTGAAATTAGTGACTGCAAGCTAGACAGTGCATCAAGGTGGGCAAGCATACATTCCACTTTTGGCAGAGAACTCTACCCAAGACTAAAGAGGATTCAAAACAACCTCATGGTCTTCTGTCATGGACACACTGATGAGCTATTTCTACATTATCTTGCCAATACATCATCCTTGTGTGGCCCAATGTTCTATGGAAAGTTTTGATCAGATAAAAGCCATAAGTAACTCCCAAAAACTACGCAAGAAGGTAATATACAACAGAATTGAACATGTGCCACACTTATAATAATATTAATATTATATGGATGTTTCCAGTCTTTTTTCCCCTAGGGTGTAACAGTGCAATTAGACCAATTTTTAATAGCCTCAATTATAATTGTTACTTGTATAAGGTCATAATATTTTGCACATCTACTACAATTATCATCACTTATTGAGGTATGCACTTTATTGATCGTAACCATAAATGTAGCCTTATAAGTCAAAACATTTATGTATTAAATTCAAGCTGTTTCATCAGATCATCACATATTTGGGTAAGCTGCTGTTTATCTTGCTTCTGTAGAAAAGAAAATGGTATGTAGTAGCTTTTATTAAGTACAAAAATGGAAGCAACAGGTTACTGCCACCCCTACAATTTTTAATTTATAATTGTTTATTATTAACTTGAATGTACACAAACTGGAACTTCCACAGCACTCACTCAAGGGACACCTTGCAAAGTAGAATAGCATCACAAAGCAATTTTCTCTTGTGGAACACCCTGGCAGCGATGGTGCTGTGACTGGCTCTCGGCTAGAATGAATTATTGATGAGTTAGGCCTGATGGCTAGTGCATCTAGCCAAGAGCCATAGCGACAGCATCATCATTGCCAGGGGTATTCCACAAGAGAATGTTACTTCTGATGTATGGGCACCAAGAACTAGCACTTGTATACCCTTCCTTCCTACCAGCTTGCTCCCAAGGGCTTGGTAGCTCAATTGGTAGAGCATCACACCGGAGATGAGAGTGTGTGGATTCGATCCTACTCAAGTCCTGAGATATTCCTTTTACAGGAAAGAAAATCTTGGGACTTGTATACAAATCAAGTGCTACAGGAAAGAATAGGTATCAGTAGAGCTTTCCAGTGTGAGAGACTCTAGCTCAGGCTACTGATTTATCCTCACAGAAGACCACTTCAATTTGTTACTGTTAATTTTGGTGGGCCGGAACAAAGTTTAACGGTTGGTGATAAACAAAAACAGTTGCTTCCTAGTGACCACAGATGAAGCTACACACCAAACAGTTGATTGTGGTGTGCATTGCTTATAACTCGATCTGTGGGTGTATGTATGTATGTGTCATCCATTGCACTAAAAGTTGCTGAGGCATGGTTCTACAGAAAATGCTTGACAAATGAAAATGGCTGGGCGTTTACACAATGGCTTCTGAAACTGAACTGAATGATATGAAAACTAGCTCTCGATGATGATGTGGCACTGAGTTACACTGCAGTGAAATGAAAGAATATGTTACCCTCAGGTTCCATATGTAAACAACCTTTTCTGTGCATATTGATAGCCCTTTTAGGTGTAAAATAGCTCGTAGAACACGATGGTCAAGGTTAGAAGTTCTGAAACGGTTCCGTTCTTGAGATATTTTTGTTTTTGTAATAATACATGCAATATCCAGGCCATCCTTACTTACAGAAACCATAAAGCACAGGTGGTTTTAGGGGGATTTCCAAGATTTCTGGAAACCCCTTACAAGCTGGGTAGATTCCATTTAATGCTTGCTACACGTGTGTCTATAACAGTCTAACTATAGGCTGCAAAGACAGCTAAAGTTAGCCTTCAGTGCTATTCACACGCCTGAGGGCCAGAAGCAGGACTAGTCAAGCCACCCGTACCAAAAATTAAGACAAAAACAAAGAGTATAGCTAATGCATGATCATTTATATAGCTAGCTATTTATGATCAGCTAGGTCTGGTAGCTATAGCTAACTAGGCTAATGAGTTTACTAAAGTATCTGTATTTGCTTACTTGTTTGCTAGCTTTTATTTTATGTTTATTAAAAAAAATGGCTCCAGGTGTCAGATAATCTCAAACTTTTCTTGAGGGGCATGCCCCCAGATCCTCCTAGAAGGAAGCTGCCTATGGCAGCTTGAACCGTTACAATAATGTAACTTAGAAACCCCTACAGATAAATCCTAGAATCACTCTTGATAATTAAAGTACAGTATTGCTGCGGCTAGTATTAATTTAAATAAATACGGTACATGGCGTGTGAATGAACATAAAGATCGAGCAAGGGTCAAATTTCGTCGTCCACAATCACAGCTGATTGTTCTTTGATGCCTAAGAAGCGTATGTAATAGGTGAGCTAGCTTACAGTAGTTTGATGAACCTAGCGGTATCTACATAGCCTGCTTGTGGGAATTCTAATTAGCGCCCATTGCAATGGACTCCAGGTACAGCAGCTGTACAGAATAGGTGGATCAAAATGAAGGCCCTTGTATCTCAGAATTAGTCTCTGTAGATGAGGGAACAGTTAGAAGGGTTGTTCGACATGTATACGACAAAATCTGGACTTTGACAGATTTTGACTGGAGCTACTAAAAGCAAGCATTGCGTGGATCGCATGCGGATCCCTTATAGAGGGTTTTCCCAAATCCGGTCACAAACAAATAATGTTTGAGACTCATTCATGCCAATACAGTAGCAGTCAAAAAATGGTGATGTTTCTGTCTGTTCCAACTGTCCAGATGGCATCGCACCATTCATACTATTTCTGTTCTATATGCACATGTGTACAATCAGTAATTGGGTGCAGGATTTCAACGTGCAAAAAAATGCTCATACACTCGCCAACTAGAATCAATAGTTGTATACTGCTACAATCTTCTAAACTAGCTGTTCTGGGGCAGTTCACTACTACCACTCTTCGATTCTGAGCAAGTTCTGTGATTGAGACTCAACTGGGTTTGAAATCAGCTATTGGCGATCAATCAACCTCATATGTTGGCAATTGACTCTGATTGCCTCCAAATGTGAATCCTTGGTTAGAGCGATGCTTCTTTTGGCTTTCTTAGGCTGTTGAGGCGTGCTAGCTACGATGGAAGTAGTCGACAGCATATTGTCGCATCGGCCTCTGCCTGTCTTGTTTCCATTGTTGTGTATGGGGAACGGCTGTTTACTGTATATAGCTCCAACTTTTCGTGAAATTGCTGATAATCCCATGAATGAAAATTTTCGTGATAAAGATTTCATGATTGCCACATTTTTTTTGTGATTACCGCCACGCCATGGCACCTGTGCAGACAATTCGTGTAGTTGCCCCGTTGCACATGGATCGGCATCGGGCTAGTTTTGTGCATGCTAGTGTGAAGAGAAACTAAGCAAGACTTATATGGGCCTCTCTTTCTACCTTTAGCGCCTTCTGCTGTCGTCTGGCCTTCAACATGATTTTGGCAGATTTGATACAAGTAAGTTGTTTGGACAAAGGCCCTTGCGGGTTTGGTAGGCAACTTTAATTTGCGCATTTTCTAAAAGTAAGTGTAGAGTTTGTACATCATAAGCAGCGATTCAACACTTCACTTCAGCATGGTTTCAGATAGTTCACACGTTCACTAGTATTGCATGCGTATATGTACGCACGATTGCACTCGTGATGTGCACGTACATACAGAATGTAGCCATATCCCTTGCAGAATGAAAATGTCGCTTTCCTACTATATCATATTATGAACACAGAGAATGAATCATACCTGGAAATTTCTTGGAAGTGGAATATGATTCACTCCTTAGAATTAGTTATCACACTTACCCATGTGTAGCAGCCATGCATTTGCAATGTTTCCAGCCCACGTGTTACGTGATGGGCGGGGCTACACACATACACATAAATGTGACGACTTTTATCAGACATGGTCAATGGGAAGCCCACTTGCTTTGCATGGCTCTACAATGCACTCTAGCTGTACTACATGGATTTTCCGGACAATTATTCCCTGCTTAGTGTGACGGCTTCCTGAAAAATATTGGCATGAAACTAATATTGCTCAAGCTTTGTCAAATTTTTAGAGGTTAACATTCGACATTCTACCCACACATGCATTTATTCCAATTTATAGCATATACACGTGACGAATTTTGCCGAAATTAGACTATTTTCAATCACTTGGTAAGTGCGGCCAAATTTTCTTAGAAAGTACGGTAATTGTTTGAGTGTTCAGATAATTAAAATGAGTAAGGTACATCATCTTCATTTGACAAACCATGATTGCTGCTGAGTAGAACAAATGAGGGAAAGGACAAGCAATTGACTATAGTAGAATAATATATCCTTCAGCTACATTGATCAATGGTAGTGAGATATGATCATGTAGACTTGTACTGTGACCACTAAACTTGACCTAATCAGTGCATGGCAACAGGTTTACCTGACCCATCAAGTAAGGTCCCTCAACTATGACTACCCTATCTCATCATTTCATGACTAACTCTAACATACTACAATTCATAAACTCTTGTGTGCTTTTGGGAAGTAAGTTGTCTCAAAATGATATATTGCACTCTGCTTCTCTACTATCCAATATTCCCATCAAACTCATGCGTCACGTTTCACACCGGATTTTGAAGAAAGACTAGGCACCACGGCCACCTTCCATCCCTACCAAAAGTATTGCAATAATACGAAACCAGTAGAAAACCATTATATAATCAAATCGTATTTGTAGGACTACACTGCAATGGGACTTATAATAATCATGATTACATTGCACACATACCACCAGAATCAGATCCTCTTGCAAATTTTTTATCTTCAACTGAAGTTTCTTCGTTTTTGTACGTTCAACTGCAAGCCTAGTTTCATATTCATTTTGTATAGCTTGATACGCTTGCTGGAGTCTGCAAGATCAAGATACATGTAGAGAGACCAATAAAAATTAATAGGAATTTCACAAAACATAGAACACAGATATGGATACCACATAAGTATAGCTAGCACACTAGCTATATATCATATTAAACCCTACTTTGTCATTTTTCTCTATCAAATGGCCACAGAAAATATAGATCGTGCTTAAGTGGCACTTGTTGGTCGGTAATGGTCATCATACAGAAATGTCACGATGAGGTGTCAATGTGTGGATTACATGCATGGATGCATGGAAGGCTTAAATGAGAGTTTCCTCAGTTTTGTCCAATGCTAGATACTTCGGTGTAGCTCACTGTGGTAGAGAAAGGGAGTTCCTGCAAGAGTTGGCTATGAGAATTTAGGTTGGGGGGGGGGGGGGGAGGGGGAAAGGGTAATAGCGGGATCCTATTGTATATCATATAATCCTTGAGTTGATTCTATGAGCAGAGCTTTTGGCAGGCACTGTGCTCCAAGTGGTTTTCCCAGTCAACAATGGTGCTCTTTCGATATATTCAATGATGGCATTCGCTGCCCACAGAAACTCCTCTGCCAGATCATGCATCAGAAAACAGTCTGATCTCTTACTGATCCATGCAATTCCACTAAGAGGGCAGCCAGAGGTAAGTACACAATCTATACTTTAAGCTTCAATAGCAGTTATTCATATAGACAATTAGACTATAGTTGAGGATGTGCATAGAGCTGCAATGAAGCCATGTACTGCATGGAAATGGTTTTGGGCAATCATGGGTCATGCAGAGCATGTGCTATGGCTGAGAGTACATGTGCAGCTGTGGTTAACCATGGAGAGATAGAAAGAGGACATGGAAACCAATGATTCCTCCAACTGCAGTTAAATCTTGTATACTCGATCTTTCTCTTGGCGCATGCGCGGCAGGGTTACGGTAGTCGTTCTGCGTGTCTGTCTGTCTGTCTGTCTGTCAACCCTCTATTACATACCTCGTTTGCGAGTCTCAGGCATGGTGTTGTAAGATATTTTACAGTGTTTCAAATGCATACATTGGGTCGATTTTGCTGAAAGCGCTTTATTCTCCAGTTCTGACGACATTTGCTAACCATCCATCATAGATCCATCCTTCCATGCACCCTGGCAGCTTTTCAATGGACAGAATGAAACAGTAGACTTCTTTCAAGATACAAATATGTTGCTCTGTAAAGCTATTGCCTATCTGCCAATAGTCAGTAAAGTAACTGCTTAGCTTCTTGACTTTCCTGCAAGCCACACCCAATGCACTCGTCTCTACTTACACACAAATGATGCTACTGTATACATTGCACAGCACTCTATAAAGCGTGTCTGAATTCTAGCCAGCTATTTTTCATTTGAAAGGCTTCCCAGCAGATGGTGAGGACGCCTGTGTGTATGATCATTCTTTTAAAGCAAATCTTTCAGTTTGTTCCACTAGAAAGCAAGAGAATAGCAATAGCAGTGCAGCAACAGAGAGCATCAGAATCAGCAGATGAGATTGCATTGAGGCTAGTGAAAAATATGCTTCAAAGTAGGTATAATATGCATAAGAAAATGAAATACCGCAACTTGCAAATTTTTGCTGTTAAATTTAACTGACGAAAACTTTTATGTGAAAGTAGTTTACCTGTACTAAATTGTACAGCAAATATATTATGGCCTTCATGATGTTAATACAAGATAAAGCCTAACATTACCAGATTCCTACAAAGCAATGGTAATCAGAGATGTTTTTAAAGGCCCAATGACTGACGTTAAGAACAAATTATTTGGTTTATTGACCGTATTCCTGTGCCAGTAAAATTTTCCAACAACTTAATCAAACAGTAAACAGAGCAGCAAAGAGTTTAACCAAAAAATAATTTCTTTCATACTATTAATGTTTTGCTGTACTCAACAAGAACTAGATGCAGGAAAGTTGATATAGACATCAAGCAGTTACATGCACAATGGCATTTGTTTTCTCCACTGACAAAGGATGAGGTATAGTTACAAAAGGGCAGATTCTCGGCCACGCTTCCAGCTGCCTATCCCCTTGAATGTATCTACAATCACTGAGAGTTTACATTAACATAGGAATGATGAATTTTCATCATTATTTAATTGTGTTGTATACTGTACGTTGTTGAATTAACCACACTGCTAAATTTTGCACCCATTAAATGAATAGAACCCCAAAACCGCTAAAAATTGTACCCTCTGATTGAGGAAGCAATCCTTAGGTGGTTAGGCAGACCTGCATAAATTAAGAATTTTAACTAGACAATTATGTCATCATTGATACCGTATTTGAAAGTTCAACGTTTGGAATCGAGGTATGAGTTTCAATTGTTCCAAAGTTAGCAGGGTTTCATTTAGGATTTTTGTCAAGGGGGGGGGGGGGCAAACGCGACAATTCCAGAGTTAAGGGGGGGCAAAGACTATTATAATAGTATGTTTTTCCATCCGTGAAGAATGACATTGTGCTCATTAACTTCATTATATTAGGGGGGTCTGGGGGTATGCTCCCCCAGAAAAATTTTCAATCTCTGAGACTGTTTCTGGTGGCTTCTGAGCACTCAGATGGGGAATGTCTGTCAATAATATCCACTGGTTCCTCTCTATTTCAAGTCAAATGTTGCAAGGATGTGGGATGTGTCTCATACCGCGCGTAGCGCGAAGCTTTAGTTAATTTATGGCTTAAAAATGAGCAAAACTGCCACTTTGGACACTTTCACCGTTTAAATCTTTTACTTGTGCATGTATTGCATGTATGAATGGTAGCTACTCTCAAGGGGGGCAGCCAGCTTCAAAGGGGGGGGGGGGCGAGTGACCCCTCCCGCCCCCCCCCTAACTGAAACCCTGGTTAGTTATCATAAAAAGACCGTATAGATTTACTGTGGTGATATCTAGCAATTTCGAGTAAGTGTAAGACACACCCCTATTTCCATTATGAATAATACCGTAGAATCCCGCGATTACGCCCCCCCCCTTCGCGCATAAGCCCCGGCCCCCCTGCATTTTTAGCCTAAGTTCCTGCATAGGTAGTTTTGTCTCGCGTATAAGCCTCCCCCCTCCCTGACTGTAAAATGAAGTCCCTAAGTGAATAAAAACAGTAGCTACAGCTAGCAAACTAGCTATTGTGTAACATTATACCGTATTTTGTTGTCATTCTCAAGTTTTGCCCACCAAACAGCCAGAGAAAGTAAAGACATCGCATGCCCAAGTGGCATTCGACGGTCGGTAATGGTTGTCACACGGAAATGTAAGGATCCTGTGTATAAGCCCCCTCCCCACTCTTGCCCAATCCTAGCATGCACAAAGAGGGGGCATAATCGCGGGATTCTACGGTACTTCCTCATTAGCATGGAAAAAAAGTGGTTAGGCCACCGCTTCAGTTTTCAACTTCAGTGATGGTGTGACTCAACTGTGATACAGCAAGCAGCATAAGTTAACAGCCTTGGCCTGTCAAGGAAATCAGAATGTACTGACTAGGTCCTGAGATCATCTCTTCACTTAATAATTCCCAATTTAGAGTACCTGCTTTATCAGGCGTAAGGTAATTAGCCTTTAGATATCAATCCCTCAGTCAGGTCATGCAACTTTGAAGGGCTTCAGCCATGGCTGTGAACTTAGCTGCTTGCAGCATATCACACCATCACAAGAAGTGAAGTGGCCAGGATGTACACCACCTATCATAACTCTGCTGCCATCACCATTATTATTATATCACCTACACCACACTTTGTTGTAATCAGGGGAGTTCAAATCTCAGCTTGGTCCTGAGATTTTTCTTCCTTTAATTATTTATCTATTGCATATTTACTATAATATCACGTTACTTGATCTGCAAAATTAATTGTGCATGCATTCTACAAGATCGACCAGGCAATTCAAATCAGTCTAAACCCAAATCCAGGAAATGGAATATGTCCCACTTTATATTTGACATAATAAGTATTTACCCTTTTTTCGTAGCTTCTCTTTTAGACACCAATGTATTGTACAGTTCAGATGCCTGCTGATGCCACTCACGTACTTCTGTTAAATAGGTTGCTACATCTTCGATTTCTTTCACTATACCCTTATTCAGTTCTTTTTGTTTCACATGACAGGTATGTAATTCATCAAAAACATTCTCGAGTTGTGTTTGATCTTGTAACAACAATGCTTCATAAAATTCAAAATCGGTCTTCTGTTTCTGTAGCTCGAGAAAGTGGGTGGATCTTTCCCTGATTCTTTGGTCATATATAATCACCCTTTCCCTGGAATAATTAATACATAGTACTGTAGTATACAATGCAAGGATGGAATAAGCAGGGATGGTACAGTGAAACCTAATTATAGTGATCACCACTGGAGTACACTGGCTGATAATATTGCGGCTGCTTAATTTAGTGAGTTACATACAAGCATGTCGAGCTCCACTCATGAAATTTCAATAATATATTATTTTGTGTAATTAGATTGCCGCGTGTATAGGAGCATTATGAAAAATTTTTATCTGGCCTTCTTGATTATGAAAACCAACACCAAAAATGTTTGCTTTACTGTTACTAGGCTGAGATACAATTTGATGGGGCTGACCGCTACTTTGAGCAGAGGTATAGGTATGGGAAATGGGAGGCAGCGAAGGCACTTGCCCCCACAACAAGAGCCTGAAACATGCATGTTTCAGCACATTTCATGCATGGAAGCGACTTTCATGCGTTTTCCATGCATGTTTCAGGATAGTTTATGCATGGAATATACTTTCATGCATGTTTCATGCATGGAAGCTACTTCCATGCATTTTTCATGCATGAAACATGCATGAAAGTGTATTTTATGCATGGAACATGCATGAAAGTATAAAACACGTGTGACAGATATACCATGCATGAAACATGCATGAAACGAAACATGCGTGAGATTTTATCACTCCTGAACCATGCATGTTACATGCATAAAGTTCCACATTACATCATACTGATTAGAAGCAGCTGCTTTGCAGATTTGAAAGTGTGAGACTTTGTGAAACCTTTAGTGCTCCAAGGTACATGTAAGTAGCTACTATATAGCCTAACTTGGAGAGCCATACTAAATTAACACATTGTTTTGTATACCCCATGTAAAATTAATTTCCATAATTATAGTGTGGGTGTAAGTTTATTTGGCTGGAAGAGTGTAAATAAAAAGAGCTTCTTTAGTTTGAAAGTTGTCCCCAACTAGCATTACAGATATCAAGGTTACAGATATATTAAACTAGAATGTGGTCCCTTATTTCAGTCCTCAAACTCACCTTGGGGTCTCAGTGCTAGTTACTGAAGTATCCTACAATATGTAGAAGACCAAATGGGGGGGGGGGGGGGGGGGGGAGGGGGGGGAGGGGAGGGCCAATACGTATACAATGCCATGTAGCTATGTGAACACTGAATATGGTTTAGCTGCTAATCAGTGGGTAGTAACATACTGCTGAGATATTCATGTACCTGTAGTTTTTTGGGGGACAGAATGTGTATACCTTCAAATTGCTATAAAAATTATGTAAGAGCTGCTCTAAATCTCATATCTTACAGCATAATATGCACGTCTATAGGTGCCAACAAGCTTTGTCTATTTTCCTTAAAGCCAGTATCTACATATCTATAAACAGCATACTTGCCTATGCAGGAGCACAGTGCCTTATGCTTACAGCAAGTAAAGTACAAGTACTCTGTCCTAGGGTTATTAAAATATGCCTGTAGTTATACTGTGTATGCACACATGAATGGAATATCCCAGTATCATGGAATGCGCCTGTACTACGCATGGAATACGCCTGTATCATGCATGGAATACGCCTGTACCACGCATGGAATATGCCTGTATCATGCTTGGAATACGCTTGTACGACGCATGGAATACGCCTGGAACATGCACGTTTCATGCATGAAATATCTATATTTTTCATGCATGGAACATGCATGAAACAAGCATGAAATTTTGGCACTAATCCATGCATGTAACATGCATGTCCCATACCTGAAAAAACGTGTATTACCAGTGAAGCGAAAATATAGATTATAAATTAAGTCATAGTTGAGATTGTTTGAGTACAAACTGCATCAGAACAGCTGGTATGAAATATTTGCCACTTTGATATCATTTGAGGCTATAGGGATGAAGTATGTACGTGCATATGTTAACCATTGAGCTCATAGATCCATGTGGTTTCACATTGAGAGTACCTACGCAGTACGTAAATTTGAAAAAAGAATTAACATGCCATTGTATAAATTTTAGTCATCGTTTTCACTCTCCATGTCGTCAGAATCAGTCAGTATCTGCGTTAATAAATTGTTGTTCCTATCATTATTCAAGCTAATTACTGGTACTATATCATCCGACTGTTCATTGTCTGATTGTTCAATATCATCTTCTGATTCCTCCACTGCTATAGAGTATCACATTGTTTTTTACATTTTCCACCATTATTGTGGGGGGGGGGGGGGGGGGGATTGCACCTCATTTTACACTTGCACTTCATACTGCATGGTTTGCACGATTTGTAACAGTAACAGCTAAGGTATCCCGCGATAGAGCCATCACACTTTATGCCCTTATATCCACACCTTTTTCCTGACACCATAGATTGAATGACTGGCTCTTCATCCCAAATGATTTGTATGGCATCATCAACCACCTTCCATCCATTAGTAGCTACATACACATTATCACCATTATTGAAGAAAAATGATATTTTAAAACATACTCCGCTCTAAGCATATGGTATTTAAGGGCACCTAAAGATGGAATGAGTAGACATTCATGGTCCTTGCTGCCTCTACTATGGTGGAAGCACACCCTTCTTGTGAAATCATGCCACAGACTAAGTATATTTATTGGCACTATGCCCGAGTATGTCTGTGTATGCTAGCCATTTCAATAGTTGCTGTTTTTCTTTTGGGATTGGTGAGTGTTGCAGAGATGCATATAACAATGTATCTTTTCACTATTAAAGGGAGTCTAGTACACTTATTTAAGTATACGGGACAAACTAATAATTATTTAATCCATGCATCAGTATTTATTTGATATATTCGCTGGCTCTCTACACCAATTATTTGTTTGTCACTAGTTGCAACAAGGGGGTTGTCATTACAGACATGTTTAATATTGTCAAAGAATTCAGTTACAAATGTTTGTTTGGAAAACTACTTATATAATCATCCTGTTGGATGTAAATTGCTCCTAAGTTAGATCATGGATTGGGTATAAGTTTTAATTTGGGATGACTTATACTTGCAGTACATATAGTATTCCAACAAACATATTTTGTTTCTATGTTCTTTTCCATATTATTTGGAAACCAACCACCTTCCATAAACATCATCCCATAAACCTAATGGGGGACTTCCATGAATTTTTTTTTTATTATCACTGAAAGTTGTACTTTAAATGGTGTAGATTCTAGGAAAAATATTTAAAAATTCTGAAAAATTTTTAAAGCTCTAAATCCTCGAGAGAATTTAGCATGGAAATATTGTGTTTGATCATTCTTCCGTTTTGGGCGGAGCAATAATGTGACGTCACAAGGTGGCGACACGTACGCGAGGTACGATCACTTGCACGTTGAAAAAAAGACAATCGCTCTACTATCATGGTGAAGAACTGTGTTGCAGTTACATATGGACACAGTGTAAGCCTGTTCAAGTTTCCCAAGGACCGTGCGCTACGCCAAAAATGGATCAGAAATGTTCAGAAAACGATAGCGAACTGGGATGGTCCAAGTGAGCACAGCGTTTTGTGCAGCCAGCATTTTGAGAGCAGCTGCTTCGAAGTTGACTCCGAGTTGGCAGCACAAATGGGCATTCAGAAGCGCAGAAGGTTGAAACCTGATGCTGTGCCTACTGTGTTTGATAGGCCTGCGATACAGCTACCAAGTTCGGCTCAGCCTGAACCTGGTCCAAGCAGAGTATCTCGAAAAAGGAGCTCTACAGGTAGCTCATCATTTGCAGATACAACTACTAAGAAGATTAGAACAGCCTATGAGAAGAGAGAGAGATCTAGAGTAAGCAGTTTAAAAATAATGTAAGGGTGAATCACATGCATGTGTATGACCGCGGCTACAATAACATAGATTGTGTCAGAACTTCTATCTGTGGCTGCTCCTGAGCCAGATCCAGATGCAGACATGCCCTCAGAACCAAGTACCCCGAGTGAGAAGCCATTGCTCTATGATACTGGGACTCTAGTTGTTCCAGAGAGAAAAAATGCTCGTGTCCAGACTACTCAAAGGACTAAAACTTGTGATTAGTATCTGTTGAAGGTGCTGTAGTGTTAAGTAATTTATACAAATACATGTATGTACTCAACTTCTCGTAGCAGATTATCAGCAAATATTTCAATCCAGTAGCTGTTACAGTAGCTATAATAGTAATAGCATTGTACATGTACAGCCGTCGAAGGCCTACAGTTACGTTGTTGATAATCTGCTACGTATCCAAGAAGCTAAGTAGTCGTACACGTAGTAATGTGATGTTATCTCTGTATTACTATTAATTTTTGTGATTACAGGTGTACAGGTGAATGTGCAGTCCAGTGTCCGTACTTGTGGTGTACAATGCTCACTCACCGTACGAGAAATTGGAAGTCAATGTTCAATAGTGGAACCTCCAACCATTGCTTCACTGTACCTTCCAACATCAAGCCCCATACCATCCGATAGCTCTCAGTCTGAGTTTGATCAGTAAGAAACAACAGACCACAATACATCAGCTTATACTCTAGACGACTCGTTTTCGTAAGTGTATTAATTTACCTATGTATTATGAGAATTGTAATAATTAATAGGCAAGATTCAACCACACCATCTTCTATTCAATTGTCGGCCAAGTCCTCGTCTTGCTACGTTGTTTTTGAGTCTGCCCTTTTCCTCCTTTTTGTAATATGCCGAAATTGCCTGAGCAAATGTGTTGAGATCAAGAAGAAGATCAATGGCTCCCTTCTCCGTGTAACTCAAACATGTTCAAGGTGCCACAGTTACTGGATATGGGATAGCCAACCCATGGTGGGCAACATACCGAAAGGAAACATTTCTCTATCAGCTGCAATTCTCTTTGCTGGTGCTCTACCAACCAAAGTACTCAGAGTTTTTAAAATATTAAATTGTTGCTGCATATCCCCTGGTACGTTTTTCAGACATCAACGGCAATACCTTCAGCCTGTAATTTCTAGTCTATGGAAATCTGAACAGTTAGCTTTGTTAACAAACCTGAGGGACCAGAAGAAGAAATTAGCACTCTCAGGAGATGGTCGAGCCGATAGTCCTGGGCATAGCGCAAAATATGGTTCCTACACTGTGATAGAGATGTCATGCAATGAGATGCTTGACTACAAACTGGTCCAGGTGTGTCTGTATACGTGTTAATGTTGTAATCACTGGTGTTAACAAATTTAGTACCTTTATCAGAGTCAGTAGACTCTATAAGTAGGGATGGCCCAGATATGCCATACATGTAATACATTATAAATACCTAAATATCTCAAAATAGGTAATTTTGTGAAATTTCTAAGTATGAAAATCAGAATCTCCAGCAAATTATGCATCTAATAAGACCAAGATCATTCATCAAAACAATTGTACACGTCAGAACCAGATGTTCAAAAAATAGGCCATTTGTCAATCTTTCTTCTTTCTTTCTTTCTCATTTCCAGGGCTACCTCAAGACTGTCTCGACTACTCACCTTAGTTTTTATATAAATCCACTCTATTTTGTAGCGCGCAGTGCAGTGGCACGCTAGTTTGGCGTTATCTCGACAGTTACGTAATAGTGGGTGTGTACGGCGCATTATCGAATGGGTGTGTCTGATACGCCATTTTTATGATATAATGCGCATGCTCGGAATATGTTGCCATGGTGAAGTCATGTGACAGCGCCTATCCCTAGGCGCCTAGCTCAGATGCACGATCGATGATTACTAGCTCGGTACACATGGTACATCGCTAGCGCGTGCAACGGCGCGCTGGATCAATCATGGATATGAGGGTTCACGGCTCGAGGAGCGGTAAGGTAGACATAGGCGAGCTACTCGCTAGCCGGCTTGCAGCGCTAGTGCGCTACGCTGGATCGATCATAGATATCATACCATCATACGAAGGCGCAAGCGGCTCAAGCAGCGGCAGCTATTTAATAAACGTAGAAAAATATGCCGGGTAGCTAGCTACTGCTAACAGTAAAACTTAGAACGTGGTTTTCACCCGATGATAAGCGGAAAAGTATCATCACTAGCTACTTGGGCGCCTAAAGCAGCCTTCTTCATCATCATGATCATCATAATAATATTATTATCGTAACGCAAGTTAATAAGGGGCGTGGCAAAGAATTTTACACACCTCCCATCTTCCTCTTGATCAGAAGTTGTGAGCAAACCCGGATGATGTTAGATGGCATTGATAAATTACACTAAGTGCAATAAAAAAGAACAGAAATAAGTATAAAAACAATTGAATAAAATTGAAGAATGAAGTAGGGATGGCAGGATCAAAAAGTACGCAAACAAGAGATACTTGCATCTACTATACATCCCTACGCTTGCTTTTTGAGAGGTGCAGTAATAATGCGATTCAATCAAACTAATAAACCCGAACCATCGTGACAACTAGGGAACAACCTGTACAAATTAATGTCTCCCACATACTGCACTCAATAAACACGTCAACCATGATTAATAGGTGCACAATAGTCGAGAAAAGCAAGCGTAGGGATGTATAGTAGATGCAATTATCTCTTGTTTGCGTACTTTTTGATCCTGCCATCCCTACTTCATTCTTCAATTTTATTCAATTGTTTTTATACTTGTGTACAGAGTAATGAAGTGGGTGGGAGCTACCATATGGAAAAAGAAGGGCTTCAGAGGGTACTCAAGTTCCTACAGCAAAAGAAATTGACTATAGAAGTTTTGGTGACTGACAGGCACAAACAAATTAACAAGTGGCTGCGTGAGAGCTATCCCTCCATTACCCACTACTATGATGTCTGGCATGTTGCTAAGGGTGAGATGAATTTGGTTGTGGGTTTATTTTGGGAAGGGGGGGGGGGGGTTTCGCCAATTTTGGGGTAGATCCCCCCACCTTGGAAGTTGGCTTTTCCTATCTATAATACTAGTGGTGATGAAAATCATCTGTGCGGGGCGAGCCTTCACCAAAGTCACAAGATTTCTTTGAAAGCACACAGGGTATGCGTGCGCACATGAGGTTGGTACCCCAATAGCTAGGACTGAGACGCTACCACGACAGTGAAAGCCTCACAGATTGCTAGTATAATAGCTATAGCTAGTCCAATAATGTTGATAGTCTAGCTACATGCCATGACCATGAGTCCAAGTACCTGTAGCCAGGCCCCGAGGGGATAAGCCTCCATGCAGTCATCTTCATGCTCAGGAAAGTGGAGTCTACCAGTGATGTTAATCGTGGACCTAAGCCTTACCAGAGTGGTACAGCACTCACCTACTTTCCCTCAGATCGACGGTGCAGTGCGGGCGTATGCGCATGCGCATGACGACCATTACCTTACGCGTTCAAAATTTAACTCTCTCCTCACTGAAATGATCACCCCACAAACATACAAATATATATATATACATATAAAACCGCTTCCTGTACCTCGTGTATTCGGGGCTCGCTCAGGCTCGCCCCGAATTATGGGATTGCCCCCCCCCCCTGAAGTTTGCTGCTATGTTTGCCCCCACTTGAGAGAATCCTGAAATAAACCCTGTACTGTACTTATATTTATTGCAATGCAGGGTTTTGTAAGAAATTAGAAGCAGCAGCCAAACAGAAAGAATGTCAGATAATAGGAACTTGGCAGAGGAGCATCATAAACCACCTTTATTGGTGTGCCGCTTCCATGAAAGATGGTGATCCGGAGACTATGGTGGCTAAGTGGTTGTCCCTGGACAACCATGTACACAACAGCCATACGCACAGCGATAAGAAGTTTCCCAGGTGTGTACACAAAGAATTGACTGGCAATGAAAATAGAAAGAAATGGTTTAGAAGGCGTAAGTTTCTCAGCATGCATGGTATTCATTAGTAATGATGTGTACAATAATTATTATGCCTTTTATAGATTCAAAACCGAGTTAGAAACTCTCTACTCTTCTGACTAACACTGAACTTTGCAAAGCTGTGCGCAGACTATCCCCTGTGCACCAAACATCCTCTCTGGAAGCCTTTCATAGTGTTATCATTCATTTTGCTCCGAAGTATGTACCATTCCCCTACCATGGGATGAACTGCAGGTATATCAGAATTCAATTAAATTTTGTTTACAGTATAGCCGTAATTTCACTGAGAAAATTGTTACCACTTTCTGCACTTCTTATTGGTGGAATTGCTTTAGCAAAAGAAATTCGTCCAACACAAAGCAAACGTGGTTACAATTTTCGGCTATAATATGGTATTATGCACTCCATACTAATAGGTTGGCCTTGGCAGCCCTCCATTTCAATGAAAATTCCTCAAGAGAGCAAGCCATGACATCCGGCGGAGAGGAACGATGTGAGATACTTTTTCCAAAGTGTAAGAAGGGAGGTCATATTGTGAGGAAGATCACAGTTAACCCAACTTACAGTAAGTTTAATGCCAATGTTGTTGATTTTAACACTGTGAGGAATATCTATTGTCTGATTAGAGATGCTCATGACGGAGACACTGAGAAGATGTAGTGGTGGAATTATTGAAGAATTATCCTCCGATAATATACCAGGCACACTAAGCACCCAGTACAAAAGACCCGAAAAGTCATCTGCTATCAAGAGCCACAAGAGTAGATTTAATCTATAGTGTGTAACTTGTGATAAACTATGTAATAGTTTCACATCATACTAACAATAATAATATTATTAAGAGAGTGGTGGATACTTGAATCCTGTATATTGACCGTCAGCTGACTGAAACTTAGTTCGTATTCTGTTCACAGCACAGCTGGATAAAGTGACACGCATGTTCCTTCCAAGCCAACCCCAGCACCAACATACAAACTGTCTGTACGCAATAAACCTGTATTGCCTATACGAAGTAGAGTTTAATAACAGTCAAGCTTATCCTCTTTCGAGGCAACTTACTCATGTGTAGGGGTATCTCCAACATCACGAGTGCCGTAGTGGTAACGGTAACTGTAAAAGCCAGCTTGTAAAAACCCAAACATTTAGGCAAATGGCATCAAAGCCCTCGTGTTCGGTAATGCACATCACTGGTTCATCAGAACTAGCTGTTTCACACTTATTAGCCGTAGCAGTGATTTCCTTACAGCACACACTCGACTGGTGTGGGCATCGGTACACAATTTCCACATTGACACCTACCATGATGATCATTGGTATAATTTACATTAAAAAATATTTTCATATGCTTAAAAGCAACATTCCACTATGTACAGCTTACCAGTCATTGTTATCAAGCCTATCAGTGCTGGATTCATCATCGGAAGAACTGGCAGACTCCTCTTCCTCTTCACGGTAAGGCTCATACATGTAAGGCTCGATTGTGCGCTCTTCTCCTAAATGTTCTTCACTTTCTGGGGAGCTACTGTGTCCTTCAAACGGTGAGGATGAATAACGAAGGCTTAACTCACTACTAGAACGACTAGAGGACTCCATTTCAGTGCCAACATACATCAAAACGTCTCCTCTCGTAGCCATTCATACACGGTACGCTGTACTGCATGTACTGGGCTAGGCTAGCCATGCCAGCGTACCTCCCTTGTGACGTCACGTTAACGCTCCGCCCAAACGGGAAGTATAGTGCAATGTTCGTCTCACAATAATTCCAGATAATTTTGTCCCATAAATATTGGATATACAAGAACACATTTATGTTGGGTGGAGGTGGCTGATGCAGTATAAAAGGAAAATCTACAATTAGTTCATGTCCATTGTTTATCAATGAATATTGATTTGATATGATGTGTTTTGAAAAAGCCCGATTTATGTCATCCTTAAATTCACTTTCCTCATTTGTCCATCAGGAGTACACAGGGCTAGCGGTTAGAGGAAATGCTTCTTTTTGCCCTGAAGGATTTATAAACTTTGGTATGCTTTTGAAAGGAGTAATGTAGCCTAATTTAATTTAGTGTTTAATCTTTTGTAAGTCTTACTTGGTATTGAAAAGGTCTTAAGCTTTTGTTGTTTTCGTTTTTGTTGAATTTCTGTTGGTGGTTGCAGTGCATACTACCTGACATAAGAGAACATTCTTTCACAGCCTTTACACTTTATCTGGAGTAAATCTTCAATATTAGTGGCTGCTAAAACTGGTGGGTTGTCAACAAAAATTTTACACAGTGGTTTATAGTCATTAGTGTTGGAGAAGAGTTGTTTATTGTGTATCAAAGTATATAATATCCTTGCTCTTGTACTACTGTAGGACGGGTTTTAATTGCGTAGTTTAAGAATTGCGTTCTAGTCAAGTCAGGCCAAATTGCGAATCCAATAATTGTGATGGACAACCCCATACCGTACTGTAGTATATGTGCACGTTTATGTTTGCGAATCTATTAACTGCGAAACGTAGAAAACTCGCAATTCGCAATTAATAGATACTCGCAATTAAAACCTGACCTATGGCATCCTTTTTTTTAGGTTAGCATCAAAATATTTTTCGAGTTCATAGCTATTATTAAATAGTTTCCTAAATCAAATTTAATGCTTGTAGGAAATAATTTAACTTGCCTCCTTATCATTGTATATAGTCATCCTTTAAGGATTCGAAGAGTTCTTAAAATTTCTCTCCTATATACCATTTACTCGTCGTGTCATTTTTGCATAATTAACATACCCTGACGTGATACGCTGTGCGCATAGTTACATAGTGAGCTTTGCATAAGTTAAATCCCTATACGAAATCTTATGCACGTAACATGGATGTTACTAGCACTTATATTCATGTTGACCCAAACATTCCATATGTCTGATCGAAGTGGTATTTTGTACGTATATTACTAAAACTCAGATATAAACTAAATTGAAATGCTTTATCTCCTGGATGCTGTATTCTGCTTCTCATGTTATGATGATGCAGCTGTTCTGGCTAACTACCTGTCTGTATCCATACAGTACATGGTCCACATGAGTGTTTATCAACTGCTACTTTACACCTACGTTTGGGAAGTGGTTCAGGTTCTCCAAATGAACAATTTTCTTTCCCAGGTTTTGTTTTGATAAGTTTAATTTGTTGTGCAATACTAGACATAGCTTGATTATTTTGCTTGCTATAAGAAAGCATGCCGATAGTACTGCCTTGCTGATCCTTGCCTCCGAAACTGTTAAACACATTCTGTATTTTCAAGAGTTAATGCCAAAGAAAGAAATACAACTGGTAGTCCTATATCAAATGCACACACTAAGCCAAATGCCACACAGGAGATAAACTCAAGAAAACGTTTGATGGTGAAGCTAGTAAACCATAGCACAATATTAACTGTAAGCTGAAAAGTATACTGGTATATGGCCATGCCGATGAATTTGAAAATAATGGTCAGTAATATTACAATTATACTGGACAGTTTGGGAGTGCATAAGGGCAGCGTTTGAAGCATGGCCACAGCTAGCCCATTGAGGGTGCATGCCTCTACTTGCAAGTGCAAGTGTATGAAAGTGTGCAACGGCACACACAAGGATTACTGTTAGTGAAAGTAGAAGAACAGGAAATAGGATTTTTACACTAGTAGACGTAAATCCTATTAAATAGCTGAGATATTCCCATGATATTGTCTATGATATTCGCGTCATGGCAGAGTAAAAGGGATTTTCATAGGCCGTGATATTGCTATAGTTTATACCTGTGGATGTAGTATGCATTTCATAGGCTTTGAAAATCATGTAATTTTGTAAGCAGATATGAAAATGCCATGATTTCTTGAGTTAGTATTTCACAGGCTGTGAAAATCCTGATTTATCCTAATAGCAAGTGAACATCCATGAAATACCCATGAAATTAAATCATAGGCTCCCTGCCTATGATTTAAGTATGATACTGACATAATATAATGTAAGACTATTATGCATTTCATGGGAATATCATGGGTTCTCTAGCACATGCATTTCACATGCATGCAAGAAAGGCGCTAATCAGATGCATTCAGTATGATAAAATGCAGCTGCTGCCAGTTTTAAACCAGGTTAAATTTTTGAAGAGGGCTGCTTAGTTGTCCTAAGTGAACAGCAATTTAAGGTGTTAAGCCAATTTGGAATACTTGGAGCATCAAAAAGATGGTAGAACAGCTGGATCAGGTGTAAGTGCTATGTCTGCAGGTATTCAAGCGAGCCTGCGCAGCTACTCACAAAAAGTGACGAACAGCAAATCTACTGAAGCCCAGGCAGTATTTTAGGTAAGGACCTGTGGGCTATGCTAATTATCATAGCTAGCTTGGCTTAATCACTTAAGCACTTTGGTATGTGATAGTCTAGCCAGTTAGTCCTCCCCCCTTTCCAGGTTTAATTATTACTTATTGAGTTTTATATATACCTCAGCATAATGAATAGGAGAGGGGAGTGGGTCTAACTGGTAAATGAATATAGTTCAGTCGAGTCGCCACTGCCCTGGAAGTACATACTTGCACGTACTGGAACATTTCAATCTCCATCAAGTCACTTGATGTGAGATCACAGACTGATGCACCTGCAAGATCGCTGGTAAGTTGTTCTAGTAAGTATTACAAGAGTTATGATGGGTTGTAATCACACGTTATCTACAGAAAAGCAACCATACAAATAAATATAAAAATAAGACTATGAAATGGTCGCGATCACCATGTGATGTCTACTTCCATGTTAACATCACTAGTGTTGATGTCAGTGTCACTGTTAGCCTCACAAGCACTAGTATCATCTGGTTTCTCACCATCAGATTCACTATAGTAGGTATATACTACAGACCCTATGATAAATATTTTGTATGGCCAGTCAAAATGTCTGATCAAATAAAATTTGACTGGACATTTACACCAAATGCCCGGACACCAATGTACATTAATTTTGTATTAATAATTCTTTTGGGCCAATGTTAGTGAACTGTCTATGCTGTAACACAGTAGTAGTCCAATGACATGCATACAATACCACCAAGAGTATATAATATACTCTTGATACCACTAGCAGATGTACAGCTGCTGAGTCATTGTGGTCAGCGTAGTTGGTGGGTGCTAGGCCCATCCCAAGCCAGCCTCCAAAACCATAGTTGACACAGTGACAGCTACTGCAGTGCAGCCTAAACTAGTAAACAGGATGCTAGTCAATCATTAGTGCTTAAACTGCGCTATTAAATGCTGCATTGATTGAATGGAAAAAGTGTCTGGACAATCAAGTCAATGGCCGGACATACTGGCTATTTGTCCGGAAAATGTCCGATGTCCGACCGTTATCATAAGGTCTGTACTAGTTCCGAAAACATCGTTCATTACGTCATCAACATCTTTCGTCAGATCATCTTCTGAATCACTACTGTCCACGTCTTCCAGCTCTACATTGGCCTGCCCTGGACTGACTCCCCTTGGCATGTTGCAACAACCAACACACTTGCATCCAGGACCACATGTAGTATTACTTTTTTTACACTTGCAACGTCCCGTCTGACAACCGGTCTTGCATCCACACCCTTTCTTGAGTAGTGCTACACACATTCGTACTTTAGATATGTTGTCATCACTATCCCATTCAATGTGCAGACAGTTGTTATCTAGCTTCCATCCATTTCCTTGTAAGGGTGGGTAAGCAATGTGATTTTGTGTCGCTTGTTTCCACACAGCTACCACCCAGCAGTGCCGCAGTAAGGCATCGTCAGATGGAATCATTTCCTCCTCGTATTTGTTTCGGCTCCAAACTCTTTCTCTCAGGAAGGAGAGCCAAGCACTGTGGTGGTTATCTTTAGCCAGTGAGTTAAACAATGACATTGGTGTGGGATATGTGGGTAAGAATGCTGCTTTATGTTTTCGGAAGTATGCACACCTGATAAGCCTACAGAATGACAGAATTCCATGTGAGTTAGGACCTGTGTTTGCTAGAGTACCAGGAATCTGAGTGCTATTTTAACAAATAAATTCACTGTACTCAAATAGGGTTGCTAAGAAGGAAGCTTTACCCAATCCATTGAAGAAAAAAATGAAGTCACAACCTGTACACACAAATAACATTTGTGTCACAGCTGGAGCCAGTGAACTCGGAATCAGTGCAAGATCAGGATCATCTGAAAAGGCCTTGATGAGAGCTTGCATATCCAGGTATCTGTTTTCAAGTGATGTGAATGGACTCAGCTTCACCATAACTTCAAGAGATGAACCAGCAACAATTGGTAAGCCTATGCGATACACATCTGTGTCTGCGCTGAGAACTAACTTCTTCTGACCACTTGAATTGATCACATGTAGCCATATTCTAGTGTCCGACTCCTCCGTGTTGCGTATTAGTTGTGGGTCACACTGGGGTGTGCATGTTGGGGTCACAAACATGGCTTGGTTTCTCAGGGTGCCATCCAGTCCTTCTGCCGTCACAAACCGCTGATTTGGTTGGAGTTTTCGTCTGATACTTTCGAGGAAAAATGTAGAAAGGAAACAGATTAGACTTCGCTTACATTTTCTACAGTTAAATACATTAATTTTTCTCTCCATTTAGGTGGAATGACCAAGTCGTTGGTGAACTCAGTGCAGTGATGCTCCGATGGCACAGGATGGATTTGGTCTCGATGCTATCGTTCAAAATACTTTGGACTAGGTACTTCACATTCTGGATTGTCAAAGATTAAGTATACTTCATTGGAACCATTCCTAAAATGAGGGAAGATATGTTGCCTTAGCAAAAAATCTGCATACTCACTGATGTTGTGGTGTGCACTCCATGGTGTGATATTAATAAGGAACATGCCTTCTACTATTGTAGCCTCAGGAACCCACTCTGCTGGAAGGGCTGTTATTATTTGTGTTGCGGCATTTTTGTACTGTTTTTTCCAACACTTTTGTTGCGTTTGCTTTTGCACCCTTTATAGGGTGACCCTCAGGGGTTGCTACTGCTCTTTGGAGTTCAATGCACTGTTCGTATGCAGTACTCTGTAGGTATTGATCAAGCACATGAGATGTGTACAAATAAAGACTGTAATGAGTACATAACCAGACCCTCTGCTGAGTATATAAATCGCACAGCAATGTTTCTAACAGTCAGGGCAAAAGCAATAAAAAAATATGGAAAAACAAGTGTTTTCAGATAAGAAGTTGGTAAATTCAGTATCACCTGAATCAGTTAGGGGCCTGTTCGTCCTCCAATGCTCACTGTGAACCCTCCCTTTTTCAAGTGAGAAGAAACTTCTTCTGAAATGGTAAGTAGGTCGACTATGTGTTGGGCAATCAGTTTCTGATACTTGGGCCTATCAAAAGCTGTAAATAGTGCAGCCATTGATTTTATAGCACCCATTCTAAGGTCCCAGTTGCCACTCCGTATAGCCATGTAGAGACACACATATGCATAGCAATCTTGAAATACGAACTGACACCAAAACTGTTTTGTCCTATCCTTACTAGATTACTCACGAAGAAATGTTGTAAAATCCTCTTGAAAGTCTTCATACTTACCAGATAAGTCGCTTAACGTTTCCTTAAGATTCCGTAAGGCACTATCTTGGTCCTTTGATTCAGGAAATGATTTGATCCAGTTGGAGACATACTCACGAAAGTACGCTGGTTACGCAAGGACAAGAAGTGATGGTACATTGACTCCCAAACTTCAAGAAGGAAATTATGGGTACATTTAAAATTTGACCCGATAGAATTTGGCTGGTATCCGCTAGCTGTGGCCAACTCACTCATGCAATCCTGCACCATAGTAAATTTTAATTAGCACTTCTTGAAAATTTTTTAGGAAGTGCCAGTCCCCTGGAAAGGCGATCATCCACGCTAAATCATTGCCATATTCTGACTTTATGCTTTGAAGGCGCTCATATGTAGCTGGATCTCCTTCCAAGATTATCCATTTCTTTTTCTTGGTAACAACAAACTCCTGGTAAAGCTCACTGATAATGTTGAGTATAGTGTTTCTTTGTCATCACACCTTTGATTAATAGATAATATGAGCATTCTGGTGGTGACTGATTGTTGTACAGATTGAAATAAGTTTGAAAGTCAATGAGTGTTTTGGTTGTTGTAGTAGAGTGCCTATAGTATTTGAAATACATGTACTGGGTGGTAACTGGTTTGACCTGTCCGTACTGAATTGCTTCCCCTCAGTTCAAGTCCTCATTCGCTGGCGTCGTTTGGGGGCTGGTGAGTGTTTACCTGGACTATTAATAGGAGACTGTGTTGAGTGGGATCATTTTGATAGACAAGCTTGTAATCTGGTACCCAGCATTCCTGAAGCTGGAGTTTGTGGATGACGTATTGACATCTCATTTTCTGTACATGTGTTTGTGGTCACTTCAGCGTGTGTACCAGTAGTTTCTCTGCTAGGTTCGGGTTGCTGGATTGAAACATTGTCTACTAGTTTAGATGGCTGTGGTTGTACTAGTGTACCATGCCAACTGCTTTGTTGATTACCGCAATACACTCTGGTGTAGCTGTGAATAAAATCGAGATTATCAGCTGATGCAACTATGAAAGCATCATCAGGATACCCACTCATTGCTCCTTTTTTGCGTTCGTCTACCCTATACTGAACACAGCGAGCATGTGTGTCTGGACTGGCACAAGCACCAAAGCGATTCAACAATCTTATTAGCCTGTGGGAGCCTCCACAGGTCTCGATAGCATCTGCTAACAGTACATGTAAAGGAAACGAACACTGGGGTTTGTAATATAGAGCAATGTACACACACAAAAGAAAGGTTTCATTTTACGGACATAGGATGTATCAGCTTTCTTGATAGCCTTGGGGGATAATGGCCATGTTAGTAAGCATACTGCCTTCCAGATATCTGGATCAAGCTCACTGATATATTGCTCTATATCAATATCTTCAATGTTCTGGGGGATGAACAGCATCCTATCTCAAAACTTTTGGACGCAGGCATGTAATTCTGCTCTTAAAGTGAGGCATGTTTTTGACAAGTTATTCTGAAATTCATCATCTTTGACTGTAGGATCACAATTGGCTATTTGTGCTCTGGATGAACCTAGCGATACACTAAGTGCAGCTAGTAGGAGATCACCACCATAGCAATACAATACAGTACCATATCACTTAACCGAGCATTTGTAGGCCAGGTAGTGTTCTAAGAGAGAAGAGAGCTGACTTCGCAACCAATTAGCACTGACTAACCTTTGAATGTCTTGGTTAACGATGATACCACAAAGTCTTGTGATTTCAGATAGTTTGTTACAAAAATTTCTCGTAAATGCTTGGTAATAGCAACGCTGTTTTTTTCTATAGCTAAGGTGTTCGATGTGTAATGAAGTGCTTGATCCAACGTGTGTACGTCTGATGCTATAGGGGTATCAAGCTGAATCTTAGCTATTAATAAACGAAGATCAACATCTGTACTATGTACTGTATTGTTTACGGTTGTATTGCCCGAATGTTATTGATATTGATATTTCAATGATAATGACTTGTACAGTATGACTGAGGTAGTATTACTCCAACTTGGGGGAGTATCGAACCCCCCTCTGACAACGGGTTAGTAATCTAGGAAAGGGGGGTTCTCTCTCTGGGTATGGTGATAAGCTCCTCCCACTTAATAGTCCCCCAAGTTGGGCTAAGGACGAATAATTAGGATGGGGGCACTACAATGGGAGGCAATCGGGGTTGCAGAGGGTACGGCAAACAATGCCCAGAGCCCCCAAACCACCAAATCCCGGTAGGGGCTTTGGTGGCTATTTCGAGGGGCAGTTCATCCTACTTATTAAATGCGGGTTAGATGTCAATCATTTAACCTAAGTTAATAAGGGATGAACAATGGAAGGCTTGCGTGCGCATGCAAAGGATATTATAATAAGGATTAGGTGAAGTGTCACATTATGTCGGCAAATGAGACAGGATGCTGCCTACGTGGATACGAGTAAGTATATGCAAAAGATGAGGTAATGCGTGGCGGTATGAGCATGCTCAGTCTGACAAGTACCTTGTGCTAGCAAAAGAAAAGTTGCTGCTTTGTCCCATCCATGATCCCTCCCTCTACTTAAGGTTGTAATCCAGAGTCACAGTTCTGTGTGACATCTGTGAAGGGCCTGGGTATGGTGGTAAGCTCCTCCCACTTAATAGTCCCCCAAGTTGGGCTAAGGACGGATAATTAGGATGGGGGCACTACAATGGGAGGCAATTGGGGTTGCAGAGGGTACGGCAAACCATGCCCTGAGCCCCAAACCACCAAATCCCGGTAGGGGCTTTGGTGGCTATTTCGAGGGGCAGTTCATCCTGCTTATTAAATATGGTTTGTGGCAATTCTCAAGGGGGGGCAGCCAGCTTCCAAGGGGCGGCGAGTGCCCTCCCCCCAAATGAAACCCTGTGGATGATATGTAACTATGGGCAGGGGTACACCCTTTCCTGCCTGAATTTAGTAGGCAGCAAAGAGTGTACCCCCGCACTCTTTGTTGCCTGAATATAGTAGGCAGGAAAGAGTGTACTGCCACACTCTTCGTTGCCCCATTATATTCAAATTGGGCAGGAAAGAGTGTACCCCTACACTCTTTCCTGCCTGAAAATGGAGGCAAGATCCAAGTGTAACCCCACACTAAATTTAGACTATGTCTGCCTCCGTTTATCAGGCAGGAAAGAGTGTACCCCTACACTCTTTCCTGCCAGTTAGAATGGGCTTGGTTTTCTAAATAGTGTAATTTTAGAGGGGTACTAAACGGCATTTTCAAAGGCAATCGATGCGTGTTTGCCCTGCCCATACTGGAAATGGGCGGGGCTTGCGAATTGCAGCAAGTGTAGTAGGATGCTTATTATTCATGCCAGGTCAGAAGTTCATAGCTGCTATGGTTCCAGAGATAACAAACAAAAATTCGGAAAATGCACGAAGTTATCCCTTCCTCAAATTTGTTCACATACACTATAATACCCTATACAAAATCTTGTGCATGTTACATGCATAATTCAGGTGATGACATGCACCAACTTTGACACATGCATGCATGTCATACACAAGTTCCAATCTACATGCATGTAGCACACGTTTCATATAACATGCATGGATTAGGGATGCATGCTACATGCATGTTACATATGTTACATACCGTATTTTCCCGCTATTAAGCGCTTAATAGCGAAGTGCGCCTAACAGTGAGATGCACCTACCTAAAAATAGCTACATCAAGAACGAATGCACGTTCGCGGTATCACTTACGGGGTGTGGCCAATCGATCGATCGCACGATCGTTCACGTTGCTGCCTTCCGCCCAGGTGGAAATGGCGTTCATTACTAGAAGCATAGCTATTATCTATGCTGTAAGAACCTGAAGAACCAACGGTAGCGATCGTGATTTCGAAAAGGCTGGAACCCTGGGCAAGCTTAGTTAGCGTGCAGATATTGAAGTCAAGGTCACATAATATTACCGTAAAGTCTGGTTAATAAGCGCATGCGCTTATCACTCTCGGTGGTAAGGAAACATGCGCCTATTAGATGATGTGCGCTTAATAGAGAGCACAATTTTGACCCCGCCCACAGAATTGAGTTCAACTCGCACACGTGATTTCTAGGCGTAAAGTCCGATTGCAAGAAATCTTTGTCTCAACGATCTGATATGGAGGATAACGCTGTGCTTCTCCACGAGAGCATCATTCGTGGCCATCATATTTACAAAAGTGTGTGGAGCCCGAGAGTCGGTGAGATTGTATCTGTAGATCGCGAACACGGAAACACTCATGATCGTCATGCTGTTTGTCTGCTGAAAGGAAGCTCGATTATTGGCCATGCTCCCAGAGAACTGGCAAAATATTTCTGGTTTTTCCTTGGACATGGTGGAACAATAACTTGTGAAGTTACAGGAAGCAGAAAGCATGGAAAAGGCCTGGAAGTTCCATGCGTCTACACGTTCGTTGGCAAGGAAAAGAATATCGTAAAGTTGAAAGAACTCCTTCAAAAGGAAAGTACTCATATTAAATTCTATTAACTCAATTGTACTATCAAAAATGTTACAAAATGAAATGAATAATAAAATTAATAAGAAATTGCATGTGCATGTATATGCCGGAAGGTGTTGGAATGTTTACTTAATCACTAAAGGGGTCCTCGTCTTCATCACTTGCATCTGTAGCTTCCTCATCTTCATCCTCACTAGCAACAGTGTAGTTGTCTATGTTGGCAATGTTGATTTCGTCATCCTTTGAGCCATCGATAGGAATCGATATCCCACACTTTTCAAATGAGCGAATCACCATGTCCGTATTCGCTTAGACTTCATCCTAAGCAGCTCCAACCCATTTTGTGAAGAGCACACGTCGCTCACTGGCATTGATTGTTCCCCTCATGTACTCGTCCAGATTGTCGTGAAGGTGCTTGGTTGCTTCTCTGTCCACAGCTTGCTTGAACGGTGCGTTGAATACAACATCGACTGGTTGCACTAAGTGTGTTGTACCAGCTGGTACGAACACTGGTTCTGTCTTGCACTTGTCCCTGAGCAGACATTGGACAGCATCTGTTTTCTGTGCCTTGTGCACATCGAGAACAAGCATCATTTCCTCAGAACAGGCTGGCTTCCACAGCTGATTGATCCACTCCATCATGATCGCTTCATCACACCAGGCATTTTCTTGGAAAGTCACTCGAACTCGATGATCATAGCGTAGCTATAGTATACAGAATTTAAAAATAAATACACTGTTGCTTAAAGATATTAATAATATGTAGTACCTTTTCTCTGAATGATATTTACTTTCCTTTCCCACGGAAGATGATCATAGGCTTCACTCGTGTTTTGCCGTCAGCAAAGAGAGTGATCTGGACTGTACACTGGTGTTTCTCTAATCCTGATGCTCCTCCTTTTACCCAGATTGTCTTGTCTCCTGTGTCGGCATAGGTCTCATCACTGGCAAAGGAAAATGGTAGAGGGGTTTGATCTACATTTGCAATCTGTCTAAGTTCAAACTTCCCCACAGTCCCAGTCTGATCTCCTTTACTGGCAATTTCACCGATATTTCGGTGAAAACCCTGGATTGCCCCTCTCTTATCTTCAGCTGGCTTCTGGCTGACATTGGTAGCTCTTCTGAGACTAATCTTATGGCGCTGTTTGAAACCATCAAACCAGGAATTGGAAAAGCAAGCAGATGATTCTGGAGTTGTCACCTCCATGATTTGCTTTGCAGATTCGAAACCAGTAGCCCTTCACTTTCAACCCCTGCTTACGCAGCTGCTTGTACTCGAGGTAGAGCTGCCGTTCCATCTCGGGGTACAGCGGCGGTCTAACATGTTGCCTGTGCTTGCTACCCTTCTTTGACTTCTTGATGCCTTCTTCGTCACCTATCCATCGCAGCACAGTCTTAGTGTTGAGTGAGAATCGCTTCGAGGTTTGATAGAAATTATTGTTATTCTCTCTGTAGAACTTCACCACGCTAAGCTTAAACTCTCTTGTGTAGCTCTTTCGTTGAAGTTTTTCCCGATCTGTCTGAGAACAAGAAACGGTAGCCATCGTTCAACACCTCTCGATCGTTTGCAATATTGTGTGGGTGTGGTCTAGTACTTAACGCATGTATTAAGCGCATGCGCTTAATAAACATTAGCTAATAACAGGAAGACAGTATGCGCATATTAAAAAATATACGCTTAATAGGCGGGTGTGCTTATTAACCAGACTTTACGGTATGCGCTTATACGCGAAATGCGCCTAATAACGACTGCTTAGGCCAACAAAATAGCATGCGCTTAATAACGAATATGCGCTTATAAGCAAAATGCATCTAATAACGAAAAAATACGGTACATGCATTTAGCATGCGTAAAACAATTATGGATTAAAAATCACTTTCCAAAGTGCTCATCCAATATTATAATAATATTATATGCACATGTACATACGTGTACATATATAGTGGAGTGGGGTGGGGTCAGTACTCGTTTAATGTTGAGATTCAGAACAAGTACCTATATGATATACTTAGCACATACACTTTTTTAAACATGCATCAAATGTCATGCTACGTACATGAAACATGCATTTCACTTGCCTGTTGCTCGCTTCTACATGCACCATACACGCTACCCTTGATTTGATATGTATACAATACGCATGTTGCCCCCACTGTAACACACATGTTGCCTTGATATGCGCTACAGGCATATTTGGGTCAACATGCACGCAAGTGCTAGTGACAAGTGTGCTAAATGCAAAAGATATCGTATAGGGTAGCACTATTGCTCGATCTGACAGTTCTGCCACATGGCAAGTTCAACATTGAAGAAGCTAGCTGCTAGCGAAACTAGTTCTAAATACGTTTTTGAAGCTACATGTACCCAACTGTCTTATACATGGGAGGCTAGCTGAAGCACTTGATGACTCAAACAGTTCACTCGAGCTATCCATCATCAATCATTTCTTTGCTTGTTTGTTCACTGTAACATTTGACTAGGGGTGCACACCGCACTACTGATCAATCAGAAGGATACAGAATAGTTACAGCAGGTTGCCAGAGATTTATGGCAACATAATTTAACCGCAGCTAGCCCTGTGATATAGCTACAATATATACAAACTAATTATGAAAAAATTCAAGGCTTTGATGGAGTGTTTGAGGCTTGAAAATCTGTCAGCAGATATTATGTCAAATATTAATGCATGTATCCAATTATAAACTGCGTGCTATTTTCTCTCGCAAGGTATGGCTGGTCGAAAATTTTGGTTTACATAATCCTGCTTACAAATAATAGTTATAGCCTGCACTATGTGTAGTACGCCATTCACGACCTGACTGATCTGAACTTTGGAAGCTGTCAAGTTCATCTCTGTGATATTGAAGCATCAAGATTAGTTACCTTACAGGTCGAGAAGTCGGTCTCAGACTGATTGGGGCACCAAATGTGGGCACCAATTTTGATCTTTTACTACATGCACCATTATCATATTATCATGCAGCTACTGGGGATAGGGTATAGTGTTTCATACAAGAATAGTTTTTCATGCTAGTGCAGGAAGAAAACAGAACGAGTGGAATAGCATAAACAGTAAAACGTTACCTTTTCCTATTTCTCAATAGTTATACTATATACAACGAAAACTATTTTTCAGAACGACAATTTTCTTATATAGTCCGAGTCATTACATGAGGGCATGGCTTGGATGCGCCCTGTTGCTATGAACGCACGGCGTGGGCGGAGAGAAAGTCCACACTACAAAGCTCAGGATTGGTCAGAACTGTAGGGCCGTGTGCACAAAGAAGAGTACCTCGGGACATAGCTACAGCTAGAGCTAGAGACGCATTGTCAAACAATCGGTGCGAAAGCGCCGCGCATTTCGAGAGGCCTGCTAAGCAGGCGCTGACGCTAGCCACCGAGCCTCGAGCGAAGCGAGAGGTGAGGTCTTTTCTTTATCATACCTGGCAGTAGTCCAGTAGCAACGTTCGAGCAGAGCGAGAACGTCGCCATTACACATGTACACTTAGTTGCTATGAGGGGTGTGGCCTCTGCAAGCGCTTCCATCTTCGCATGCGCACGGTACTAATGGGCTATCTTGCCCAAGGCAGGATACTGTTTGTGCATGAACTACGTCTCTACATGTATGTTTTGTGAGCATGTACTGTTAATAGATGATCATACATACTAACCACATTATCCCATGATTGTGACATTAAACATACTTGTAGAGTACCGTATTCGCTCGATCAGACGCCGCTCTCGATTAGTCGCCGCTCTCGAATAGTTGCCGCACCTCCGGAAGTGCTGAACGAAATAGTCGCCGCTCTCGAATAGTAGCCGCGCCACGCCTACTATTCGAGAACACCAGCACATGGACATGTCTCGCGACTCGTTTTCGATGGCAGGTACACGAGAACCAGTCTAGAGCAAGTTCTAATCTTCTTCTACATCAGCAAAAGGGCCAGAATCTCCTAGATCAGTTCTGTCAATCGACAGTTTCTCTAAGGATTGCCTCTCTGGCAGCTACTGGTATTAATAAACGCCGCTCTCGAATAGTCGCCGCTCTCGAATAAACGCCGCATAAACTCGGGCGATGAAATAAATAGTAGCCGCGGCGTCTGATCGAGCGAATACGGTATACATAAAAAAAACTCACTTTGTTTTCCGTTTTTCCTCCCTTTTTCTGTGCATATGCAATAGATGAGCAGATCTTGAAGAATCCATCGTATAAACATTTACATAACGTAATTGCATCTGTCCTCGAGTACCTATTATCATTTCCTTAACTTCGTGTAATTGTGTCTCAATCTGCATAAATAGAATTTATTAAAATAATTATTCATACTATGAACTTTGCCTAAAACGATCAGGTGTGGAAGTGGCTTACTGGCTTTAACCCTACATATAACACAAAAGAGTGAACCAAGGCAGCAAGCATAACTCATTAAATGAAGCCTGATCAGTAGCAGTCATACATTATGGACTTTGTGGGTCAACCTGATAATAATATTCACTTAATAGGCCTAGGTGTTACTATACTAGGCATCCCTTTTCAGCCAATTGGGGCGAGCCTGAGTGAGCCCCAATTGCGAAATTGCAAAAAAAATCAACTGCACCCAATATAATTATACCAAAAGTATTAAAGTTAATGTTCTTCAACAATAGGTATTATTGTATAACCAACAATATTGCAATCAGTTAATAAGATAATATCTCGCTACAAAGATTGAAGGAGCCAGAAGACTATGGAGAAGATCTAGATATGAACTCGAACGCTGATCTTGACATAGACTATGCATAGTTGTTTCTAATATTAATCAAAAATTCGAAATTACGTTTATGAAATATTATATATTTGCGGGTATTAAGAATTAATCAAAAATTCGAAATTACGTTTATGAAATATTATATATTCGCGGGTATTGCGATTTTGACCTAAATCGCAGAATTCGCAATTAATAGTACCCGTTATTAAACCTATCCCTAAGGTAATTATAATATTATGGTAAGTCGGTCCTTAGTTATATCCTATCCAATGTCAGTCATTCCATAAATGTGCTGTTCTAATTCAGCAACTTGCAAATTTACACTTGTGTTATTCTCATGACACTTTAAGGAAGTTAAAGGTGGTTAACACGGGATGGAGAAGGGCAGTTGGGTGGGAGGGGTGGGGTCAACTCGTGCGCGGGAAGAAACCACAAAGCAAGTGGCCAAGACGAACTAGCCGCTCAGCAAAGAGCTCTGAAATCAAGCGAACGATTCTAAGATGAGCGACGAGACCCAGCTCACTGCAACGGCAATGGAAGAGCTGGTGGCAAAGGCCATCGACACGGCCATGACTTCGTTCTCGGGTCGGATCATGAAAGCGGTAGACGAGAAACTCAGCGAGGCGCTGACCCCGAGCCGGAACCCGACAACCGAGGCAGATAAGACTGAAAAGGACACCATCCTACCAACGCCACCACTCAGCAGTGGTAATGGTAGGTTGCCGTACAAGGGGGTAGGCTTGCCGGAGGGGGGAGCATTGGTGGACCCAGCGCTCTGGAGCGGAGTGCAAAAGGTGGCGTCTGGAGCCACTGGCGGCATAACAAGCAATGCAGTAACTATGTCTCAAGGAAACGGGACGACAATTTCCCCCTCCACGCCATTGACTAGCGTTCTAAAAGTCAGCTCAAGCGAGCAGACTAGTGAAGCAATCATAGTGGGGATGAACTCCCCACCGGTTCCCAAAAAGCTAGCCGAAAAGATATGGAAGGGCGAGTACATACAGCTCGACAAGTTACTACCCTCTAACTTGGGGGCGCCAGAACTAACCTTGGTAGACTTACTGGGAAAAAATCAGGAGAAGCAAGAGTGTTCTAAACGAATAAAAACCATTCAACAGTGGGTGATATGCTTTAATGCATACACTAGCATTTTAGCTATCAAACAACCGGAGAGAATTAGAAACTTGCTAGCCTACTCGTCGATGGTTACCAAGGCTAGTGCAGATTATCAGGGTACACCATGGTTGGCCTACGATATCCATTTTCGACAAGTAGCAGCAGTCACGAAACAAACAGATTGGTCACAGGTGAATTCATCTCTGTGGACCCAGTATTTTGCTAATGCGAAGATAGCGACAGCCCAGGACTCTGGTCTAACAATGGTACCGGTCCACCAGCCATACGAGAGGGGCACAGAAGAGAGTAGCAACTCAGGCTATCGGCCAGAAAAACAGCCTAAAAAAGACACAAAGTGGAAACCGTATCCAAAAGAGCAGCCGATATGCTTGAGATGGAATAGAGCAGGATGCCGGGATGCAAACTGCTCATATCGACACATTTGCTTAGACTGCCATTCACCAAAGCATAAGCTCTCTGCATGCCCAGGAAAAGAGACTGCACCGAATCAGACTTGGCAAACTCAGGGCTGGCAAACACATGCACAGATGCAGCCCTTTCGGACCCCTGTTGAGGGTCCACGCAAATGAACTAGCCGACTACCAAAACTTGCAACAAGCACACACAGTGATTCATGCTAATTACTTATCTGATTTGTATGTAGACACAGACAATAGCACTGATTTTGGTTTGTTAGATACTTGGGATGTAGATCTTTATCTTAATCAAATGTACAAGCTCACTGAGCAGGATACTATGCATGCATGTTGTGATGTTGTGTATAATAATAGTCAATTACCAAACCTGTATAGTAATGACCATCAACCTATTGATGACAAACAAAACATAGCCACAATACAGCAGCAGCAAACAGACAGCCTGAGCTGGCAGAATGATTTATCTGAACAAAAACCATATCCATATACAGCACATGTGGTGGCATTGCAAGCATGCATCCCATCAGCCCCATGTACAAAACTGCCAGCATCAGCAGAGAGAATTGTGACACCACTAAAACTGCAAAATTGGCTATCAGCCATGAAAGAATACCCAGATGCACAGTTCGCAAACTATATAGAGACAGGCATTAAACATGGATTTCGGATAGGATTTCAGTATGGCTCAGTGCGATGCATATCAACAAAAGCTAATGCAAAATCAGCTTCACTTCATCCCAGGCCCATTACAACATATTTAAACGAAGAGTTAAAGGAATGTAGAATCGCAGGCCCATTTCCAATGGCATTACTGCCTGAAGTACAGTGTAATAAGCTTGGGGTGATACCAAAATCTACACCTGGTTAATACTGGACCTATCCTTCCCAAGACAACACAGTGTCAATGATGGTATCCCGAAAGAGTTATGCTCATTACAATATCCAACGGTAGATGAAGCAATCGGCCACATCCTGAGGCTTGGGAAAGGGGCACTTTTGGCAAAAGCTGACATAAAACATGCATACAGAAACATTCCAATTCATCCACAGGACAGGCACCTGTTGGGTATGCAATGGGAGGGAGAGTTATACGTTGACATGGTTCTCCCATTTGGTTTGAGATCTGCACCGAAGATTTTTACGGCAGTGGCAGACATGGCAGAATGGATAATGATAAGGCGAGGGGTATCCTGGTGCTTACACTACATTGATGATTTCCTTACCGCAGGGAGGGCAGGAACTCCAGAATGCGCTAACAATTTGCAGGTGCTAATAGCAACGTGTGACTACCTAGGATTTCCCCTGAAATCGCACAAACTAGAGGGTCCGACGCCGGTACTACCGTTCTTAGGCATTGTCTTAGACACAGTGAGAGAGGAGATAAGGCTACCAGAGGAAAAACTATCCGAGCTAATCAAATTGATTAAATACTGGCTGGGTTTGCATAACTGCAAGAAGCGCAACTTGTTATCGTTAATAGGAAAACTCTCACATGCATGCAAAGTAGTTCAAGTTGGCAGGATATTCCTGCGAAGGATGATCGATTTGGCATCGAAGACCAAACAGTTAGATCACTGGGTGCACCTTAACTCGGAGTTTAGTGCCGATTTGTTGTGGTGGGACACCTTCCTAAATTTATGGAATGGACGTAGTATGTTTGAAGTACACAACCCTATCTGGCAACCCCACATAACATTCAGTTCAGATGCTTCCGGTTCATGGGGTTGTGGGGCCATTTGGAACAACAAATGGCTGCAGGTACAATGGGAAATACACTGGCTTGAACTAAATATCGCCATCAAAGAACTGTTGCCAATCACATTAGCATGTGCAATCTGGGGCAGCCACTGGGGCCATCAACAGGTGCTAGTAAAGTGTGATAACATAGCAGTTGTTCACGTGATCACCAATTTGACTAGCAGAGACCCCATGCTAATGCATTTATTAAGATGTCTGCATTTTTTCTGTGCAATGTATGATATTAAACTAAGAGCAGAACACATTGCTGGGGTACATAACACAATAGCTGATGCCATTTCGCGGAATAATTTGTCCATCCTATTTGCACAGGTACCTCAGGCAGAGAGAGTTGCCTCGCCAGTACCTCATGAACTATTGCAATTCCTTGGCAACAATCAACCCAACGGGCGATCACCTACTTGGAGGGGTTGGCTACAGAATTGGTCGACAACAGTCTGGCCAATAGTTCTAGGAGATCGTACACTTCCGCTCAAAAGCAATACTTACAGTTCTGCGAACGCTTGAATTTCACACCTCTACCAGCAACAGAACGACAATTGGTTTTGTTCGTAGCAGAGCTGGCTCAGAGGTTATGTCACTCCTCAGTTAGGTCATATTTGTCAGCAATTCGTCACATGCAGATAACAGCTGGTCTGGGTGACCCCCTATCAAATGCCTTGAAACTACAACTAGCCATGAAGGGACTAAAGCGTATAAAACCAAAATCATCCGATGTTCGACTTCCAATCACTCCACACATACTAAAGGCGATAAAGATGTCATTGAATAAAGATCCATATAATCATGATCACATCATGCTATGGGCAGCCTGCTGCCTAGCGTTTTTTGCTTTCCTAAGGTCGGGCGAACTGACAGTACCAAATACTTCCACGTTTGATCCGACATGGCACTTAACCCCACAGGATATTATGGTGGATGACAAATTAAAGCCTACTTGCTTATTCATAAGGGTTAAAGGTTCAAAAACGGATCAGACGCGTCAAGGTATCACACTTTGTGTGGGTCGCACCTACAATGAACTATGTCCAGTGGCAGCAGTACTAGCTTACATGGCGAAACGAACAACATATGAAGGCCCTTTGTTTATCTTGGCATCGGGGCAGCCGCTCACCAGACAAAAATTAGTAGATCTGATCAAACGAGCAATTCAACAGGCCGGCATTGATCCGTCGAACTATACAGGACACTCCTTTCGTATCGGTGCAGCGACGACAGCTGCAGCAAATGGAATAGGAGATGCAACGATCCAAACATTGGGCAGATGGTCAAGCGACTCGTATACACGGTATATACGCATTCCAAGACATCAGCTGGCAGGTCTCTCTAAAACATTGTCGAAGGACTAGCGATTGCAGGGGTTGATGGTCGATATTCATTTGTGAATTTTAAAATTAATGTTAATTATATTATATTATTGTGTGAGAATTATATGAAACAATGGTATTGGTTATTAACAAATCAAGAGTACTAGATAAATATATGATATCATTAAGTGTACGGAACTTTGGGGGATATATTTGGGGGATTCCAAAGTCCCGTGGGAACAACAGAGTCAGCAATGTAACTTGTGGTAACAGGCATAAATAAGTAGTGGACAGGAAGGCCCCCCTTGTCGGCAGCAACCAGTAAGGGGAAGCGGGAGGGTGTGCCCGCTGGCAACCCGAAACGCAGATGCCTGCTCGCAACCTAATAGAACAAAAGATGCCCGCTGGCGTCTAGGAACCACAAGAGATGCCCGCTGGTGTCTGAAGGCAGCAGGGGATGCCCGCTGGCGTCCAGAGATAGCATTGTGATAGCAAGACGCCCACAGGCGTCGGGACAGGGGACAATTTCTCACCTGTCCCAGGTGGGAGGGGTACCATGACCCCTCCCAAGCACGAGCGAGTTGACCCCAGGTACCAACTGCCAAAGGTAAGATAATAAAGGGATAGCCTGAGTTAAGTTGTGATAGAGAACATCCCATTGTGTTAAGGTGAATTAAGAACTGGGACCGCGTACGCGAGTGCAATAATTGGTGGGCGTGGCCAACGTCAGCGGTAAAGTCGGCCAAGAGGACCTCTAACATGGATTCTAAGGCAGAATACGCGGACTATATGTGAAATAGAGCGTACTAGACGCCAAAAGGATCGAAGAAGGCTTCAAACTACGCTGTTTCAGTGGTCTGCTCCATCAGCCACCTGCCTGGTCACGTGACCCTGCCACACCCATTCCTGTACAAAGTATAGGCAACCTAGTAGGGTGGCTAGATCGGAGAACAAACAAGCCCCTGATGCCTCGCTTAACATTTCTACAGTTTGTTTGTACCTACCTGAAGTAATCTGTCCTTTGGCATTTTTGAAAAATTCGACAAGACGGCCGTGAGATAAGCTTTTGTAGTTGGGCGGATGGCAAAAAAATTATAATTTAGGCTATAGCACCTAAACTAAGACAGCTTACAAAAAGCACAGGGGCAATATTGTAGGTTAGGATGTGTAAATTCTTATGAATGCCCTACCATGATGCTAGCAAGGGTGCTTGTTCTCCGGATTTTGGCTTTAATGCTGTAATAGTGCATGTACGAGATCAGCCACGCCCTCCAAGGTGATGGTGGGCATGGTTAATTAGTAAGTGCCTTTGATGTGGTAAAAGATTAACATTCATGTGGAGTTTGTTTCATGTCTCTGACATGCTCACAAGTGGAGATCTAAGGCCTTGCTTGTATACAAGGGACTAATCACTGTTTTAGTGCTGGTCCCAGTCCTTAACACACCTGAGTTACTGATGGCATGCATGAGTGCTAGCGCTGAACAAAGCGAGAAGTGAGGCTCCAAGGGAGGCGAGAGCGAGACACAGGCCGTCATCAATCACAGTCAGCTCAACAGCGAGAGGAGATGCTAATTAAGAAGGCAAACAAAGAGACAAGCTAGATGTGCTGCTCAGAGTGTTGAACAGAGAGGCATTAGCTATCTTTGCAGTGAAGGCCTATTAGACTCGTTGCTGATCGAAAGAGGCTAGGCTACTGAAAATGAGCGCGCGTCAGCATTTATTTTAGCCAGTGTTGACAGAAGAAAAAGGCCAGGCTACAATACTTGAGTGCAAAAGCTATGACAGGACGGTATACCTACATGTACTGTGTGCAACTCACTCGATTCTGAGATGAGACCATAGCTATGATCTAGCCCATGCAGGTTCACTTGAGTGATCAGGATGAATGGTACTCAAAAAAGTGAAAATCGAAGAAGGCTGTTAATTGATACTACAGTGATCCAATTGGTTGAAAAATTGTCGCTATCTGTTTCCACTCTATTACCTGCGTAGGACATTTATGAGCATTCCAGCCGATTTTGCACCAAACTCCAACGGTTTTCAAGTAAGGGATTTTGCTAAAAAGCTTTCTATGACTTATTCTTAATTTTTAGCGTAAGTGAAATTGGCCATTTTTCAATACCCAGTACCCCCTCCGTATACTACTTGTGGTACTGCCTATAACCATATATGGCTACAGGATACAGAGTTCTCATAGGCCATAGGGCAAACTCAGGAAATACAATCTGTAGTTGTCACGTGGCAGTGTTTAAAAAAAGCCCGGACAGAGATAGAAAAGATCCTACGATTTTGCATTTTCTGGCATCTTGACTGTAGTCAAACAATCTAATGACAACGTTCTCCAGCGTCACTATTCTCTCTGATCTCTATCTACTTATGTTTTAGCTACACTTGACTGATGCCACCATGGTAATTCTTTGACGCATTCTCAAGTCTTTGTAAACTGTGAAAGTTTTAAGCTCCTATGTTCTTCACCTCCTCCAATGCAGACATTCTTGCCATCATAGACAGAGAAATACAGCTTGTAACAGGGACGTCGAATATCCAGTACCCAGTACCCCTTTATTCCCAAAGAATATTCTCATCTTCTTTTATGAAAAGCTGAGCAGAACTCTTGCCAGATCCAACCCTATCTGAATAAAGCTGCTTGTACAGGGAATTCATGGTGTAGTGGAACTCCTTAAAGGTAGGATTATCACTAGCTAAGGTATTAGGTGCTCTAGATCTGATCTTGACTCATTGATACTTCACTTGTGACGCAGCAAACCTGTGAGAGTAGAGACTGAAGGGTTGCAGGGGGATAAAGATCATTATTCAGCAATCTTGTTTGTAGCAGCTTTTGCTGTACTGTTCTGTGTCTCGTCCAAGAATAAAAGTTGTCAAGAGTCCATTTAGTGGCTATTTGGGGGATGCCAGTGTGGGCATGTCCAGAACCGCTTGGAAGTGGTGGGTGGAGCGAGTATTGCAACTGATTCGGCAGTTAGTCCACTTTGTTGCTGAGTTAGAGCAGGAGTTCGTGTGGGTCACTTTGTGAAAATTTGTCCTTCAAATAGTTTAGGTGGGCTTCTGTCCATTCTTCCATTGTCAATCGAAAAATGTCAGATACTACAGGATGCATTGAGATGCTTTCGAACAGTGAAGGTGAGATAATGCACTCGGGCTTCAGAGTAATAAATGCCATACATGTATATCCCTCGTGCCTGTGATTTATATATACAATGTATAACCATTAATTACGTACAGTTACAAGGTGTCAAGTTTCAAAAGAAGATTTTGCATTTTCTGGCATCTTGACTGTAAATATACAGTCAAACAATCTAATGACAACGTTCTCCAGCGTCACTATTCTCTCTGATCTCTATCTACTTATGTTTTAGCTTCACTTGACTGATGCCATGCACCTTGGTAATTCTTTGACGCATTCTCAAGTCTTTGTAAACTGTGAAAGTTTTAAGCTCCTATGTTCTTCACCTCCTCCAATGCAGACATTCTTGCCATCATAGATAGAGATCTGACATTTTTGGTGCAAAAAGTATAGGAACTATATTATAAAACAAGTTGCCATCCGACAGCTTTCTTATGACAATGGTGATGTACTGAAAAATATGCTGGGTTCACCTAAAATTATTTAACAGTACTAGCTAGACTAGGGTTTATGGTTATGTATAGGTTATTGCCTAAGCAGAGGCTCTAGAGTGTTTTAGAAATCCAAGAGATGTTGCATACGCAGAGGGTGAAGCCCAAGGTGATTATGTCACATCCTGAATAGTTTCTAATATCCGTAGAGCTTGAGTCATGGGCAATAACTAGTTTAGCATGGCATTATTGACTGCCAAACCGCCATGTATGGTCTCTTATTCGCTACTATATAAAATTGTTTAAGAACCCCAAAGCCTTGCATGGTTGTAAAGCCAGATGAAAATTTCTTCGAGCCAAACCCATGGGATCTGACCTGCACTGGGAATGAAGGTGATTCTATGCTTCAAGCAGCTGAGGAGCAACTGTCTAATCCTAGTCTCGTGCGCCACCCCCTTCATGCAAGAGTTGTCTCAACCAGGCCTTGGGGTCTCACACCACGTAGCTAAGGAGAGACTACATGTACATGGCGGTCAATGGAGCCATGAGTACTCGCACTAACGTTGGTGGGCTTAATTCCCAAGGAAATTGTGCCAGAAAGCAAAATTTCAGATTGGCCCGTCCTTGCTTATTTGAAACTTGATGAGGCTATAAATTAAATTTGACCACCACTTTTAATCTTAGCAAGGTTTCTTAATCTTTGGATAAATAAAATTTATTGTGCCTTTTCTTTATTTTTATGTGTTGTGCATATAATTGTTAAATTTCACGACAAATGAAATTTAACTACTCCATTCTGGGTATCAACACAAAATTTAAATACCATTTTAAAAGATCAAAGTATGCATACCATAGTCTAAGTCCAATTTAATATTAGTAAGAATTTTATTTTGTCATAGTCTACCTTATGTCTCTCTCTTTGATTAGCTCTCCTTTTGGCTAACTGCACAAGCTTCATCAGGTCTTCATCTGAATACTTCAAGAACTGTGCACATGTGTGCATAAGAATAAAACATTACATCCACGTAAGCTTAACTAATAACTCAACTAACCTTCACCAGAGAAGAAGTTACAGGAACAGGAGAAAAATCTTTATCAGAGGCATGAAGTAAAGTTGACGAAAAATCTGTTGCATGACTCTATCAAAACAAAATATGAATTTGTAATCTTATTACATGTACATAAATCAGAGGCGTACACGGGGGGGTTTGAGGGGGTTCGCTCGAACCCCCATTTTGACGGCCTATATATTGTATATATATTATAGCTTATCACTTACTTTCCTTCTGGACAGAGACACTAGCTAGCTTAGTTCATAGTTTAACATTCCATTCCAAATAGTGCACACCGGATAACGATCACTACCATGCATATTCGAGGTACGTCTAGCGGCCATAAATATGGGCGTGGTTTAACAAGAAAATGGGCATGGTCTAAATGGCCCAACATAACCCACATTTCAAAAATCCTGCGTACGCCCTTGTAAATGTCTATAATTAATACTGTATTTAATTATGAAAATAAAAGCAAGATCTAATTAGAGCAAAAAAATTAGCATTCTAGAAGCTTTAATAAAGCACATCTTTATATACTGTGTGACGACCTTTACCAGAATATCGCATGAAATTAAAAAATTTTTTGGCATGTGTTCTATTAGAATAAACATAAAACCAGCTTATTCCAGTGGCATATCCAGAAGAATGGAGGTGCTAGCTATAGATGATCGTATGCAAATTGTGCGCACAAAATTTTTAGCCACGCCCCTCATTTACACATTCTTGAAGAGAGCTGGCTGACAAAGAAGGCTGGTGCATGGCTATGAGAAAACACCATTTAAGGAGCAAATTTTAGAGGCCAGTAAGTTTATTGTTGGTAGGGTAGGAGCTGCCAGTTATCAATTTATCATCGACAATATTTATCACTGAGGTATCGATCTGAGCTGGCTGTTCTGAGGGGGGTGCTCTAGCACCCTGAGCTCCATGCTAGATACGCCACTGTGCACAGTGGTGTTCCCAGGATTTGAGGGAGGGAGGGTGCTAAGACATTTGCGAGAAAAATTTTAGCCACAACCCCAAATGTTGATGACACCCCTAATTAAACGCATTCTTGAAGGTTGCTGGCTGATAAAGAAGGCTGTTTTAGGCCAAATAGCGACAAGAAACTGTTTTGGGAGCAACTTTTAGAGACCAAGTAAATTTATTGTTGGTAGTAGCTTCCAGTCATCAATTATCAGTAACAATATTTGTCACTGAGCTACTGAACTGGCTGTTGTGCCAGAGCTAATGGGGGTGCTCCAGCACCCTGAGCACCCCCCTGGGTACGCCACTGGTGTACCTGTCTAGTCTGGATGCCATTGGGAGCTGGTCCAAGTGAGATATATCTAGTCTCAGAGGTACCAGAATATTTGCTAATAATTATTAAATTATGGTTGTGTGTATAATTGTGTCAACTGGCTCCCAATATGACCTGATCGGCTGTGGATGTTATAGAGTATGCTATGCATTGTAACTTGTGTTTTGTGTCCTCTGCTAGTTTACTGATCTTTGAGTCAACTAATATGGTGACTGTGTTAGAAGCAACTTATCATGGAGGGATGTAATTAACCCTCGGCGCATGCGCCGCAGGATTATGGTAGTTGTTCTGTCTATCTGCTACCACACTAGCTGCTACATATGTGTACCTCGTTTGTGAGTCCAATTTTCGGTGTTGTAAGATTCCTTATGACATTCCTAATGCATGATTTGTGTGGATTTCACCGAAAACGCTTCGTTCACCAGTTTTGGCGTCATTTCAATTCTAAGCTTCTTGACTTTTCCAGGCTAGCGTTAGCATGACTGTATGTATAAATAGAACATTGTGTGTCATGCGCTATATACGGTAAGTTTATTATTATTATTATACTAATCCTCAGTACATGCGCAGTAGGATAATCGTTGATGCCGGTCACTGCCGCCTTCTTCACTTGCTGGCGAGCTTTCGACGGATGAAGCCGATGACAGTGGCTTCCTTTTAACTCAAAGGATATGTACATGTATCAGGGGCGTAGCCAGGATTTTAGGTAAGGGGGTGCTGGACTACACGCGCAAAATTTTAAGCCACGCCCACTTATTAATCGTCAAGGTCGAAGTTCAAATTGTCAAAGAGAACGCTGTCTGAATGTAGCTAGCGAGCTAGCTCAAGGTTTTCGGCCAGATCTTGGGATAAGATAAGTTTCTAACTGTCTTCTAAGCTGTTTTTTTGTAGTAAATGATAGTTTAAAGTAGCCAAGGGGGTGCTGGATGAGGCTATTCTATGGACTATGTGAACTAGGCCAAGAGCAGAGGGGGGTGCTCGAGCCCCCTGAGCACCCCCCCTGCCTACGCCACTGTGTATGGTTAGCTATACTTGTAGATCCAACAAGATGACTAGCTCATCACTGATTGGAGCACTATGGCAGCGCTGACTCAAGGACTCTTGGAGGCTGGAAGCTGACTTGATGCACGTAGGCACTGCCATGATTGTGGAGTTCGATACAACATATCAAGGTTGCTGCTGTGAGCCATTAAACCTTAAACAAGATATTAGCCTCACCCCCAGCCCTCATGCAGTTGGTCCTTAATTACCCTTTTCTACATGTAACATTGAAAGTGGGTAAAGGGAAGCTACTATAACATTGTATTGTCATCGCCTGCTTGTGCAGCTAATGCCATACAACATGCCAAGGGTTTTGTGCTCTAGAGAGCTCTAGTTAATTAGTTTAGTAGAGTGAAAATTTGTCAATAGGAATGCTGCATATCCTCTGAATGAGTATAATTTTAACGTAGGTCCTGGTACGAATTTACATGTAATATACTAGTACAATAGCCAGAGGGAAGGGTACAACTGGTCCAGACCATTAACCCTACGTTAGAGAATCCTAGTTTGTGCACTTTTTGACATCTCTTCAGCTGATAATTCTAAATTCTCTTGTGTTCGCACTTTTGTACTTCAAAATCTCATTGAAATTATGCTATTTTCCTTACTTCATTATTTGCTAATATGACTTCAGCAATTGGAGAAAACTTAGAATCTTCAGAGTAGCATTTGATATGACACTGTTCAACTCCTTTCAAAGAATGAGTAGTATCCAAATCTCTACAGGTACAGTGCAAGTAAATATTTGCATCAATCACACTATAGGTACAGATAAATAGACACCTTTTATCAGGCGCTTTGTCCGGTACAATTGTGCCTGCATCAGACCCTGTGAGGGATATCTCACTGACAAGTGGATCAAACTTAATATAGATACTATCACGGTTCAAAGCACCACTGCCTGGATTATCCTGCATCTTTAAACTCTCCAGATAGTCCATGTCAAATAGATCTGCTTAAAGCATGAACACAAATCAATAAGGATTCTAAGTCCACTCGAGAAATAAAATTAATTACCTTCAGTGAAAGTATCTGCACTTTCACACTCCTGTTTGGCAGATCTATATGAATAAGTTTGCATCAGATCATAATATTTATTGAGTAGTGTAATATTATATCCTGTCACTATGTTGTTGCTAAGTAAAATATATGCCATATTGCACTAACCGCAAACTCATATTGCACTAACCACAACGATATTGCACTAACCGCAAACTCATATTGCACTGTCAAACACGCTTCAGGCAAAAGTATTGCCGAGGATCAAAGAACTAGCCGCTTCTTCAGTGATTCTGTGGGGCTCTGTAAAGCTATATTAATGAGCGTGTAGCGGGAAGAATGGCAGGAGAAAGCATAAAGCGGTTCGAAGCGATGGGCGGAGTCGTATCGTCGATCAGTCGGTCGATCGCAAGTCTACACAGACTGAGAAAGCTACAGACATACCAAGGTAAGCTTACCGCGTAGAAGCTTTGGCATGGCAATAGGTATTCGCTTCTGTGCTAGGCAACAGCTTGAGCTACGAATATCAGATTCTGAACTCGATGGTGCTTGTCACGCGATCGAGTTTAGTGATTTGACCACACCCCTCAGTCACGAGGCGCTCTAAGGAATGATCGACGTTCGAGAGCCGACTCAGAGAGCGGCTTAGTAGTCTGATACGACCAAGATGAGTTGTTATTTCTTCTTCTTTTCAGTATCCATGGTAGCTAACGCCCACGGGATATAAAATAGTTATATCACATGCACTCGGGATGTATGGCATTTATTGCACTCAGCCCTCGGGCCGCTTCGCGCCCTCGTGCTTTGGTGCAATAAATGCCATACATCCCTCGCGCCCGTGACATAACTATTACATAATACCCTGCATGGGAGCATGCAAATTAAAAAAAAGAACATGGTCAGACAGCTTATCTGATATCGTCCATACAAAAATAATCTAATCTCAATAACTATGCATTGTAGCAAGTGTGTAGCAGTGTCAGACATAATGATGTACATTAGCTTCAAAGTGCTTGATGTAGAATCCAGAAATTACCAACAGTGCATTTTATTTGGCAATGCCTACTGATCACACCTAGGTATGCCATATGTGCTGTTCATGCTCGAGTTCAATACAGGTAAGATTTGATGAGTCGTGAACTGCATCTACAGCATTAGACTGCTGCAACGGAGCACGATCTACATATTCTACATAGCCTCTCTTGTTGTATTATGCAATGGCTAGGTAAGATCAGTTGCACATTAAAAACACTGCTGAGGCTGTCAAGGAGTCATTAAGGAGTGTAGTTGCAAGCAAAATTGTACCGCTGAACAATAAAATTCAGGTAGCAAAAGTGAACATATGCATGAATCAATCACCCCAGTACCCCCTCCTCTATAGTATGACATCCAGCACAATAATATTGATCTGTTGGTCTTACTAATTAAATTCCAGTTTTACAGCATTTTTTCATTTCACTGCCAGAAAGCAGCTCAAAGCCGGCAATTGGGAGGTGTGGTTTATCAATTTGGGGGCATGGCCAACAAATTGAATGTGTCTTTGTGCTCCCCCTTCCTCACTAATTTCACCACCTGCTCTCATTGGCAAAAAATTTATCATGCTAACTTATTCACCATATTATGTTAAAGATTGCAAAGAGCTAGGATATGTCCACATTTACCATACTGGTGAAAATTTATTCTAATGTATTGCATATATAACAAGTATAAAAATAATTGAATAAAATTGAAGAATGAAGTAGGGATGGCAGGATCAAAAAGTACACAAACAAGGGATAATCGCATCTACTATACATCCCTACGCTTGCTTTTCTCGACTATTGTGCACCTATTAATCATGGTTGACGTATTTGTTGAGTGCGGCATGTGGGAGATATTCGTGCAGATTGTTCCCTAGTTGTCACGATGGTTTGGGTTTATCAGTTTGATTCAATCGCATTATTACTGGCTATTTTTGCACCCCACAAAAAGCAAGCGTAGGGATGTATAGTAGATGCGATTATCCCTTGTTTGTGTACTTTTTGATCCTGCCATCCCTACTTCATTCTTCATACTTGTTTCTGTTCTTTTTTATTGTAATTATCAATGCCATCTTGTACATGGTTTGCTTATTAAGCGGAAGATGGGAGGTGCGCAAAATTCTTTGCCACGCCCCTCATTAACTTGCTTTCATAAAAATATTATTGTGATGATGAACAGGATATTAAAAGTTCTACTGTTGGCAGCAGCTAGCTACCCGGCATAATTTTATGATCTGTACGTTTAATACCGCTGTTCGAGCCTTGTGCCTTCATATCAGGTATGATATCTATGATCGATCCAGCGTAGCACTAGCGCTGTAAGTGCTAGCGAGTAGCTCGTCTATGCCTAGCGCCTTACCGCTCCTCGAGCCTTGAACCTTTATATCCATGATCGGTCCAGCGCGCCGTTGTGATGTACGAGCTAGTATCATCTGAGATAGCTCGCCTAGCGCCTAGGGCCAGGCGCTGTCACATGACTTCACCATGGCAACACATTCCGAGCATGCGCATTATATCACAAAAATGGCGTATCAGACACACCCATTCGATAATGCGCCGTACACACCAACTATTACGTAACTGTCGAGATAATGCCAAACTAGCGTGCCACTGCACTGCGCGCTACAAAATAGAGTGGATTTATATGAGAACTAATGTGAGAGGTCCAGACAGTCTTAAGTTAGCCCTGGAAATGAGAAAGAAAGAAAAAAAGAAAGAAGAAAGAATGAGAAATGGCCTATATTTTTAACATCTGGTTCTGACGTGTACAATTGTTTTGATGAATGATCTTGGTCTTGTTAGATGCACAATTTGCTGGAGATTCTGATTTTCACACTTAGAAATTTCACAAAATTACCTGTTTTGAGATATTTGGGTATTTGTAATGTATTACATATATGGCATATCCGGGCCATCCCTACTTATAGAGTCTACCAACTCTGTATTGCATATATAATATGGCATATCAGGGTCATCCTTATTTATGTAGTCTACCAACTCTATGATATGCGTGATTCAACAATCAGAGCTAGCTAAGGACTTGGAATGATGTACTCTGTTGCCAGAGTGGTATAGCACTCACCTTTCTAGTTTTATGCCTTGCCTACACCGTACAGGTCCGACTTGTCTCTCAGGTCGATGGTGCAGTGCAGGTGTATGCGCATGCGCATGACGACCATTACCGTACGTGTTCAAACTTTAACTCTTTCCTCACTAAAATGATCACCCCACAAATATATAATATACATACAAGTATATACCGTACCCTCGTGAAAGAGGGCCCACTACGGAATGTCGGCCCACCCCCCACTTCGGGCTCAAGTTCCTACTAAGGTCTAGTGTTACTTGAATATGCGCCCATGTGTAGGTGCCCTTGAAAACACAGCTCAAATGGCTAGTTTATGACGACTAAACTTCGAATAGTCTGTAAGATCGATAAATAACGTGCTAAACAGCTGTAAAAACTAAGCCTAGCTAGCTTTATGCCATGTTTCAGCACAAATAAACGATTGTACACGGCTAGCGATCGTAGCCACGCCCACTTATACGGCTGCACTCAACGACACACGGTGAAGTATCACGGCTGCCCTTGCTCTGGATTGGTAACCGTACTTGAATAAGGCTGAAATCAATGGTAGCCGCTGCTACTATTCGAATTATGAAGCTAGCGTGGGTAACTTACCTGGGCGCTCTTTCGTCTATAAATGCGATACTGATACCTCAAATATCGGCCCATCCCCCAACCATGGCCCAATGTAAGGTGCCCAATCCTAGCATGCACAAAGGGGGGGGGGGGGTGTAATCGTGGGGTTCTATGGTACAAGTAAAATGGTTAAATGGTGAAAGTGTCCAACACGGCAGTTTTGCTCATAACCTACAAATTATCTCAATCGCCTGTTTCATCAAATTATCTGAAGCTTCGCAGGCATTAGAAAACACATTCCCCATCCAGCTTAAAAAGGAGGGATATCAATGACATGCTTCTCCCCATCCGAGTGCTCAGAAGCCACCATAAACAGTCTCAGAGGTTGTTGAGTTCAAAAATTTTCTGGGGGAGCATGTCCCTCCCCCAGACCCCCCTAATGTACTATTCTACATTATAATACTCTTTATTCAGTATGGATGAAGAAACATGAAGTACCATAGAATCCCACGATTACGCCCCCCCTGCGGATAAACCCCCCCTGGATTTTAGCTCAAGTTCCTGCATAGGTAGTTTTGTCTCGCGTATAAGCCCACCCGCCTCCCCCCCCCCCGCCTCTGACTGTAAAATGCAGACATTACAGACCATAAACCTAGTAAAACAGTAGCCACAACTAACAAGCTAGTTATTTGTGTCACATTTTGCCTTACTTTATCGTTTTTCTCAAGTTTTGCCACCAAACAGCCAGAGAAAAAGCAGAGATCGTGTGTCCACGTGGCATTCGACGGTTGGCAATAGTCGTCATACGGAAATGTTAGGATCCCGCGTATAAGCCCCCTCCCTGTTTTTGCCCAATGCTAGCTAGCATGCACAAAGGGGGGGGGGGGGCGTAATCGTGGGATTCTACGGTATTACTATAGTCCTCGCCCCCCTTTAACTCCGTAATTGTCGCGTTTGCCCTCCTTGATGAAAATTCAAAATGAAAGCCTGCTATATATATACATACATGTATAAAACTGCTTCCTGTCTCTCGTGTATTTGGGGCTCGCTTAGGCTCGCCCCAAATTAAGTATGGTAGTTTTTTTCTACAAAGTGTATAACAAGGAGACCATGTGCACGAACTAAGCAGAAACCACCACATAGTTGAGCTGGATGCTCAGTAGACCCCTACAATGCAAGGAGGCAGCCTTACCCAAATTGTGTGAAGGTTAATGTATGTGTGTAGCCCCACCCCTCACATAGTGCATGGGCACAGTGGCGTGTCCAGGATGCACGGATGTTTCAATCTAATAGAATGCGCGCAACTTAGTTTAAACAGGAAGTGGGCGTGTAATAATTATAAATTGCATCCTAGCTATTTTGCAAGCGCTTCATAGTATGATGTATGTGTGGAATACAAACTATTATGACAACTCAGCTCCAGTTAAAAAGGTCAGTTTGGACACGTGGTTGACCTCTAGAACCATGGATCTAAAGGTCAGTGGAAGTCCCATGTAAAAAGACTGTTGTGTCAAAAAGTTACAGCATGATATGTATAAGCCACGCGATGGTGCCGCTTGGAAACAGAGTTGGTAAAACGGTGATAACGTGGACTCAGAAGTTTTTCAGAAGGTGAAGCACACAGTAAGTTAAAGTCTAATAGTTTAATTAAAGATTCTAGCCAGGAGGCCATGATAACGTGTCCTTTTTTCCCTATGAGTAGCGTGATGTCAAATTTACACGAAATTGCTGCTCAGTGTATGTGGTGTATATGGGACCAGGACATTTGGCCCTCCTAAACATTTTCTTTGAAGAAACAGGTAACTTGATGGACCATAATAATACTAGCTACTCTTCTTTATTGAACTTTCTTCTTTTGATAGCAGGTTTGGCAGTGACATTGGCTGGTGCTATGTGCAAGAAGTGCTCTCGCATAGTGTGCTCCATTCTCTGTACTGAGTCAGGAATGCTACGGTATGACTGGTGTAAAGTATCGAAGTAGGCATGTATTGACTCTGCCCCCTGTTCTCCCATAAAACCAAAGCCAATCTTCCACTTCTTCAGCCATGGTACCACATGCTCTTCCAGAAAGTGCATTTTTGGGAGTACAGTAGCCTCGGGGAATGCCCCACTGTAAAATATCATGAAGCTGTTGATGTTGGTGTCTGTAGGAAAAGAAATAATGATATATTCTCTTATAAATTACTGTATTGTGCTTACCCAGCGTGGCAATTTCGGTATCATTGAGAACGCCCGAGTCATACAACTGGTGACGGTTGCTAAAGAGAGTGAACACCTTCTTGAATTTTAATTGACTCGATCTCGGTTGCCTGGGTTACTACTGCTGGGCAATGTTGCTGTCCTACAGCAACTACACTACAGCACAGGGTATCGATGTTTGATGTCTGGCAAGAACACAATGTAAGAGTTTAACTTGAACTTTATGGTCCTTAATAAGTTGACGATACCTTGAGGGCTCTGTGTACGTGATTTCTGACAAATATGCCGGAATAATATGCCTGGCGATAGACATTAAAAGAAGCAAGAGCTTTATTAAGGGCTATCACAAAGGGACCTTCATCCTTGTGGAAGCCCTGCTTGAGAGTACTCTCAAGGTCTGCTATCTCTGCTTTCTAGAATGAAGTTGAGACATAAGGTAGGCTTTATTTAGAATTATATATGAAAATGGCTCACTAGCTGCTGCAATCTTCTTTTTCTAGTTGCTATCTCCATTGTCAGTTGCTGAAACACTGGAAGTGAGGCTATGTTAGGGTTCACAGCCATGGTGTAGGTTGCACTCTGCTCAAGGATAGCCAGTTGATTGTTGGTGGAGTATTCTTCATCCTTCAAAGCTCGCTGTTGATGAAGAGCTGCTGAGTAGCGTTCAAAGCTCCGTCCTCCAACAGAATCATTCAACTGAGCTGTGAGGTCAAGATGGTGGCAAGCATCTTCCAGGAGGACAAACAGCCGGAGAAAGATACCCAGTGTGATATGCAACCCTGGGGGGCACACCTGATGTTGATTGTAAAGGTATATTAAATGTGTGAGAGATAATACTGCCGTATGCACACCTGTGAGAGGGACATGGAAGGGAAAAATGGTTTGCTTATACAGTTGTTGTAGTGTTTCACCATCTTAGGGTTGGCACCAGCTTTCACGAACTTTTCGTTGTCCTCGCTTATGGACTTGGTTGTCCGTGCTGTGACTTGACCACGGGTGCTGGGGGGGGGGGGGGGAGTTTTAGCTGTTCCTGAGTTATCAGGCACCATAGGCAGCAGTGTCGACCTGGAAGAACTATTACATAATCTCAGTACACTACTTATGTACACTATACGCACCACTTTCTCCTGATAAACAAAACATTCGGCATAAAAACTCATAGTGTCCACATAAAAACACTTTCATTTTCTTTCCTCCGTAAGCAGATACGTGTAGTTTCTGTTGTCACGTATATGATTAATTATGTGTACCTCCATGTTTGGCCTTCAATCTCCTTGACAATGTCGGCATACCTCTGCAACCCTATTTGAAGATTTGTGTAGGTATCTGGTGCCTCGAACATACATTGTGAAGGCGCAGGTGTTGTCTGGTGAGTTAAGTGAAGGGACATTCAGCAGCTGAAAGCACATCTTAAATGTGCCTCCTCCCTTGTCACCACCCAACTTAAGCCACATCTCGTCTTCGGGGATAGCTCCTTGATGCCAGGTAATGCGATTGATGCTATACAGATGTACATGTACATGTATATATGATTAGTTTGAACCTTACTGCTGTGCAGTTAGTGTTTACCGTCGTGTTTCGTCACTGTTTTGATCCATCTGATCCTTGATCTTGGCCCATAAGTTTGGGATGTATGCCATTGGAGCCTCCTGGATTATCTCTCCACCATCCCTGTGCTTAAAGAAGAAGGGTACCAGCTCAGCCTTCAAGTTGTCACCAATGAGTAGTTTGGATTCCTTCCTCATCTTCTTCTTGGAGTCAATAGCTACACCCCACATGTCTAACCATCTGAGCAGTAATTGATCCTGATGTAAGTTTTCGTATTAATTTTGTTCTGTACAAGTGTACCTTCTCATTGTCCTTAGCTTACTCCAAGGTATGTTGAGATCTGCTTTAAGTGCCAGGGACATCTCGGCTGGTATATGCACACGAAAGGTGCCACCCAGCTCTTCCAAAGACGTCTGCCGTTCATCAGGATTGCAGGTGCGAAGCTCCTGAGTTAGCTGTTTGGCTGTATCCCCTGCGCTGAGCGATTGACGGAGATTGATGATGCAGTGTGACCTCACCCTGATAGTACTTGGCCTGGCTTTCCCTGAAGGCACTCGTGGCTGTCGCACTTGTATTAAAGTCATAGGCTGTAAATTTGTATATATTCCCCCCATTATGTGTGTATCTATTATGTCCTCTTGTTCTTAACCGCAGAACTTTCTCTGCAGAACTGGTGCTCAAAGAACGTTTGACAAGGGATGTTTGGAGCTTCTGCTCGAGTGGTGTCAAGGGAGTGGTCATGGGCTGGCTCAAAATCTGCTCAATGCTATCTGGAGATGATGCTGGACTAGTATAAGTTGAGCAGCTACTAGCTAGGTGCTCCTTTAGCTTGTCAAGCTGGTATGGTGATCACACTTCTCACATACTACGCACAGACTGCCAAGTGTGCTCAAAATGAGTGGGGATGCTGGCCTAATGGTAGAAAAGTCAGTGATGTGAGGGTGATAACAGCATGGGCATGTCAGCTGTGTACAGTGGGTTAACCATATACAACAACACTGAGCACACACTAAGGATCCGCAAGTGACGAGCTCAATGGGTGAGAGGAGTATGTTGCAACAAATTGGGCAGTGGAGGTGAGAAGTGTCAATAGCCTGGTGAGAATGGCAGATGGAAATGGTGGTTGCTGGCTCTACAAGGGGTGGTGAAGCAATCTCTTTCACATGCTGAGCATAGTACCTGGGACTGATTGACGGTGGACGGCCGGTATGTACAAGTTTCTTCAGTCTTCCTCCTTTCTGCAGCTTACAGTAATGCTCACATACCCTGCATGCAGCTGCCCTCAACATGTCTGCACCAGCCGTCATAGGCACTGGTTCTGTGCTTGTAGTCTCCTCCATATGTGAGAGCTTTATGGATGACAAGGTGGCAGAGATGGCAGAAATGTTGAGGATGTGTGTCCGGATCATCGTCAATGGAAATTCCGAAGACTTGCATCAGGTTTTCAGTGTGCTGGGTACAGGAGTGCTTCACCTTAGCAGATTTGGTTTGAGCAGCCTTACCACAGACCCTGCACAGATTGTCTAGCACAGTTCTGTGTTCCATTTCTGTATCATTATTTATTTTGGATGTTACTTCATGCGCAATAATTCCATTCTTGTATGCACAATTAGTATGCCTGTAGCGCCACAGGAAAAAAGGACACTGTACTTTTGGTGGTTGTGGTTGTAGAAGTATAATCAAAGCGTGGGTTGGTGGTGAGTTGATTGTGGTAAATACTTCCTGGACCTCAAGAAATGAATTTTAGTAGCTCCACTCGCACGGCTTCTCCACTCTGCAGCTGGACCTCGCGCACTCAAATGCATGCGCAGTACAGTATATTCATAATAATTATTATTAATGCGCAGATGAATTTCATTGGTTGCAGAAAATGTGTTCTCATTTGGAACCAAAGATCACGGCTTGAAAATACTCAGTTTGCATTCCACAATGTCTCATACATAATACTATGGTTGCTATGCATACTATTTATGTTGCTAAGGTAAGCCACGCCCACTACGTACATACGGTAGCGATCTAATTATTCAACTAAGTTGGAGGTTGAAACTCCCGTGGATTTGAAGGAGGGAGGTGCTAAGCCAATCGCGTGCAAAATTTTAAGCCACGCCCCCAAAAACATCGACCATGCCCCTCGCTAATGCGTTCTTGAAGATAACTGGCTGACAAAGAAGGCTGTTTGGCCAAGTAGCGATGAGAAAGAGTTGTTTAGAGAGCGAATTTTAGAGGCCAGTAAGTTCACTGTTGGTTCTGGGTACTAAATGTCGATTATCAGCATCAAACAGTTGCCACTGAGCTACTGATCTGGCTGTTGTGCCAGAGCTGAGGGGGGTGCTCGAGCACCCGGAGCCCCCCCCCCCTGGACACGCCACTGGAGCAAGGAATGTATGGCTTCCCTACATAAACATATGACAGGGTTGCATACAGGAATTTTTGGGGGGGGGAAGGGCGATCTCACAGACGACTTACGTATGTATATGCGCTGCTGCCATGCGTATATACTAGTAAATAAATCACATAATAATGCTGTGATAACAAACTTTTTCTTTTTGCTTGTGTATGTAATCATATTATTTGTGCTGTATATATTACATGTATATTGTTATGGAATTCTGGGGGGGGGGGGGGGGGAGATCCCAGTGCGCCCCCCCCCCTCTGTATGCAACCCTGTATGAGAAAATTTATAATTTATATAAGATATGAATCAAATTCCCCAGGGTCAAATCTTGATCCATTCTGTGTGGAATTCTGTGTGCTGGCCCGCATAAAAATTATGTTCCCAAATAGTCCCAAATCCCCCTTGAATTATCTTTTTTTTTCTACATAGTGCGTAAACATTTCCAGGGCTAACTCAAGACTGTCTGGACCACTCACCTTACTTCTCGTATAAATCTACTCTATTTTGTAGTGTGCAGGTCCATGGCACGTTAATTTGGTGTTATCTCGATAGTTAAGTAATGGTGGGTGTGTACGGCGTAAATGTGACTGATGTTCCATTAATGCGCATACTAGGAATGTGTTACATGGTGAAGTCATGTGACTAAAGTTAGGGGCGCGCGCAATGCAGCACGAGCCGGACCACCGCAACTACACGTAGCTATAGCTAGCTGGTTCAGTGCTCAGGTACTCACACTCAGTTTTGGTAATAGTCCTCAAAGTCCAAATAGCTATAATAGCCAAATTTCAATATTGAAAAAGTAGTTTGGTCTACAAGGTAAAACGTTAGTATTTTAAGCTAACAGCTAGAAAACTTCGTCTATTCTAATTTTCATATGTAATGTACTCTCGCAAAAGAGGGCCCACTATGGAATGTCGGCCCACCCCCACTTTGGGCTCAATTTCCTGCTAAGATCTAGTGATTACTCGAATATGCGTCCATGCGTAGCTGCCCTTGAAAATGCATGAAATGGCTGGACTCTACTTCGAATAATCTATGTAAGATCGATAAGTAACATGCTAAACAGCCGTAAAACTAAGCCTAGCTAACTTTATGCCACGTTTCGGTACAAATAAACGATCGTACACGGCTAGTGATTGTAGCCACGCCCACTGAATACGGCTGCACTCAACGACACACGGTGAAATATCGCGGCCATCCTTGCTCTGGATTGGTAACCGTGCTTGAATAAGGCTGAAATCAATAGTAGCCGCTGCTACTGTTCAAATTATGAAGCTAGTGTGGGTAACTTACCTGGGCGTTCTTTCGAGTATAAACGCGATACTGATACCTCGAATATCGGCCCATCCCCCAATTTTGGCCCAATGTAAGGTGCACTGCCCATGGACCCTCTTTCGCGAGGGTACAGTACATGTATTTCTAGCCAGTTCAGGAAATCACGACAGACTGAGGGCAAGGTGGGACAGCGGAACAAGCAGTCAGAATCGTCAGTGTTCCGCCTAACTTGTGACAGTTAGCACATCAGAATATATATGTACACATTTAGTGACACAGAAAATGGTGACATACAAAAATGAACATACTAACGTACGTACATTGGAAGATTATTCACCAATTCATGTAATATCTCCTGCAAAGTTTAATAACATGCAATCATAAAATTAATAAAAGTAATACCATATAGCGAAAAATTTCGCATGGTGCAAAATTTTTCATTCTTCACAGACAGGTTGGGTGCCGCAAAAAAAAAAAGAATCACAAAATTTTGAACGGGTGTAGAAATAGTGACATCATACATGCAGCTAAGCTGTACAGCTGATCAATTACGATCAATCAGGATGACTACCACTATTGGCAAAATTTTCAGCCTCTTTGCCTGATTCCAGGGGACTACCGTCCAAGGTTTTGACAAACTGACAAGAACAGAGGTGCCATATCTATCACATGTCAATAGGGTGAAATATCTGCTTTATCAAACGGGCTTTGAGAAATGGAGAGGGAACACTGCAATGAAACAATAATAAACTACTTCAAGAGCATCAATGAGCACTTTCTCCTCAATATCGAAACAGCTGTAGAAATGGTAGATATTCCCCCCAAATAAGTGTTTAAGTGGGACCAGACGGGAATTAGCATTGTCCCAGGATCTATGTGGACAATGGAGCTTAAAGGATCGAAGAGAATTGAAATCACTGGGATCAGCAACAGCAAATTACTGTAGGACTGGTATGTTATGCGGTATTTTTAGTTACGCGATTATGTGAATTTTGTCGAAATCACACAATTAAAAATCGCAAAATAAATACGCGCATTACATACATTGTGCAATAGGGCGGCTGCCCGAGGCGCGCGCCTCGTACACGTGGTCATATTATTACACGCACAATTGATCTGCTAGTAAGCGCTCAGTCTATTTGGCCGAACAGTACAACAGTTTGAGTCTGGAAAGAGTTGTATGATTTCTATATCTACTTGATTGGTAATAATAGTTACCCCGCACGCATGCGCAAGGGGGTAAAGTAATCGGTCGTGTCGATATGTCGATATTGTCGTCGTGAATACAAAAATCGCCTTATCTTGAGACTTAGGCACCTGAGCGACTCATAAGCACAACAAATCAGTCAAATTTGGTGAAAAACTGGCTTCAGTGTGGGATACAATCCACAAGCGTCACAAATAGTGCCTTTTTGTTAGCCATCATAGCCACGCCTATCGACAGTGCCCACTCAATGCATGATGTATATTATACTTTCTGCTCATACGCACAACTAAGTACCGAGAATGAACTGGTAAAGATCGTCGAAATGTTCTAAATAATGCTCTTGCCGTGCCATTTGGCTGCTACATGTAGCTCTCCGCAGACTGAAATGTGAAGCCCTATGGAACCGAATCAGACTGGAAGATAGCTATTAATAAATGTAGGTACTAAGTAGCAGCTAGTCCATATCTTCCTAGTCTAGATCTGGTGCAGAGAGAGAATCAGAGGTATTTTAGCTGACCACGGATTACTGGGACATCTGCAACCCACCAGAAGTTTCTTAGTTCACAAAATTTTAACCATATACACAAAGTTCATCATTGCACAATGTGTGCATGGGATATGTGCTCTACAGAGCTCTAGATAAAAGAATCTTAGTATACCCTTCCCCCCGCTCTATAAAAAAACTTCTGGATAGAACACTGATATCCCCAGTAGCTGCATAGTTGTAATGGTGCATAATATGGTAAAAGGTCGTCAATATAGTGCGTACCGTAAATTGCGAATATTTTGTGCCTAAAGTATTTCATGCGATAAATTTTCGTGTTAAAGAATTTTTGGACAAACAACCCTGTACCGCATTGTCGTTCATATTGCGCATGTGTTTTGTGCGTTTAATTTTCGTACAAGCCATGCTGTCCGAAAATATTTTAACATCGAAATATTCGTGATTTACGGTATATGCAATCTACATTCAATGCCTCATATGCAGAAATGAAGATGACAGAATCCAAGACCAATTCTCAACCTGGATAATGACAAGTCTGAATGCTTTAATCACAGAGATGAACTCGACACGAGATTAGTTATCATGTGCATAAAACGGTAAGCACGCATGCTATACCGTATTTGCTGGAGTGTAGATCACACCCAAATATTAGTCACATCCTTAAAACATACAGTATAAACATTTCCATGTTCACTGGAGTATATAAGTTGGAGTAACATCCAATCTACATGTACCATAGAATCCTGCGATTATACCCCTGCTTTGTGCATGCTAGTGAAAGTGGGGAGGGGGCTTATTCGTGGGATCCTTACATTTCCGTGTGACGACCATTACCGACCGTCAAATGTCACATGGGCGCATGATCTCTGCACTTTCTCTGACTGTTTGGTGGGCAAAACTCAAAAAAGATGACACAGTTAGGCATAATATGACACAAAAAGCTAGTTTGCTAGCTGTAGCTACGGCTTTTATTGGCTTATGGACTCTAACATCCTACATTTACTGTCAGGGAGGGGGGCTTGTACGCGAGACAAAACTACCTATGCAGGAACTTGAGCTAAAAATGCAGGGGGGGCTTAGCGCGAGGGGGAGCGTAATTGCAAGATTCTACGGTACATGCACATGTAGCTTTGGTTGACTTACTCCCAGCTCTTCAGTTTATGGCTAGTTCAACTAAATACCTAGAGCTTACTTGGGTAGCTCATCTGTTTCACCATCTATGTAGCATGCAGGCTCTAGAGAGCACGCACGTGTCAACACTATATTTATGTGACCCCGCCCTGGCTATTGTCCATACAACTTGTTCCATGGAAAGCCTACGATATTCAGAGCATAACCTAGATAAAAGCAGCAAGAATTATATGCGCCGTTAGGTGAAGTGGGGCAATTCCGACAAAAATTTTGATTTTTCGGACCTGCTGCCTCCCATAAACCTACAACGCCTATGCTACAGTAGGAGACAAAAAATGGTGACGTTTTCATTCCGTTCTGCCCTGTCAAGACGGAAGTAAAACAGCTGTTCCCCATGCACAAGAATGGAAACGGGACGGGCGGAGGCCGACATGACGGAAAAAGCAGTCGACTATTCCAATCGTAGCTAGCACAAAAATGACGCCTCAAGAGCCTAAGAAAGCCAAAGAAGCATCGCTCTATCCAAGCGATCGCATTTGGAGGCGATCAGAGTCAATTAGCAACGCGAGATCGATCGATCGTCGATAGCAAACTTCGAACCCAGTTGAGCCTCGATCACAGAACTCACTCAAAATCGAAAAGCAGCAGTAGTGAACTACCCCAGAACAGTTTAGAAGACCATAGCAGTATGAAACTATCGATTCTAGTCAACGAGTCGACGAGCAGGCTTTCCATTTTTTGCATGTTGAAAGACCACACTCAATTACTAATTATGCACGCGTGCATACGGGACGGAAACGGAACGGCTGGCATGAACGGTGCAACGGTGTCAGAATGGGGCAGAACGGAACGGAAACATCAACGTTTTTTTTACTGCTACTGTATAACTCACAGTCTATCACGGCCCAACAATAGGTGCTAAACTTGCAGTTCTTCATTGTAGAAGATGGAAATGGTCGCCCGGTCAAAAATCTGCTGATGGGGCAATTCTGACAACGCACGCCACAGCATGCATTTTGAACACCTCTTCCACCACACCACACATATATATTGTACATATATTATGAGGAAGGCAAGGATGACATTCAATAGCATATACGACATTCATGGTGTAAGCATAGATACTTCGGTGGCCCATTTTTGTAATTTAGCATCAAGAAAACTTACTCATGCTTTACATGTCTAGTAGTTCCATAAAATCGAGTCGGCCATGAAACATGCAGGTAGTTCAATGATTACAGTCAGTGCTTAGCATGTACAAAGGCCAATCTATTGTATGCTACAGCAAGGTTTGATTTGATTGCCCGTGATGTATGAAATATATCCATTCGATTTGCAATTTATCACTACTATCCTGCTATCGAAATAGCCCCGCCTTACCTTAACTGCGACTTACACTCCAGCAAAATCAGTATCAATACTACAATACTTACCGGTATCATGACATCGTGTATGTTATACATATACATGTAGCGCCAAACCGTACAGAAAACTTCCATAGCGGCACTTGTAACATGGAACTAAGTATTTACTGGATCTGTGTAAGTCAATCTATACTTCTGTGAATTTCAGGTCTCAACAGAGTTGTGACAAGGCCATAAATATTCCTATGATTACGACATACAATGTACATTACCTCATAGCTGCAGAAAAGTAAACTGCTACCAAGGACATATATAATAATCAATATACAAATGTACATGTGCATCATTAAACGAAGATTCTTTTCGGACAACTTAACTGTTCGGTAAAACTTGCCGACGTTTCGACTAGATGCGAAAAGGGTGGTGCTCCTATAGGTGTGGCTACTGTGCTCGCGCGCCCATGCGGCTGGGTGCACAGGGTGGAGCGCCGGCGCGATTAGCGCTAGCGCGGTTGCCCCCGCCCCCTAGTTTCTTCATCGTCGCGATCCAACAGCCCGGTAGCTCGTAGCCCCCGTCTTGATTAAGCCTGTTGTTTGCCGGGGTCTTCTCGATGTGTAAGGCTTCCTTTACCTTTAGCTGGACAGGTCTAGTGGCCCTGTCCAGCACTCTGGTTGCATCCCAATCCACTTGGTGTTGCTGGTCCCACTGGTGCTCGGCTATGGCAGACTTCCACGTGTCCCCCTTGTTGCATGCATCCCGATGCTCTTTGACTCGCGTCTCTAGGTGCCTCTGCGTTTCCCCAACGTACACCTTACCACACTGGCAGGGGATCTGGTAGACCACACCTGCCAGTTTCTCCTTGGGGAGGGGGTCCTTCACTTTGGTGAGCAGTGAGCGGAGAGTTGGGCCCGATTTGAAGACCACCTGTAGGTCGAACTTCTCACAGGCCTTCCTGATCCATTCACTCACACCGCTTACCGTTCACTCACACCGCTTACGTTTGGGATGACTGCCACTGGCAGTCATCCCATACGTAAGCGCAGAGGCGGCTAGAGACGCAAGTCAAAGAGCATCGGGATGCATGCAACAAGGGGGACACGTGGAAGTCTGCCATAGCCGAGCACCAGTGGGACCAGCAACACCAAGTGGATTGGGATGCAACCAGAGTGCTGGACAGGGCCGCTAGACCTGTCCAGCTAAAGGTAAAGGAAGCCTTACGCATCGAGAAGACCCCGGCAAACAATAGGCTTAATCGAGACGGGGGCTACGAGCTACCGGGCTGTTGGATCGCGACGATGAAGAAACTAGGGGGCGGGGGCAACCACGCTAGCGCTAATCGCGCCGGCGCTCCACCCTCTGCACCCAGCCACATGGGCGCGCGAGCGCAGGAGCCACGTCTATAAGAGCAATACCCTTTTCGCACCTCACTTCACTTTTGCCCTGAGGATGACTAGAGCATCTAGTCGAAACATCGGCAAGTTTTACCGAACAGTTAAGTTGTCCGAAAAGAATCTTCGTTTATTCATGCAGAGCAACTGAGAATGATGTCACTTCATGTGCATCATGTATAATCAACCTTTGCAAACTGTGTATGTTCGGTATGGTCTTCTTTGAACAATACTTCATTCCTTTCAGCCCAATTCTCTGCATCATCAAGAACTCGAACAGCATCCCAATTATCATGTGTCTAAAATTGTTGGAAAAGTGTAAAATTAATGGTGCATAACATTAACACTCGGCCTTTATATTACAAGTATAAAAACAATTGAATAAAATTGAAGGATGAAGTAGGGATGGCAGTGCCAAAAAATACACAAACAAGACTTGTAGGGATAACGCATCACATCAACTATACATCCCTACGCTTGCTTTTCTCAATTAATATCATTTAATACACTTCTGATTCAATAATATGTAAAGTGTTGCTATATTATTTTGATATTGATCCATGGGTATACAGTATTGATTTTCCATTCCTGCATGCATGTGCCCCATGCATATATAATTATAACAAGTATAAAAAATAATTAAACAAATTGAAGGATGAAGTAGGGATGGCAGGATCAAAAAGTACACGAACAAGATCAGGGATAATCACATCTACTATACATCCCTACGCTTGCTTTTCTTGATTATCATGCGCTTATTGATGGTTACCAGGGTTTCATTTAGGGGGGGGGGCGGGAGGGGTCACTCGCCCCCCCCCTTGGAAGCTGGCTGCCCCCCCTTGAGAGTAGCCACCATCCATACATGCAATACATGCAGAAGTAAAAGATTTAACCAGTGAAAGTGTCAAAGTGGCAATTTTGCTTATTTTTAAGCCATAAATTAGCTAAAGCTTCGCGGTAAGAGACACATCCCACATCCTTGCAACATTCGACTTGAAATAAAAGGGAACCAGTGGATATTATCTTGACAGACTTTCCCCATCCGAGTGCTCAGAGTGCTTAGAAGTTGAAATATTAAAAACTTTTCTTGGGGGAGCATCCACCCAGACCCCCCTAATGTAATGAAGTTAATGAGTACAACGTCATTCTTCACAGATGGAAAAACATACTATAGTCTTTGCCCCCCTTAACTCTGGAATTGTCGCGTTTGCCCCCCCCCCCCCTTGACAAAAATCCTAAATGAAACCCTGGTGACCCATTGGTGCTATCCTTAATTTGCATCTTCTATAGTATTATATGCATGTGAGATTGAGAAATTCAGTGTTCTCTTAGGGGGTGGGGGATAAATCAGCTTTGATCGTCGCATTCCTGCCTGGTTAGTTAATTCCTGCGCCTACTCAAAAAGCAAGCGTAGGGATGTATAGTGGATGTGATTATCCCTAATCTTGTTTGTGTACTTTTTGATCCTGCCATCCCTACTTCATCCTTCAATTTATTTAATACTTGTTACTGTTCTTTTTTTGTTGCCCTCTGGGCAATTCATATCTTTCAGCACTACCTGGCATGGTTTGCTCGTTCAATGCTGGACTTTATTGTCAATGGATAAAACTGTGTCTGTGTTCATACTATCTTGTAGTTATCTCCTCTAAGTGTGTAATTAGTAGTATGTTCAGAAGAAATTTCGAAGATTTTCGTTCTTGCATAATCAGGAAAGGCAGAACAGGGGGGCAACCGCCCCCCCCCCTCCAAAGTGGAAGTGGCTACTACTATAGGTAATAATATGACATTTTAATATGTAGCCGGCCACTCTCACGTTTTCACGTGCTGATCAGACTCACTCACACACATCCAGGTACCACAGACAGTGGATACGTGTGTCGAAGAAACATGCATTTAAATTTCATAATGGATCCTCAGTTCATAATAATTATTATTATTCAATGATTGTTCTTCACTTGTATATGTATATACAATGATACATATAATTTTATAGATTGGAATTTCATGGCTTCTGCCAGTGAGTGCATGCATATTAAGCCTGGTACCCCGAATACCATATTCAAGAGCTGGCATTGCTGTATATACTACGAGGAGTATGTAGCCACGCCGCTCATCAACTCGTTCATGGAGGTAGCTGGCTCAGTGACAAAATTGAAAGAAGGTTGCTTTGGGCCACGTAGCAGTGAGTACCTTCTGTTTATGAAGCGAAGTTTAGTGTTGGCAGCTACCATTCAGTTGTCGCTGAGCGCTTGAGCTAGCTAGTTCGACGTTCAACGTCGCAGTCGATCGCTCGAACCCTTTGCACCGGCGCGCGCCACCAGCACTGACATCATTTGTCACATGACTTCACCATGGCAACACCATACGAGCATGCACATTATACGACAAAATGGCGTATCGGAGATGACCAATTGTGTGAAATGCGCTGCATATATCCACGATTTACCAACTGTCATGATAATGCAAAAATAGTGTACCACAGACGTATGCTCAACAAAATGGAGTGGATTTATACTTGAACTAAGACGAGAGGTAGAAGCAGTCTTGAGTTAGGCTTGGAAGGTATGAAAGATAGACACTTTGCACTTTTTTTACAATTTTAAAAATAGCTGGTTCAAGCATACCTGATTGTTTCCATGGGTGTTTCAGGACTTGATAGATAGATATTTTGGTGTAGATCATGAATATGTACATGTAAGTTAAAAATCTTAAATTTTATTTGCTCTGACTTATTAACATTTTGTAATGTATTACATATATGGCATACCCGGGTCATCCCTACTTATAGAGTCTACCGACTCTATGATATGTGTGTGCACGGCTACTCAAGAACCAAGCGTAGGGATGTATAGTGGATGTGATACGTTATCCCTACAAATCTTGATTGTGTATATTTTTTGGCACTACCATCCCTACTTCATCCTTTAATTAATTTTTATTCAATTTATACTTGTTACTGTTCTTTTTTTTAGTGCCCTCAGGGCCATGATTGTCATTAATTATCATCAAAATTATGCCACCTAGCTGACTAATCTCGTGGGGACAGAGGCTAGGCATGAGACTATACATATACCATGGCAACCGGTTTGCCTATTCAATGTTAATATTAAAAATTTAATGCATGGAACTAGCTACAACTTCAAAATTTTTTTTCTGAACCTATAGCTATATCCAACCGTGCTCCAACAATAATACAATATTATTATTATAGGCACCACTGATTCAGCATGTTTGTATGATCTTAGCCTTTGAGTCAGGCAGCTATGGTACCCCAAACACACTATGAGTTCAAACTTGAATACTCCTGTAAGTGAAAATCCCAGGTATTCTATTGATAGCTAGCTATAGGACATCTACTTTTGTATCACACACTATTGAACATGCATCAGTGGGGTTCTCAAGACAGCTCAGGTAACCAGCGCTAGTGTCAAGATTGACCTGCGAATGAAGCCACGCCCTTCGTTATCTCGATCCTGAAGCTGGCTGACCGGCAAACTTGAAAGAAGGCTGTTTAGAACCAAGTAGCGACGAAAACCTGTTTCGGGAGCATATTTTATAGGCCATGGCAGTAAGCTTATTGTTGGTAAGTAGCAACCATAATCAACAGTTCACTGAGCTGATTAGCTGAGAGCAGAGCTAAGCGCTCGATCGAGCTGGTCCTGGATGTGCCGGCACATGCGTGCCACTTATATCGGTCACATGACTTCACCATGGTAACACTGTATGAGCATGCGCATTATATGACAAAATCGGTCACATGACTTCACCATGGTAACACTGTATGAGCATGCGCATTATATGACAAAATGGCTAGTCAGACACACCAATTCGCAAAATGCGCTGTACACACCCACAATTAAATCGCTACCCTGATAACACAAAACAAGTGTGCCATAGACGTGTGCACTCCCAAATGGAGTGAGTTTATACTCAAACTAAGGTGAGTGGTCATGGTAGTCTTGAGTTAGCCCAGGAAAATAGAAAGAAAGAAACATTGACAAATGGCTATTTTTTTGAACGTCTGGTTCTGGCATATACAATTGAGTTGATGGATGATCCTGGTGTTGGTAGATAGATAATTTGCTGGAGATTCGGATTTTGACACTTAGAAATTTCACAAAGTTACCTCTTTTGAGATATTTGGATTTTTGAAATGTATTACATATATGGAGTATCCGTGCCATCCCTACTTATAGAGTCTACCGACTCTATGATAAGCACCGTATACCTTTGTAAAGAAAAGGGCCCATGGGTGGTGCACCTTATATTGGGACTAGACTGGGGATAGTCAGTTAGACGCGAAAGAGCACCCACATAATATAACTTCACTGTGCAATCCTCATTATTTAAATAGTAGGTGCAACTACCATTGATTTCAGCCTTGCCCAAGCATTGTTACTCATTGAAAGCCGTAATTCAAATAGCAGACTGCACTTCACTATTGTGCGAAATCCTAGGAATATTGCAATAGCTACAGCCAAGAGTGCAACTTGCACAGCAGTACTCCAGCAGTCTTTCATCTTGACATCACTATCTGCAGATCTTATGATAGCAGTCGGACAACATATTTTCCGGATAAATAGCCAGTATGTCCTGCCATTCACTTGATTATCCAGACACTTTTTCCGTTCAATCAATGCAGCATTCAATAGGGCAGTTCAAGCACTAATGTCTGACTAGCATCCTGTTTACTGGCTTGGGCTGCACTGTAGTAGATGTCACTATGTCAATTATGGTTTTGGAGGCTGGCTTAGGGTGGGCCTAGCACCCACCGACTATATTGACCACTATGACCCAGCCGCTGTACATTTGAGCTGCTGGTGGTATTCTATGCCTTGAGCTGCATGTACTGTAATATTACACAACATACCCTGCTACAACATTGATAATGAAAAAGAATTATTAATAATTAATGTATATTGATGTCCGAGCATTTGGTATTTATTTATAAATGTCCGGTCAAATTTCATTTTGATCAGTCATTTTGACTGGCCATACAAAAAATTTATCATAAGGTCTGTACCTGTCACCGAATAACAGTTATATACCAAGTCCAAAGGATATAAACAATTTAGAGATCTGGAGGCGAAGGAGCAACTGAGGACCTGAGGGTCTCTACAGAGCATAGATCCCATTCGATAAGGTGTCTAACCCATTTAAAATATAACCAGCAACAAAATCGAATCAAGTTACATTCGATCTACACTCAAGATGGCAGTCACTTCCAGTTCTGCTAATGAAGCGTCTAGTTAATCTTGTCTCGGTATTCTGTTTCACAAGTGGGAAGCAGTGCACCAGTAACAGTATTTTCACTACTCTCCCTTCCATAGACGCTATGGATGAATCAATCCTTGAACTGCATCATCTTGTGATATCTATTGAGCCACCATCCAAACCCCTTCAGAGGTTTGCACTTGCAATGTCTGATTCGGATGTGATCAGGGCTCGTGAGCAAGCCATACTCAGAGAGGACACTGCATACTGCATTAGAGTTTGGGACGAGTGGGCCGAAAGTAGAAGAGAACGTGGTAATGCAGAAATTCAACCTCTTGCAACAATTAATGTGTCCACCTTTCACCACTGGCTCACATATTTCATATCTAGAAGAAAGCAGAATGGATCTGAATATCCTCCAAATACACTGCACCACCTCATATGTGGCAATATGTACTACTTGAGGCAAAATGGAAAGACCAGAACTCAACTTCTTCAAAGATGCTTCTTTTACTGAATTTCGATCATCTCTTGATGCTAAAATGATGGACTGAGATCAAAGTGAAAGCAAGCAAACCACTAACACCAGAAAAGAAGGAAGAATTGTGTAATAAGGTTATTACATGTAGGTACATTGTGTATCATAACCCACATGCATGTACATTGCTCGATCTTCATGGTGGATCTTTATTTTGCATTGCGTAGCGGTGATGAATATCAGCAGTTGCATCACCCTCCCCTAGTTGATTGAAAAGCCTGGTGAAAGGCTATAAAAGGGCTCTACACTAAAGATCGCTCCAAGCTTAATCCCGGGGCAAAAGTAAGGTATACGCCAAAGGTTGTTCCTCACTATGGTAACACTAGTATTGATAACCCAGACCAATGATTTGTTTGTATATTCAAAAATACAGAGCTCTTTGCATCCAAATAACACATTTTATCTCACACCTTTGACAAAGCCATCGGACACCTGTTGGTTTTCTTGCATACCACTCAGACAAAATAAGTTGTCAAATGCAGTTGCCTTGATGTGCAAGTTAGAAGGAATCCAGGGATTAAAAATTAATCATTCCCTATTAGCTACTGCGGCAAATCATTTGTACTCTTTTGGTACCGTAAGTCGGGTTTTAATTGCAAGTATCTATTAATTGCAAATTGCGAGTTTTTCTACGTTTCACAATTAATAGATTTGCAAACATAAACGTGCACGTATACTACCGTACAGTACAGCTGCAGGGTCATCCATCGCAATTATTGGACTCGCAATTTGGCCTGACTTGACTAGAATGCAATTATTAAACTATGCAATTAAAATCCGTCCTACGGTATGGAAAAACAACTTAATTGTCATGGAATGCATAGGTGATCGATCATGGCACAGAAGGAATCAGGTAATATAAGAGAACATCCACCAAGCAACAGGTAGCTGTACAATGTATCTGACATTTTGAACAATGCATCAAAGAAGCCCTATACTAAAAGTACAGACATTGCACTTACCAAGCCCCCAGTAATCACCGCCACACCTGTTCAGCAACAAGTACTACCACTGGCAGCATCAACCTTCCTACCCGTGGAACGTGGAAGAGTTGTCTCGAGCTCCTGCCATACCGTCCTGCATGGCCGTTCGGTTGATTTAGAGCGGATGAGAAAACTTGAAATTCAAGATGTTCGATGAATTAGGAAGGAAATAAATTACTTAAACTTGCTGTTCGGGCTATTAGAATGTTCGAATAATTAGATCAAGTACAGTAATAATAACTAGTGGTGATGAAATCATCTATGCCTGTGCGGGGCAAGCCTTCGCGAAAGTCAAGATCTCTTTGAAAGCATGAAGGCATAGATCGAGCTGGAGTAGTATGTCAGTTACACGAGTAATAGCATAGCTAGGCCTAAAAAGCTACCTTGAGAGTGAAAGTATCATAGATTGCTAGTAGTCCAATGATGTACTGTAGTAGTGTAGTCATCACGACCATCATGAGTCCAAGTACCTGTAGCCAGGGCATTGTAGACTACACTCCATGCAGTCGTCTTCATGCTCAGGGAAATAGATCTACCAGTGATGTTAACTGTGGACCCAGTGTAGTCCAAAACTCATCTTATCCAGTTTCATGCCTTTGTGTAGTATAGTGCTAATGCGTGTGCATGCGCATGACAACCATTACCTAATGCGTTCAAAATTTAACTCTCTTCCCGCTGAAATGATCACCCCACAAACACATATATACATGTACATATAAAACCGCTTCCTGTCCCTCGTGTATTCATTCGGGGCTCACTCAGGCTCGCCCCGAATAATATTCTTGCCTGCAGTGTTGGTGTAACAATAACAAGCGTACTTGCTATGCAAATTAGTATATATTACCAAACCAAGAACCTCGATACTCTTAATTGCTAACTGCTAATGATTCTACATAGTGAGGTTTCTGCATGTAAATGTAAGGAGCTGTTCACACTCCTCTTTACTTAGTAGTATGTAATCCAATGTTTACCCCCTTCCGAGAGACTTTATGTCCAAGGTAGTACACTCGCTCTTGCAGAAAAGCAGACTTGCTCGGCTTGAACTTCAGCCCGGCTCCCCTCACTCGTCCAAAGACTTCTCATAGATTGCAAAGGTGCTCGTCAAAGGCGTGTTCTACTATAATCACGTCATCAATGTAGACTAGGCACTGCGACATCTGCAGACCAGCTAGCACCAGGTCCATCAACCTCTGAAATGTACTGTAACAGGGCCATTACATAATCCAAATGGTAAAACATTAAATTCATACAATCCGTAGGGCGTGCAAAAGGCAGTTTTTTTCCCTATCTTTCTCCCCCACCTCTACCTGCCAATATCCACTCACCATATCCAGAGTGGAGAACCAGCAAGCACCTGACAGGGTGTCCAAGGTGTCATCGATCCAAGGGATGGGATATGCGTCCTTCCGGGTGACGGCATTTAGCTTACGGTAGTCTACGCAAAACCGATGAATGCCATCTCGTTTTCATACCAGCACAATAGGCGAAGCCCAGGGGCTATTGGACGGTCGACTTACATCCTTCTTCTCCATGTTGGCAAGTAGGTCTTTGATTTCTGCCTTCTGACACACTGGTACTCTGCGGACAGGCTGCCTGATCGGTGGGGCACTACCTGTATCAATGTTGTGCGTGATTCGGTCAGTACGACCCAGTTCACCTCATCAGCAAATATGTCTGCAAATTCCATCAGTAGTTGAAGAAGCTGTTCCTTCTGCTCAGCCCCAAGATCGCTCGCACACTTCTCTACCATCTTGCTGAGTGCTTGTCGCTTTGTCCGTGATACTTCTCTTGCCACGGGTTGCACAGCCAGAATGGCTTGACGGGGTTCGTCGTTAACCCCTTCCACCATAGCTATCTTGGTACCTTTGTACACCACCCGGCTGTCTGGACTGGAGTTGAGCACTCTGACTGGCACCTGGTCACAGGTAGAGTTCACCAGTCCATTAGCGATCTTTACAGGCAACTGCTTCATTCTGCATTCCTGCAATAGCCACGTCTGACCCCGTACCTTCCCATTGACTCTAGCCATGGTTCCAGCATACTGAACGGAGGGATAGTCAATGTTTCGTCGATGGTTACTCGTGCTTGAATGAGTTCCGGATCAGGTGAAGAGTCTAACAGGGAGACAGCTACTCCTCACTCAGGAAAAGTAAGGTTGCGATCTGCCATCTCCAAGGTGCAATTATTTGCCTCCAGAAAGTCCAGCCCGAGTATAACCTCTGACGTCAAGGAGCGGGCCACCAACACGGGGCAGTGAAAAGTCTCACCAGCAAAGTTCAACTCGACATTTGAGACCCCACAAATGTGGAGTGGGGTACCCTCGACCCCAACCAGACGACATCCCATCCATGGCTCCAGGGAACACTTCCCACAGTGGGTTTTCTCCCAGAGGGTCTCATCCAGCACAGTGATGGACGCACCGGTATCCACGATAAAGGTAGTGAAAACCCCGTTCACTGTCCCCAATAAGCGGTAGGAGTGAGTCACAGGGAGTAAGGACACAGGCTCTGGATCCTGCCTGTCTGCTCCGGAGGGTAACGGTTGTGACGCACATCCTCAAGCATAGTGCCCTTCTCGATGGCACTTTCGGCATACAATTACTGGCCTCCAGCCAGAACTTCCCCTTGGTGCAGCTGGGGGTCCCTTGGGCAGCTCGTATGCTTTGGCTTCCAGCTTTTCCAGGCGTTCCATCACCTTATCTCAGTTCACTCCCAGGCGTGATCCTGCTGACTACACCAGTGTAAGGAGCCGTTCACACTCCTCTTTACTTAGTAGTATGTAATCCAATGTTTATTGATAGAAAACACAGATAGAAATCTAAAATCAAAAACGACACACAACTCAATCTCAAGATCTTAGACACGTGATCAGAAAGTTCTGGAAGATGACATAAGAATATACTAACACACATGCTCACTAACACGATTAGCGCTTGTATTCTTGATTTCAATATACTTTCTGCAGTAGTTGCACATGCTAAGGCCATGATAATAAAATAACTGATTTCTCAGACACACAGCTTTCATAGTATGCGGGAGGGCGACAATTTTTTTTGTGCCATACTAGATAGGATCAATGAATATCATCAACTGCATGCACAAAAAAGGTTCATGATCCTAGCATAGCCTTACCAAACTGTGAATATCAATCAAAATTACTTTCTCTGGAGCCTTATGGACACTCCTTTTAGTCTGTCACCAGTACAAACATCGTAGCTAGCTAACAACTGGACTAGCAGCTAGCGATTATTAGCTACTTCTTGCACACACGAGCGCGAGGTACTAGGTCAAAGGTGCGATCATGTGATCAATTTGACCTTTGACCTAAAAATTAAAAAGTGAGCTGAAAGTCAAAAAGAGGATGCGGGCGGGTCTGAGAAACCAGTAATTTTATTACTATGGCCTAATGTATTTGCTATAGCTAGAGTAGTCTGCATGTTGCAAATTTGCAAGCTAAGCTAGCAACACTGTTACTGTTAGCAGGGTTATAGAGTAACCACATGAATGCACTACTTCACGCAACTCCATAATACATGTAGTACCACTGCCAAATCAGCAGATCTAGTACAAAGCAAAGCTAAGAAGCGACCAGTGATGTGTCAGTAGAGTAATAAGAACTATCACTATAGCTACACGCTACTAATCTTGAATGAAGCACTTGCTGTCTCCTTCATTAAAATTTAAGAGCTTGTCAAGAAGCGAAGAAGGCCATGGTGGTTAGCAAATACTGCCTGAACCATTAAACGAAGCAGCTTAACGACACCATGTTTTCAATGTATAAACCAGGCATGTAGCAGCTAGCGTGGTAACAGATACACACACAGAACCACTACTGTACCCCTCGCATATGCACTAAGTGTTAAGGATATGGGATAGTGTTCTGCCCATGCATGGTCAAAGTTCACATGAATAATAAATGAGAGTTATATTCCAGTTTACGTCCACATTCTTTGCACAGTCAAGGCACAGGTAAGTAGCTCTCCTGATGCCTGCCACATGGACCACAAAAACAAAAAGCAAACCTGCCACTCTCCGTCTGTAAGCATGGGTCATAAGTATTGCAATTTTCTGCATCAGTTTTTGCCAAGGCAAACAGCTTACAAGTCTCTACAGGTCCAAGTATAGAGCTTGAATTCCATCAAGTTGAACAGAACAGAAAGCGAACATAAAACTTACTGATCAGCTGCCATGCAACTCGCTTGATGGTGGCCCTCCAGGATAAACCTTGTCTGATGATTCACCATCTTCGAATTTTTGAAAAAGCACTATACTTGACCCTGTTCCGATCGATGGACTACCATGAACAACAGCGAAGTCAGTTCGTTCGAGTGACCTTTAAAAGTTGATGCAGAAATTTTGACTTTTGTTTACATCTGGAAATGGTCGACAGTTCATTCGCATTTCTGACTACTGTATACTTTCTAATATAGGCGCCCCCAAAAAATAATTACAGATCGTGCAGGCGCCTCCAATTAGAACCGAAAAATTCACGAGCAGGTCAAAGGGCGCCTAAATTAGGGAGGCGCCTAAGAGCTGCAATTAGAACGGTTCTGGAAGTTTTGCCAGAGCACAAGCGCTATCACTAATCGGTCCTATTTAGTGGCAGTGAATATCATAGTGGTGAGAACAACAAAAATATGGTTCTAGTTTCAGTTCTTTTTGGAAATTTCATTTTGATCGCTGAATCATTCTCGAGTTGTCGGTACCATAGCCATCAGAACGATTGTCTCTAACTCCAGAAAGACATCAAAGTAGTCGGTAAGTGCCTATGTAAATGTAGGAGACAGCTTAGTTTGACATCTAAACTGCTAGCTCGATAGATCAATCGACGGTACGGTACGGTACCGAGGTATTGCCATGGCATATTCGCGGCGCGTGGCAATACGTTCCAATTAAATAGGCGCCGCCTAAAAATAATTGATGTCCGGAAAGGCGCCTTAAATTAGAACCGAAAAAATTGCGCAGGTCCCAAAGGGCGCCTAAATTAGGGTGGCGCCTATATTAGAACATATACGGTAACTGTATTAAAACGTACGTGAATAGTGTCCGTGCGCAATCATTCAGCCGCGTCGAATACTATCCCGCAAAACAGCCACAGCACCACAGATTAAGGAGGGGGGAGAGAGATTGGAAACGCCCGATACATACCCATGATAACTTGCAATTCTAGGTGCGTTTCACTTTCATTTTTTTCACTAATTGACGCTTGGAGTAAGTGGATTGTCACATATTATTGGTATGGTTCTATAGCTTGTGTCTTAATGATCACTTTGACATGCACAAGTTGTACTACTCTCTAATTAGAATTTTAGTAACTGCTTTCCTGTAATCTTGATCGATCATGGATATGAAGGTGCAAGGCTCAAGGAGCGGTAAGGCGCTAGGCATAGGCGAGCTATTCGCTAGCTCGTGCAGCACTAGTGCTCCGCTGGATCGATCATAGATATACTATCATACGAACGCTTCCGAACAAGGCTCGAGGAACGGTAACGTACAGATCATAAAATTATGCCGAGTACTGAGCTAGCTGCTGCCAACAATAAAACTTAGTACTCGGTTTTCTCCCTAAGAGGAGTCTCATGGGCCGCCTAAATAATACTATTATGAATGCAAGTTAATGAGGGGCGTGGCTACTAATTTTGACACCTCCATTAAGCTTCCACTTAATTACACTGGACAGAAGTTGTGATAAGATACATGTAGCATTGATAAATTACACTAAGTACAATAAAAAAAGAACAGAAACAAGTATTCAAAACAATTGAATAAAATTGAAGAATGAATGAAGTAGGGATGGCAGGATCAAAAAGTACACAAACAAGAGATAATCGTATCTACTATACATCCCTATGCTTGCTTTTTGAGAGGTACAAAAATAATCAGTAATAATGTGATTGAATCAAAATTGATAAACTCGAACCATTATGACAACTAGGGAACAACCTGAATATCTCCCACATGCCGCACTCAACAAACATGTCAACATTAATAGGTGCATAATAGTCGAGAAAAGCAAGCATAGGGATGTATAGTAGATACGATTATCACTTGTTTGTGTACTTTTTGATCCTGCCATCCCTACTTCATTCTTCAATTTTATTCAATTGTTTTTTATACTTGTATACAATTAGTGTACATCAGGCCCTATTCTCCTCCCTTCAGCAAGAAATGGAGTAGCTACAGTATCAGCATGTTTTTTTCTGAACTAGAATGGCTCTGAAGGGTGGATCAGCACTTCGAGGTAAGTAGGATTGTCTTTTCATAAGATGTTCAGTATTTCTGTAGATTTTTATTCTTTTCCTGATTCTTCATGAGAGAATGCCGAACTAGCAATTTCGCCAACTTTGATTTTTGCTCACCTTTTTGGGCAAAGGTACGTAGCCAAAGCTATTTTAACTAGACCTGCCATTAGATAAGCAGGTAAAGCAGTGTGTGGACATGTATGACTGAAGGACTTTAATTTCTTACAGGTTGTGAGATATAGCACCCTCGAACTCCAACACAGGATAGATGAAGACTACTGGACCCCATAAAGAAACAAGAGTTTCATAACCTGTATAATTTTGTTATTGTGCATGTGAAATTTATACCCCTGTTTTGGTAAATTGTGTTTACTGCCAATTTTGATTTTTGGGCACTCTGTATACTTACTGTACCTTACCACCAGTTCTACAGCATGTGGCCCTGGGGTACTACAACTCCATGCACAAAGGAAGAAAAATCAACTTAAAGATTAATTAAACTTTATTCATCCTGGACTGGATTCTGGCAGGTACAGTGGCCGTTCCCGGTATCATAGTTCGTGCAGTAAGAGCGCTCCATAGACAGTAATGGAGATACTAATTGAGCTTGATAAACCACTCCTGCTGACATAATTGAGCGTGGGCACTGCGGCGCGAGTGCATGCAAAGAAATCAGGCCAAATTTATACCCCTGAGTGCAGATTGAGCCATGATACATGCATGTACATCAGTCGAAACATATTATCATAGGCCCTCAGATAGACATGTAGAGATCAGAAGACTAGTCTTATGTACCATCCCAAGCTCTGGATGTATTGCATCACCAGCCACGTGGTCTGGTACACGAGACTAATCAGAAGACCTGTCAGAAATTCAGAAATAATGAGATCAGTCAATTTCAAACTAGAGCTCTGTAGAGCACATACCCCGCGCGCTCTGTAGCCACTGTAGCGTAGTACTGCAACAATCTGATCTGCGGCAGAGCTGTTTTATGACCTGACGACCCTTTCCAACACTGAGGTTGAGCATGCGCAATCGCATCAGCATGCATGCTAATGAAAGAGTAGGTGTGGTCGATAAACCACAGGCATGTTGAACAGAAAATGCACGATTTGTAGCACCAGTAAGCCTTATTGAGCAATTCGAAGCCGGTACAACCAGTTTTTCGCCGATATCTACCGATTGGTTGTACTTACAGTACACACAGACGCCTAGAACTCGAAATCTGGCGATTTTCGTGCCGACGGCGACGACGACAACAGACTGACAAACCGATTGCTTTACCCCTTGCGCATGCGCGCGGGGTAAATATCAAGTTTTTGCAGACTAGTCAGGCAAGCCAGCCCCTTCACAATAGCAGGAAGGAAAGGTCTGGTGTCGTGCCTTCCTCCCTCTTGTGAAATTAAGGACTGCTAGCTGGGGACAAGATTAATACTGCCCTCCAGCGTTTTCCTGCACGCAGCATTGTAATGTCACCTTCAACGCTATTTTATATGCTGACAAGTCCGCCAGAGCTAGTGTTTGATTAATATTGTTCCAACATATTAAATAGCACACTTTAAACTTCACACATATATACTTCAACTAAGGAATTAGCATTTTAATACAACTTACAGACATGACTATTTCGACTGCCCAATTAGCTTAGTGCGCCAGATCAATAAAGCCACCATCAAGAAACCACCACAACCCTGTACCAACACTGATCAACTGCACATGCCGCACCGAGCGTATGTTTTGGACCGGGTCAAAGGTCAAATCGTGCGCTTTAACCATAGATCATATAGGTTACGTAGTCTATATGATCTATGGTTAAAGCGCACGATTTGACCTTTGACCCGGTCCAAAACATACGCTCTGTAACGGTCCAAAACATACGCTCTGTAACGCGGATCGGATGTGTGTTATTCAGGAAGTAAACCCGGAAGTTAGTTGTAAGTGACATGATCTAGCCGCAGCTGCACGATAATAATACGGTTATGTACAAATTTATATTGCCATATGCAGGAGGGGGCGGGGACTAGGGCTACGTAAGAGTACAGTATTTTATATGGACTTATGCACCTGTCAGTGGTATGCCCCACTACCCGTACATGGGGCCGATGTGGGGCAAAGTGGGGATTGTTCCTTTCGAATTTCAATAAGTCCCCACCCCTGGGGCACTTCAAGCTATGCAAAGCCCCCACATATTCTATTCTTTGTTGCCAGCTGGCTTACTTCTTGACCTATGCCCATTGTGTTAGCTTCAACATTATTGATTAGCACTTGATTTTGGGCATGACAATGCCCCACCCCTAGGGCAGGCTTGATTTTGCATATCTCCTACATTGTCCCCATATTTGCCCCATGTAGGGGTGGTGGGGCATACCATTGACAGGTGCATTACAGGTACTATAACGCTTAAATTGCGGTGCCGTACTGGCACTGTAGACACAGCGATTCAAAAATGCCCTACAAGATGTTGTTGATGATCCTGGCTTTCAATTGCCATCACCATCCACCATTGAAGCCCATAAGGATGCTGTCAAATTACAACGGTGGAGTCTAGAATCAACTTCACGGCCAATCAACTACCGAATCCTCACCACTTTTCTAAGAGGACTACTCGATTCTTTTAGCAGTTGTTTGGTTCAAAAAAGTACAGTACCGAGAATAAACCGTGAAAGGATATGGGAAGCATTCCACCAGTTGAGAACACATTCAGACTTTGTGAAAAGATGGCAGCAGTTTCTCACCGCGAGCATTGGCAGCAAATCAACCCCTATCCTGTATCAAAACATTAGTGATAGACTCTTTAGGATTTTACTGAAGCAAAAGTTATGTGTAACCACCAAACCAGATGATACAACCTATACCCCAACCCTAACTTACGAAGAACAAAACGCACTTAGGTACGCTGCCGGGTATATCCCTAGAGCCCTAAGAACGAAACTGGATCGGTCTGGCCACGAGCACAAAGTCGAATTAATTTTGTGCTTAACCGAGCTTACAGAAGATGAAGAAGAAAGTCCACACGAATCAAAAGACTGGGAGAAGGTGATTGATATATAGAGGAGGTTTGATTCATGTTAACCACAACGTCTTCATGCTAATTACGTCCATGGAACTTCAGCTTCTCAAACAGTTTCGTAGGATAGAGTTTGGAGAGAATGTTAATCTAAGACAAAGTACCATTCCATTGATCTTAGTCGACAACGATGTACAATTTTACTGGTCAATCATTTCTGCAAGCTGGGAACAAGAAGTACAGAAGGCTCTTTTATCAATGATAGCAGATTTATGGATCACGATCCGTGGTTTCGCCTATGCTAATGGATGGGTCGAAAGGCACAAAAGGGAGACAAAAACCTGTGTCCAGAAAACTAAAGGTGTCAGAAAGCACCTATTAAGTAACCCAAATAGCTAAATAATTGTTGTACAGCAGTTTATGCTAGTTAATAATTATTGTTAACGATTGTTAATAATTTTTCTTCTCTTTGGGAGAGGCACATTTTCTTTGTCGTTGATGTCTATTGATTCGTCCATTTTATTTCCGCGACAGTTTCCTTTCTTCACATTTCCGCAAAGGTTGTTGATAACTCTCAAAGCCTGGGTATTTCGGCAAAAGTCAAGAACACTAGGATTGTCATGTGCACCACCCCTCTGTCGCTGGCAACCGAAAAACTTTTCCAAGGGGTCTTGACATAGCCTTTGACTTAAGAATACCTTAACGCCAGGGAGAGTAAAGAGGTACTCAACCAGTTCAATGAATGAATGAGCTGCAAAAAATAAAATTAATGTCAATAATAGTTACATTAATTTATTACAAGTTCATTTACCAGTCATTCTTAGGCCAAGAAGAGTTTCTCGACTTAATATCATTCGTTTCTGCTCACAGGGTTTAAAACCTTCCCTCTTGCTTACACTCTCTTCCCATTTGTCGAGGTAAGGAAGAAATTCCCTTTCCAACCACTGATGAAATAAATTTAATAATTATTGTACCACATGTACTAAATTTTATAATTAGCTACCTTCAATCGAAAATCTTCACTTGACCTGAACGGAGACTGAAATGGCTTCCTGTTTACCTTTCCATTTGTGAAGTTTGACACATTCAGAGTGTCAAAGTACTTGTCGAACATTTCGGCAAATTTTGCACTGCCCTCACAAGCTGTGCCTCCGAGTAGATACAGTGCCTTGGAGACTGATTCACTTAGTACCTATACAACAAGGACAGGCAGTGGAGTGGTATCAGACAGACAGACAGACTACCGTACCCTAGCTGGTGCATGCATGTGCACAGAACGTTATCTACAAATAAAAAATTTTATACCTGTGTTGCAAGGTCCACTCTCATCTTCGAGAATGAACTCAAGTACATGTCCTCATACTTGAGCTTTGGAAGGATGCTTAATCCAGCCTGACGTCTGGTCTGTTCGTACAGGGTCACCAAATGCTGCCAGAGTATCTCCTTTCCATCATTCTGTGCATGGATATATTATACAGGTAGAGTATACACCTATTATTTTGTCATGAATATCGACTTGCTTACCCACAAAGTTCTACACTTTGATGCCCAACAATTTCTTGTTGTCTTCATGAGATGAGGTGGGTCAGAAAAGAAGAAAAAACTTCGATCATCTGTAGCATATGGATTTTTCACCTTATACACCAGGCTTGCATTTGTGTCATGAAGCTTGATAAGTCGGCGGTTTGTAGAAGCACCGTCACAAGTTACTCCCAGCACCTAGAACAAAATTAATGTTGACAGAAAATTTAACTAGTTATGCATGATTGTAGGATTTAATTACCTTAAACCCACATCTTTCAAGTCTGTAAACTGCCTCCCAGAAGGGATCAAATAAGAGATCCGCTGTCACATTCTTACAGGAAAATTGGGCATATGCAAATCGAAGGCTGGTGAAGAGCCCTCTAACCATGAAGACCATCATGGTTTTGGCCAACTCTGGACGTCTGGGAGTGGAAAATTGCTGAAGTGAGCGTTCATACTCAAGAAGATGAGAATTGGTGTCTCCGATGTTCACGAAGCCAACAAGTGCACCTGTAGTCTTATCAAAAACCAGATTCTCCCTGATGTGCATTTCATCCAGGAGCAAGATGACACATTTCTCATAGTCCTCACAGGTAAGGATTTTACCTGCATCCATGAGTTGCTCGTCAACATCAACACTGAAGCCTGTTGTAGCTGGAATGTAGTGAGTGTAGTCGCGCAGTGTACGTTGCGATGGGAGAGAAATGCATCCAGTTGATCTTAATGTCTCGTATGCTGATTGCGACTGGTGTCTGAGATAAAGACACCAACGAATCATTAGTGGGTGCCATCTCATAGAGTTAGCATTACGTTGCCGTGCAGCATTAAGCTGTTGTTCCCAAAATAGTCTCTGAAATGAGTTTTGGTGGCAGGTAGGCTTCTTCTCTTCTTCTTCTTCCATTATCTTCTCTAAGTCCTGGTGTATGTCACTATCAACTGTAACTCCAATACTTTCTGATTCTTCAGCTACTTTTGCTTTCAGTCGCATATTTTGCTTCCTGATTCTGCTGAGCTCTTGTTGAAGGTTTGCCATTCGTTTCTTCATTTCTTCTTGAGAGAGACTACTGTAAGGGGCACGACTTGAGACGGACACTCTGATCTCACTGGATCTAGACATCAAACGTTTTTGACGGATTCTCAGATTGGATCGAAACGACGAGCAAGCTGTACAGCGTTTACTTTTGCTGCCTGATGGCAGAATGAATTCACAGGAACTCGATCTGATTGTTGGCTGTTGCAATGACAATGAATCTTGGTAAGCAACTTGCTTTCCTGTAATAAAATAACAACAATTGACGTGGTGATAGCTAAAGCATGCATGTGGGCGGTGGGCCTTAATTATAACAATGTTAGTACCTGCTCGATCCTTGAAAGCTCCTCCATTATTCATGTCAACAACCGCTTGGAATTCCGTTGCAGCATTACCTGCACATAACTGCCCAGTCGAGACAATATGCAGGGCCCTACTCACATCTTGCAAGCATGTGAGCGTATCAGGAAGGGAATCAAGTGCTCTACATTCTACCTTGAACACCGTAGCATGCCAACGTCCAGGTAAAATTGTCATCAATTGTGATGACGCAGGCTGGAGCACCAAGAATGGAATGTAGATTAAACTTGGCAAGCACGATCTTTTCTGGGGAGGGGTGAGACTGTGTTAAATTAATCCAGTCATCAGGTAGACTACCCGTCTCTCTTGTCAGTCTAGACTGAAGATGCGACAGATTGCGTACTGGGCATTCTCGGTACGATGAGGCAATGGGTAGAGAGACCACAAGCTCAGGAGGTGTAATCAGGTACAAAGGAACCAACACTCGATAAGCCATTACATGCTTGCTAAGAGATATCGAAATGGGTAGAGAACGAACAGCATACTTCTTTCTCTCATAATTCTTGGGATACCTAAATCTCAATTTGCTTACTCCCATATCTGCAATATCATTGTGCATAGTATACATTAAGGAAATGAAGGGTGAATGCCCACTTTTGAACTAGATATTCTGTAATAAATATTTAATACCAAACCAAATATCCTAGTTAACCTCATATAAGGGACGTAAAAGTGATTGAAAATCCAATAATTTTATTTCTGACATCAGTTTATGGAACTCCACAGTCCTACAAAGTCTGCCTAGCTATATCCACTACTGAGTCCTTTTTCACCCCCATGGCAAGTATTTTCCACAGCCACCACAGCCAACCACCATCTAACCTCATATTAACACTCTTACACTTCATTTTTAACTCATGAATGAGCATTGTAGAGTACTTAGTTTTAAGCTACAGTCCGAAAAGAAGAGTCTATACCTTTGCTGCATAACAAACTGCCCCAAATATGCTGTGTAAATAGGTACGTTGCTTCTTTATTTGCTTTATCTACTCAGCGTGCATCAGCGCTGTAAGTTGGCATGCTTAGAAGCTACCTGAAACGCCCACACTCGTTAAGTCCTGACCACTTCCTTCTTCTCGGGTACCGCGAATATTTGCTCCAGACAACCTTATCAGGAACAATCATCGGCCGCACTCGGTTGCCTAGAACACTATGGGGCGGCGCGCGCGTTTCCAATCCCGGTTACGTAGTCTATATTATCTATGATTAAGGTTACGGGATAGTGTTCCGCCCACGCATGGTCAAAGTTCACATGAATAATAAATTAGACAGTTATACAGTCGAGCCTCCGAACAAAGGACACTTTGGGAACGGGCCTCTTGTCCTTTGCTCGGAGGTTGTCCCTATCTCGGAGGTTCATGATTTTTCAACCCATTTTGATTATATTGTGATGAACTGGCTCTATAGAACACTAATTTGTTATGATTTGTAGTTGTGTACCATATTATTAATAATGTCTCATGGACTTATTATCCTCACGTAACCTAGTCTGTTCATTCTCACCTAAGCCCTTATTTCGTTGCCATCCCTCCATATAAATAGCACCCCTTGCATTCTATCAGTCAGAGTCTCTCATTATCCAATAAAGTCTGCTATTTCATTGAGGAGCTAGCTACGCACTGCGGTAATCCAGTACAGTGGTGTCAGGAGTGGGATTGCAATGGTTACTACTAGATCTGCCTCAAAGATGGAAGAGCAGTTGCAGTTGCTGATAGCGAAAATGGATGAGCAGGCTGAGCAGCTACAGTTACTGACCAAGCAGCAGTCACAAAAAGTGGATGAGGTGGCTAGAAAGCAGGAGGAGACTCAAGAACAAGTGCGATCTATGGCAGGGGACTTAGACTCCGTCAAGACGACAGTGCACGGGCGACTAGGAGAGGTGGAGGAAGCCGTTTCCAACGTAAAGAAGTCGCAAGCAGAGCTGGGGGAGAGACAGAAGACCCTTAAAGCTGAACTTCATGATGAATTATTGCGAGAACTTTCGGGAACAGTTGACAGGACAGGTCTACGTCCTACAGCCCTACCGTTTATCCCTGCGGAGGGAACTACGCCTGAGACAGCAGCAGCTAGTGGATCTAGCGAGGGAAGCACGTTAAGCTCCCATGGTCCTGGGGCTGGAAACCCAGCCAGTACTGCCATGCAGCGACCAGCCCCCTTTGACGGAAAAGGGACGTGGGATGCGTATCACACGCAATTTGAGATGCTGGCCCGAATCAACAAGTGGAATGATCTAGACAAAGCTGCCTACCTGGCGATCAGCTTGAGGGGCTCTGCTTCCACGGTGCTGGTGAACCTACCCCCTGATCATCGGCAAGACTACAAAGCACTTACAGCAGCGCTGCAGGCCAGATTTGGCTCCGCCCACCAGACGGAACTAAACCGAATGAAATTAAAGGCCCGTACTCGTCGGAGAGAAGAAAGCCTCCCGGAACTGTCGGAAGACGTCGAGCGACTGGTTCGACTTGCCTATCCTGATGCTGCTGAGTCGATGGTGGAAGTGCTGGCAAAAGATCAATTCATTGATGCCCTACCGGAGGAGGATATGCGCTTGCGGATAAGGCAGAGTCGTCCCGCAACACTGAGAGCTGCATTGGAGACTGCACTGGAGCTCGAATCATACCAGTTGGCAAGCAAGCAGAGGGCTAGAGTTGTACAAGAAGTGCAGTTGGAGAAGCAGCCAGTACAGCAGCAGGAGTGCACTCCATCCAAGCAGAATGCAAATGCAGACCTTCTACAGCAGCTGGTGGAGGCACTGAGACTTAGTCAGGAGCCTGCTGGATCTTCCCCACAGAGGTTCAGAAGAGAGAGGGCACAAGGTGGCAGGAGCAATCTAATCTGCTGGAATTGTGAGCAGAAGGGCCACCGGAGGAAGGACTGCCCAGAGCTGAGGAAAGAAGAGGTTTCCCATTCGGGAAACGGGAACTAGCCGGGCTTGCGGGGCAAAGTCCGGCTGAGAAATCTCAAGCCCCTGTTGAAATTTTTAAAACTGGTTCCATTTATGCAGGTGGTAGCAGTCTTACTATTCCAGGTACCGTCAACGGAGCAGCCTGTGAGATCACAGTGGACACCGGCAGCAACATATCTATTGTGAGACCAGACATCTTGAGTGGCGAGGACCAGAACCTCCTTGAGCCAGTGAATAGCTGCCTCAGGACAGTCACTGGGGAGAGAGCACCCATTCATGGGAAAGGCCAACTGCAGCTGGGTATTGGATCCTTGCTGGTACCTCAAGAGTTGTGGGTAGCTGATATTCACGATGATTGCATTCTTGGTCTTGACTTTTTACAGTCCCATGATTGTCTTGTTAATCTCAAGGAGGGAGCACTGACAATTGCTGGAGAGGAAATTCCGCTGAAAGAGCAACCAGCTGCTACAGAGGCCACTTGTTGCAAGGTTGTGCTAGCAGAGCATGTGCAGCTCCCCCCTCGATCAGAAACCGTAGTTCCTGCGAAGATAGAAGGAGCCAAAGCTAGCTACCAGTGGGGACTGCTTGAGCGATCCACAACGTCGGCTAGTATTGATGGTGTACTGGTAGGAAGGACGCTGGTGAATATTCAGGAACAACATGTCCCACTACGAGTGGTTAACCTCTCTCATCAGCAGCGAATGATCAGTAAAGGAGCTGAGCTGGCTCACTGTGAGAATGTGAAGTCCGTTCATATTCCTGAAGCCAATGTCCATGAGCGGCTAGCTGGTGATGTTAGGAAGATGCATGTCGGTGAGATACTTCCACCACATCTGAAGGAGTTGTACGATCGCAGCACTAGTGATCTGGCAGAGAACGAATGCCAAGAAATACACAAGCTCTTATCTGAATTCTCCGACATTTTCTCTACAGGCCCACATGACTTGGGACGCACTGATATAGTGCAACATCACATTCATACTGGAGAAGCAGCGCCAATACGGCAGCAGCCAAGGAGGCTGCCACTGTGTAAGAGGGAGGAGGCAGAACGGGCTATCAAGGAAATGAAAGAGTTAGATGTGATTGAGCCATCCACAAGCCCCTGGTCCTCACCCATAGTCCTTGTGAGTAAGAAAGATGGGAGTACCAGATTCTGTGTGGACTACCGCAAGCTGAACAACGTCACACACAAGGACTCTTATCCTTTGCCTCGTATAGATGATACCATCGAGGCCCTGGCTGGAGCAGAGTGGTTTTCTACCCTTGACCTCAAGAGTGGATATTGGCAAGTGCCCTTGGATGATCCCGCTAAGGAAAAGACAGCCTTCTCGACTGGAAGCGGATTGTGGCAGTTCAAAGTAATGCCATTTGGGCTATGTAATGCCCCAGCAACTTTTGAGAGGCTGATGGAGCAAGTACTCCTCGGACTGCCCACATCCATTGCTCTAGTCTACCTGGATGATATTGTTGTGCCAGGATGTACCTTCTCCCACCAGATTAGCAATCTACGCCAAGTATTCAAGAGTTTGAGGAAGTCCAAGCTCAAGCTTTCCCCTAAGAAATGCGCACTCTTTAAACGAGAGGTGAAGTTTCTGGGCCACACAGTGAGCGGAGAAGGAGTTGCGCCAGATCCAGGCAAAGTTGAAGCAGTTGCTCAATGGCCCCGCCCCACTACACCTGAGGAGATCAAAAGATTCCTCGGACTCTGCTCATACTACCGGCGCTTTGTACCCTCCTTTGCTGAAATCGCACACCCTCTGCATCAGTTGGCTACGGCCAGTCCCTTCGATTGGACACGGGAAGCAGAAGACGCCTTTCAGAAATTAAAGCTGGCATTAACAAACCCTCCCATCCTGGCCTATCCAGATCCAAATCATGCGTTCATCCTTGACACAGATGCAAGTGCATTTGGAATTGGGGGTGTGCTATCTCAAAAAGTTGACGAGCAAGAAAGAGTCGTAGCATATTTTAGCCGAGCACTAACCACAGCTGAGCGTCATTATTGTGTGACACGGAAGGAGCTGCTGGCAATGCTGAAGTCAATTGAGCACTTCCATGCATACCTTTATGGTAGGAAGTTCCTACTCCGCACTGATCATGCAGCACTGCAATGGCTGCTACATTTTCGTCGCCCTGAAGGACAGGTTGCACGGTGGATACAATCTCTGCAGCAATATGACTTCACTGTGCAGCACCGACCCGGTTCTAAGCATGGCAATGCAGATGCTCTCTCAAGACGACCATGTCTGAATGAAGCCTGCAAGCATTGTGATAAGCTAGAATCACAAGAGCAGCAGAGAATCCAGGATGAAAGTGATATTCCTGAAGTTGCTACACTCCGGTTAAACCAATCTAATTCAGTTCACAACAAACCTGCACACGAGCTCCGGCAAGCCCAGCTTAACGATCCAGATATCAAGCCAGTACTCGAGTGGTTTGGAAAAAGCAGCAACAAACCGAGTTGGGAAGACGTTGCACCACACAGCTCTAAGACAAAGATCTACTATGCACAATGGCAGAGTCTGAGAGTCTTTGACGGAGTTCTCTACAGGCTTTGGGAAACTCCTTCAGGAGATGACACTGTGAAGCAGCTCGTTCTCCCAAGGTCTCTTCGGCAAGAAGTACTGCAAGAGCTCCATGATACGCTCACAGCTGATCACCTTGGCAGGGCCAAGACCCTGGGCCGTATTCGACAGAGATTTTACTGGGTCCAGTGCCGGAAAGATGTGCAGGATTGGTGTCGCAACTGTGACCTGTGTGCACAAAAGAGAGGGCCCCAGAAAAAGATCAAAGCACCAATGGGGAAATACATAGTTGGATCCCCCATGGAGCGCATTGCTCTAGATGTACTGGGACCGCTCCCCCTCACAGAGTCTGGAAACAAGTACATAGTCGTCATTGCAGACTATTTTACCAAATGGGTGGAAGCTCTCCCAATACCCGACCAGGAAGCCACCACAATTGCCGAGCTACTCATCAAGGAAGTCATTTGCAGATTCGGAGTGCCCCAGCAAATACATTCCGACCAGGGAAGAAATTTCGAATCGATCTTATTCGCAGAAATGTGCAAATTGCTTGGCATCAAGAAGACAAGGACTACCCCCTACCACCCGGCTTCGGACGGAATGGTCGAAAGATTTAATCGGACCCTTGAGATGCAGTTGTCCAAGTTTGCAGATCACAATCAGAGAGACTGGGATTTGCATCTCCCATTCCTCGTAATGGCATACCGATCAGCTGATCATGATTCTACTGGCTGCTCCCCATCAAAGATGATGCTGGGAAGAGAAATAAAATTACCAATTGATCTGATGTTTGGGCGACCTGAAGAAGAGCCACACCAAGGAGCAAGCGACTATGCACACGCCTTGCAAGAAAAGATGGAGAGAGTTCACAATTTTGCAAGAGAGCACCTTGAAACAATGACCAATAGAATGAAGCAGAAGCACGACTTGCAGATGGAACCTCCACCACTGCAAGAAGGAGATGCTGCATGGCTACATAACCCTCAAAGAAAGAAAGGGTTGACCCCAAAACTACAACGACCATGGCAAGGACCATACGTCATCACAAAGAAAATCAATGAGTTGGTATACAGAATCCAACTCGGTCCAAAAACAAAACCAAAAGTTGTCCACCGGAACCGGCTGTGGAAATACGGCGGAGCTCATGCCCCAGACTGGTACCAACAGGAGACATCAACGCCTGAGAGTACCGATCCCCAGAATGTGGACACAGACACCAATACTCCTGGTGATAAACCAAATCCGGAACTGCGAAGAAGTAACCGAGACAGACGCCCACCTGTGCGTTACGGGACCACCTTGTACTGATTGCTGTGACTTAAGGAGGGGAGAGTGTGATGAACTGGCTCTATAGAACACTAATTTGTTATGATTTGTAGTTGTGTACCATATTATTAATAATGTCTCATGGACTTATTATCCTCACGTAACCTAGTCTGTTCATTCTCACCTAAGCCCTTATTTCGTTGCCATCCCTCCATATAAATAGCACCCCTTGCATTCTATCAGTCAGAGTCTCTCATTATCCAATAAAGTCTGCTATTTCATTGAGGAGCTAGCTACGCACTGCGGTAATCCAGTACAATATTATTCTTAATACAGTGAAACATTTGCATACACACATCAGCGTTATGGAGTTAGCACACACACACACACACACACACACACACACACACACTTTAAAGGGCCATAACTTTAATTGTAAGGTGTGAATCAAAAATCTGTCCCGTCAAATCTCTAGTTTTGACCCATTCTGCATGCAAGTATTGATCTTTGACCTTCCGTTTACTACTTTCATGGATAGGCCTCTATGGCTGTGAGCAAGCCGCCGTCGGTGTTGCCAGTTCACGGGTACGTCCAGCATCAGGGAGCGGCCGCTGGGCGACTAGGAACATTCACCGGGTCTTCACAAGAGATATACAAGAAGCAGAGCTCGGCGGCCATGTAAAAATTGTCCCCCCAAGTGCTCCCAAACCCCCCATGAATTAGATTATGTATTTAAATTTGCTTTCTTTTTTCTACTTAGTGTGGACACGCACATTATGCGCCAATTATACTACCTATTATGCTCTAGATTTCTCTCAATTTTTATCCCAATCTCACTTTTCTGTGAAATAATGCTTTCATACAGTACAAGTTTCTGAATCAAGCTATGGCTATGCTAGTGGGAAATGCTCTCACCACAATCTTTACAAGTATAAAAACAATTGAATAAAATTGAAGGATGAAGTAGGAATGGCAGGATAAAAAAGTACATAAACAAGATTTGTAAGGGATATAATCACATCCACTATACACTAGTCCCTACGCTTGCTTTTCTCGATTATCATGCGTAGCTCAGTGGTAGAGCGCTGGTGGCTCAAGTCAGTGGCCCTGGGTTCGATTCCCGGCGGCTGCCCGGATTTTTTCTCTTCCAGCTAGCTTTAGGATGTAGATGGGGTGATGAGAGTGTGTGTGCCCATCCTTGTTAAGCTAAGAACTTTCATGTAATTACTATTGTTGGGGCTCTGTGCTTTGGTGATTTAATTATCCCGGCAGACTCCGTGAACGTAGTTTGGGTATAGGGTTGACTTTCGCCCTTAAAGCTGGAAGGGGGGAGTTCGGGTGCCTAAGGGTGGTCGTAGCTCAGTGGTAGAGCGCTGGTGGCTCAAGTCAGTGGCCCTGGGTTCGATTCCCGGCGGCTGCCCGGATTTTTTCTCTTCCAGCTAGCTTTAGGATGTAGATGGGGTGATGAGAGTGTGTGTGCCCATCCTTGTTAAGCTAAGAACTTTCATGCACCTAACTTGTTCATTAAGCACTCTTGACTTGCGTGTGGAAGATATTACTGTTTTTGCACCCCTCAAAAAGCAAGTGTAGGGATGTATAGTGGATGTGATTATCCCTTACAAATCTTGTTTATGTACTTTTTTATCCTGCCATTCCTACTTCATCCTTCAATTTTATTCAATTGTTTTTATACTTGTTTCTGTTCTTTTTTTTATTGCTCTCAGTATAATTCATTATTATTTATGGTTTGCTGTCAATATTCCAGTGTAGAAGATGGGAAATGCTGAAGATCATATCTGCTCAAAATTCGTAGCCACGCCCCTATGCCTATGCAATGAAGCAGACTGACAAAGAAGGCAACTTTAGGCGGCCGAAGTAGCGACGAGACTCTTCCGTTTAGGGAGAAAACCAAGTTCTAAGTTTTATTGTTGCCAGCAGCTGATCTGTATTGTGACGGCGTTTGTTACCGCCCCTCGAGCCTTGCACAGGCTCCATGCCATCCATGATCTATCCAGCGGAGCACTAGCACTGCACGCGCTAGCAAGTAGCTCGCTTATGCCTAGTGCCTGCCTAGCGCCTTACCGTTCCTCGAGCCTTGTGTTTCACATCCACGATCGATCGATCCAGCAGAGCACAAGCGCTAGGGAATCGCCGAGGGCGAGGGAGCTGTCACATGACTTCACCATGGCAACACATTCTGAGCATGCGCATTATATCACAAAATGGCGTATCAGACACGCCCAGTGTTGTCAATGCGCCGTACATACCCACTAAATGTCAAGATAACGCGGAATTAGCGTGCCACTGCACTGCGCGCTACTAAATGGAATGGATTTATACTCAAACAAAGATGAGAGGTCAAGGCAATCTTGAGCTAGCCCTGGAAACTAGAAAGAAAGAAAGATTGACAAATTGCCATTTTTTGAACATCTGGTTCTGGCATATACGATTGAGTTGATGGATGATCTTGGTCTTATTAGATAGATAATTTGCTGGAGATTCTGAATTTCACACTTAGAAATTTCATAAAGTTACCTGTTTTGAGATATTTGGGTATTTGTAATGTATTACATATATGGCATATCCGTGCCATCCCTACTTATAGAGTCTACCGACTCTGATTAGACAGAGAGCAGGCAGCAGCATGCCTCAAAGCTGTGGGAAAATACGGTACCGCATTTCCTTGAAATCACTTCATGATACAATCAGGAAGTTCACTGTATGATACAGTTAGCTTTTCGTCCCTAATTTTTTGAGTGGGAGGACTCGTCAGCTGGTCCTACTAATTGAGTGGGTGGATATATCCTCCAAATTGCCCCAGAAGCGCTGATATAAGTCTCTTTTAGCCGCTTACCCTTTGCTGAGCATTTTTAGCGTTGTAGGAGACATGAATGACTCCGTTTGGTATCCGCTGTCGGTCGTCAATTTTAAGGTCAAAGTTCGTGCTTTCAGCCCCACCCCTTCGGCATCAGCCCCTCCCCTGTCCATCTGCGCACGCGCATATTGTCCATCGTGCTCTGCCGAGATAATTGGTAAGTTTTGTGTCTGTCTGTCGTGTGTACTAAGGTACCATTAAATTGCGTGGGCGTGAGCGTGAGGATTGGCTAATTCAATTAGCGAATCATGGAGGGGCGTGGCCGAAGAGGCCATACGAGTGCTTTTGGTCGAAGGTGGGCGTGTCCAGAATCGGCCAGGGATGATTATGCGCGTGTAATTAGCGACCGGAAGTGGCCCCTGAAGAAAACACCAGTAATTGCCCACTTCAAAGCAAGATCAAAGCATTCTTTCTTAACTATTAACCGCAACGACTTAAAAATTACACACTAAGTAGAAAAAAAAGCAAACTTAAATAATTAAATAAATAATTAAATAATCTAACTCATGGGGGGTTTGGGAGCACACTTGGGGGGATAATTATTTTTACATGGGCACGCAGAATGGGTCGAAACTAGAGATTTGACCTGAAAGAATTTTGATTCATGCCTTAGAATTAAAGTTGAAGTTTTCCCATATGTTTGTATAGGAAGCCATGCATTTGCAATGTTTTCGGCCCACGCGCTACGTGAGGGGCGGGGCCACGCGCGCACATCAACGTGACGACCATTACCCACTTTGGTCAAAGTTGATGTATAGGCTGCCTGCTTGCATTGTATGGCTCTACTATGCATCCAGCTCAACTATGTGGTGGTTTCTGGACAATTTTTTTTCTGCTTAGTGTGTGGTCTGCTTGTTATACACTAATTATACACTAATATTATACACTAATTATACACTAATTATATACACTAATTATATACACTAAGTAGAAATTTAAATAAACAATCTAATTCATGGGGGAGTTGGGAGCACTTGGGGGGATAATTTTTACATGGACACGCAGAATGGGCCGAAACTAGAGATTTGATCCTGGGGAATTTTGATTCACACCTTAGAATTAAAGTTACGGCCCTTTGAAGTTTTCCCGTATATGTTTGTATAGGGAAGCCATGTGTATGCAATGTTTTCCGCCCCGTGCTATGTGAAAAACGGGGAATCCCCGTTAGGCGCGCGCACACAAACGTGACGATCTTTACCTACTTTGGTCAAAATTGGAGTATAGGGTGCCTGCTTGCATTGTATGGCTCTACTAAGCATCCAGCTCAACTACGTGGTGGTTTTGGACAATTTTTTTTCTGCTTAGTGTTCTGGTCTCCTTGTTACACACTAAGTAGAAAAAAAAAAAAAGATTTTAATTATTGGGACTCTGGGGAGCGGTTGGGACCGTAAATTTTATATGGGTACGCAGAATGGCCCAAATTACGAACTTTGATCGAGAGACTTTTTTGATTCACGCCCTAGAATTAAAGTTATGGCTCTTTGAAGTTTGTATAGGTAGCGATTCACTTGCAATGTTTGCCAAAAAAAATTTTACGGGCACGCGGAATAAATTTTACGGGCGCGCGGGGTACGTTGACGACCCTTTACCAAACATAATTTGCTCTTTGGGTGCCTGCTTGCATTATATGGCTCTACTATGCATCCAGCTTGACTGTGTGATGGTTTTCGGACCATTTTTTTCTGCTTAGGGTGTGGTCCCCTTGAAATTAAACACTAAGTAGAACACTACTAAGTAGAAATTATACACTAAGTAGAAAAAAATATAGAAAAATAATTCACAGGGGAGTTGAGAGCACTTGGGGAGATCATTTTTATATGGGCACGCAGAATGGGTTGAAATTAGAAATTTGACCTTGGGAAATTTTGATTCACGCCTTAGAATTAAAGTTACGGCCCTTTAAAGTTATCCCATATGTTTGTATAGGAAGCCATTTGTTTGGAATGTTTTGAGTCCCGGTGTGCGTTATTTAGAAAATCGCTAGGCCAGTACATGTATAGGCTACCATGCAGCTGGTAGCATATGCAGAGGCTTGCTGAATGGATGAAGAATCAACAACAGTAGCTGTCTCTTTTTTGCTGAGAGGTAGGTGGTATAATACAGCTATACTGAGTTTTACATTGTGCATGCATGAATGTGTGGGAAAATTTTGTGCTTTTCCCCTATAGCCTTGTGTGTGTGCTGTGGTGATCTTAACTACTAGTAGGAAGTAATCAGGGGCGGATACAGGGGGAGGGCTATGGGGGCTGTAGCCCCCCCCCTCCAGCCTGGCAAAGTTGGGTTTTCAACTACATACAATGCTGTAGCCCCCCCTCCCCCTGCCCTGCCTGGCTCCTTCCCAGTCCCTGGTGGGGTTAGCTTATCAAACATAGCTCAATCATAAGTCAGGGAAAGTAACAAACCTGTCTGGAAACAATGGCTCCACTCTTGTCTAGTCGAGGACTTATTTATAAACGTTAACAATGTTTGTGGGCGTGGTCAGGAAAAATGGGTGTGACTTAGCCTTCAGGACTCCACTAGGAGGTTAAAGGTCAGAGTTCAGTTCCCGCGCGCGCGCTTTGAAGAGCAGCAGTGTGTAGTACATGGCTCAAAGGAGACAGGCTGAAGCAGTTGTGTGTGAGCCAGCAAAGAGGCTCTGTGCTGGAGGCAGCTCTTCAGGGAGGTAAGTCATAAAATTAATTATGGAAATGGTAAATAATATTATAGGGAAACTTGAAAATTCTAAGACAATTAGCTGTACGTGCATAGCTGATATGAACCAGCTGTTAGCATATCTGGCTTCTGGCTGTAGAATAAATTAATAATGTACATCATCAGCTATTCTTGTTTATAACAGTTCAACTGAGCTTGACACATTGAGTATATCTGCTAATCTGGAAGCTACAGTTGCTGACAGCCTGAGCGACCTGGAGGATTCACCTGAATCTGCCACGTATGTGAAATCCCGGTGGTTTTACACCTAGCTTACATTTTTTTTTCTTTTAGGTTGACAGATGAGCAAGAAACTGCTCTTCACCCAGCAGTACTGTCTGGAGATCTTGGCCGTGTTGTAGAGTTGAAGAGGGAACGCCCTCTAACTAAGCATGAAAAGTACCATGTTTTGACCAAGCACTTTGTCCCTTCTGCTTCTTATCGCTTTCCAGCTGCTCAGTTTGGAAAACAGAAGAGGAGCTTTCAGCATAGCTGGCTCAACCTGTACAATGGCTTGGTGTACTCTGAAAAGGAGAATGGAGGGTATTGTAAGTTTTGTGTTCTCTTTAGTAAGGATCCATACTCGGTGCATGGTTTAAACAGTGCCTTGGTCACCTGTGCTTTTACTAACTTTAAAAAGGCAAGTGATAAGTTTCATGAGCACTTTTCTGGCACAAGTAATAGCTCAGCACGTAAGTACCACCTCCAGGCAGTAGAAGTAGCTCAGAGTTTCAAGGCAGTGATGGAAAACAAGCGTTTGTCCATTGACCAGCAGCTCTCTACTGTTCGACAACAGATTGTGGCAGAGAACAGGAAGAAGATCAAAAGCATAGCTGAAACTGTCATTTTCTGTGGTAGGCAAGGAATAGCTCTTAGAGGGCATCGCGATGACTGGAAGCAGCTAAGTGATCCATCTAGTAGTAGTAGTTTAAATCCTGGCAACTTTATTGCACTGCTTCAGTTTAGGGCACTCAGTGGTGACACAGTTTTAGCTGAGCATCTGAGGACGGCTTCTACTCATCGCAATGCTCTCTACACCAGCAAGACCACCCAGAATGAAATCATTGACATCTGTGGCAGTATTGTTCGTGAAACCATTCTTGCACAGATCCGTGAAGCTCGTTTTTTTCTCCATTATGGTAGATGAAGCCACTGATGCTGCAAATGATGAACAGCTTGCGGTCAGCATACGCTATGTAAAGCCCAGTACTAAATGCATTGAAGAGAGGTTTTTGGCTTTCAGTGAATGCTTGACAGGTGTGACTGGTAGTGCTATTGCAGATCACATCCTTCGTCTTCTCGATGAATGGCAGCTTTCAGCATCCAATATTCGTGGGCAGACATATGATGGAGCAGGTGCGATGGCTGGGAAGAGTAGGGGTGCAGCAGCGCGTATTCAAGAAGCTTTTCCAAAAGCAATGTACACGCACTGTGCTGCACATGCCCTTAACCTGTGTGTGGTCAAGTGCTGTTCAGTTGCTGAGATTAGAAATATGATGGACACAGCTGAGAGCATTTGTCGTTTCTTTTCCAATTCTCCAAAGAGGCAACTTGCTCTTGAGAGTTGGATAAATGAAACATCTGAAGGAGAGCAACGTACCAAACTCAAATCAATCTGTAAGACACGGTGGGTTGAGCGACACGAAGCATTTGAGGTCTTTATAGACCTATTTGAGCCTTTGGTCTACTGCTTTGAGCACATAAAGGATTCAGGTGGTGAGTGGAATAGGGAAACAAGAGCGGATGCACAATCACTCTTTCTTGCTTTGAGCAGATTTCCCTTCATCATTTCATTGGTTATAACCAAAGATGTGCTGGCATACACAAAAGCTTTGAGCATAAAGCTTCAAGGCCGTTATGTAGATGTTGTGAGTGCGTACAACCATGTTAGTTTGGTCCTTACAACACTCAAGAGTGCCAGGGAAAACGTTGATAGCGTGCATGCACGCCTGTACGATAGAGCAATGCAAATTGCCTCAACAGTTAATGTTCAAGAATCCCTTCCAAGAACAACTAACAGGCAACAGCACCGCAGTAACACACCAGCATTATCAGCTTCCGAGTATTATAAGCGAGTTATTACCATTCCTGCGTTAGATCATCTAATTGCAGAGATAGATACCAGGTTTCATCATGATTCCTCGTCTGTAGTTTGCCAGATTGTGCTACTCCTTCCAACAACTTTAGTAGAAACAGAGGAGATTCCTACCTCAGTAGATATTGCTGACTTGGTAAGCAAATACAGTGATGATTTGCCTGCTCCCGAATCCATGGACACAGAGTTACACTGCTGGAGTACAATGTGGCGTAGAAGGGCTGAAGATGCTGCTACCTTGAACACTCCTGCTAAAGTCTTGCAGAGCATTGATAGTGACTTTTTCCCTAATCTTGATGTTCTCTTCAAGATAGCGTGCACACTGGCAGTCACTAGTGCTGAGTGTGAGCGATCCGTTAGTCGTTTACGATATCTCAAGACATACCTACGAAGTACTATGACAGAACGTCGTCTAAATGGTCTTGCACTTCTTTACACTCATCGAGATATCCCCTGTAGCGCTGATGAAGTTGTTCAACAGTTTGCCCAGAGGAATCCGAGGCGCATGTGTATTGAATAGTCTGTCTGTATCCCCTAAACTTGAACGCTGACAATATCTACCAATAGTATAATAATTATAGCTAGTTATAACTTAATACAATGTTAATTAACTGCTGCCAATCATTCAAGAATCATGGTTTCAGATTGATAATTATAATATTACACAAATTTTACTCATCTTTAAAAGGGTAATTTATAACTTGCCTGTGTTGCCATGGCTTTGAGTCAATATTGACTTTTGTTGGACGTTTGACCACACCCACTAATTTTCGTTTTATTAGAGACGCTTGTGCCAATGGATTGGTTTTTTTTTGCTTGTACATGTGGCTCAGAAGCCACCAGAAGCGGTCTCAGAGGTTGTAATTTTTAAAATTTTCCTGGGGGGGGCATGCCCCCAGACCCCCCTAGCTTGGGCGTGCTTTCGCACGCCCCCACTAGCTACCTAGCCCCCCCCTTCCAGATTTTCTGGATCCGCCCCTGAGTAATGTGTTGCTGGGGCCACTGCTACTGAACCTCAATTATGAATAATGCTGATCATATACTCTGGGCTCTACTTGTCTCATGCCCAGCCCCGTTTCACACATGCGGAGAGAAGGGGTCTGGCCAAATGTGTATAGGGCCCATGTCGCCCGTGCAACATACAGTGCGCGCCAATCAGACGCACGGATCAAGTCACATGATTGCACGGGCATGAACAGAATGCACATATTAATTAATGATTGTACACTTGCACATTCGTACGAAATATAACCATCGGTATCCAAAGGAATGTTAATTTATTTGCGTTTCTTATTCACACACACCATGAATACGTGACGGCATACATACATTCCTCGGCCATACGGGCCCTATACACGTTTGGCCAGATCCCTTCTCTCCACATGCGTGAAAGGGGGCTGGGCGCGAGACTAGAAGTTTTTTTTCTATTTTATGGCTCTCCTATATGCATTCCACCAGTACTTTGTGGTGTTTTCTGGATAATTATTTTTTTCTGCTTAGTGTATCGTTACACACTAAGTCTATAGAAAAGAAAAATAATTCGTGGGGGAACAGGGAACACTTGGGGATGTAATTTTTACATGGGCACGCAGAATGGGTCGAAAAACGAGATTTGACATGAGAAAATTTTGATTCACGCCTTAGAATTGAAGTTACGGCCCTTTAAAGTTTATCCATATGTTTGTATAGGGAAGCCATGTGTTTGCAATGTTTTGAGTCCCGGTGTGCGTTATTTAGAAAATCGCTAGTCCAGTACATGTAGGCTACCATGCAGCTGGTATTGTATCCAGAGACTTGCTGAATGGATGAAGAATCAGCCACAATAGTTACTCTCCCGTTTTTGCTGAGAGGTAGGTGGGGTAATACAGCTATAGTTTTACATTATGTATGTGTGGATGTGTGGGAAAGTACATCTAGTTGAGAAACATAACTAAAATTGTTTTGTGCTTTTCCCCTAGCCTTATGTGTGTGCTGTGGTGATCTTGAGGACTAGTACGAAGTAACGTGTTGCAGGGGCCACAGGTACTGAACCTCTTCCCTAGCCTTGTGTGTGTGCTGTGGTGATCTTGAGTACTAGTAGGAAGTAACGTATTGCAGCAGCCACTGGTACTGAACCTCAACACTGATCATAATACTCTGAGTTTCTAGGCTCTATTAGGAGCATAGACGGCCTTGTTTCCGATTGTATGGGCATCCAGCTCAACTATGTGGTGGTTTCTGGATAATTTTTTACAGTAATACTCGGGATGACTATAATATTATACTGTAGTGTTATATACATGCCTGTTTCTAATTATGTGGCACTTTTATCTGCTTAGTGTGCATGGTAGCTCCTTAGATGATTTCCAACAAGCTCTAACTGCGCCGCAGGCACGGTTAGAACGGGTGGAAATCATCTAAGGTACTTGGTATTGTTACTATGGTATACCAATGCTAAATCGTACAGGCACTGTACACTGATTAAATTATTGTGGGCTAGGGTAGCTGTTTTGAACATGACTTGACTATGGATGCTCTACTGAAGAATGGTTTTAGTGACATTAGATGTTGTTACCATAGTAATATATACCAAATGTACATAAAGTATTGCAGTGTATGTATCTACATGGTAAACGATCAATATGAAGTAAGCCTAAGTGCATTATTATTCATTTGTGGGAACCTATACAATGCAGGTACGTAGCTATACTTACATGCCGCAGTTTTGTTTTTTTTTCTGCTTAGTGTGCACGGTAGCTTGTTACACACTAAGTAGAAAAAAAAATAATAATAATTCGTGGAGGAACTGGGAGCACTTGGGGACATAATTTTTATACGGGCACGCAGAATGGGTCAAAATATGAAATTTGATGGCGCAGAATTTTGATTCACACCTTAGAATTAAAGTTATGGCACTTTAAAGTATTCCCATACGTTTGTATAGGGAAGCCATGCGTTTGCAATGTTTTCCGCCCACGCGCTACGTGGGGGGTGGGGCTTCGCGCGCACATAAACGTGACGACCTTTACCAACTTTTGACAAAATTGAAGTTTAGGCTGCCTGGTGCATTGTATGGTTCTACTATGCATCCAGCTCGATTATGTGGTGGTTTCTGGACAATTTTTTTCTGCTTAGTGTTCTGGTCTCCTTGTTATACACTAAGTAGAAAAAAATATAGAAAAGTAATTCACAGGGGGGTTGAGAGCACTTGGGGAGATAATTTTTATATGGGCACGCTGAATGGGTTGAAATTAGAAATTTGACCTTGGGAAATTTTGATTCACGCCTTAGAATTAAAGTTACGGCCCTTTGAAGTTATCCCATGTGTTTGTATAGGAAGCCAAGTGTTTGCAATGTTTTGAGTCCCGGTGTGCATTATTTAGAAAATCGCTAGGCCAGTACATGTATAGGCTACCATGCAGCTGGTAGCATAAGCAGAGGCTTGCTGAATGGATGAAGAATCTACCACAACAGTATAGCTCTCTTTTTTGCTGAGAGGTAGGTGGTATAATACAGCTATACTGAGTTTTACATTGTGCATGCATGAATGTGTGGGAAAGCTGACTAAAATTATTTTGTGCTTTTCCCCTAGCCTTGTGTGTGTGCTGTGGTGATCTTAAGTACTAGTAGGAAGTAATGTGTTGCTGGGGCCACTGCTACTGAACCTCAATTATGAATAATGCTGATCATATACTCTGGGCTCTACTTGTCTCATGCCCAGCCCCCTTTCAAGCATGCGGAGAGAAGAGGTCTGGCCAAACGTGTATAGGGCCCATGTCGCCCGTGCAACATACAGTGCGCGCCAATCAGACGCACGGATCAAGTCACATGATTGCACGGGCATGAACAGAATGCACATTAATGATTGTGCGCTTGCGCATTCGTATGAAATATAACCATCGGTATCCAAAGGAATGTTAATTTAGTCGCGTTTCTTATTCACGCACACCATGAATACGTGACGACATACATTCCTCGGCGATACGGGCCCTATACACGTTTGGCCAGATCCCTTCTCTCCGCATGCGTGAAAGGGGGCTGGGCGTGAGACTAGGGCTCTACTAGGAGTTTTCTTCTATTTTATGGCTCTCCTATATGCATTCCACCAGTACTTTGTGGTGTTTTCTGGACAATTATTTTTTCTGCTTAGTGTATCGGCTTGCTTGAAAAAAAAGAATTTATATAATTAATTAATGTTTGGGGGTTGGGGAGCACTTGGGGAGATAATTTTTATATGGGCACGCAGAATGGGTCGAAACTAGAGATTTGACCTTGGGGAATTTTGATTCACGCCTTAGAATTAAAGTTACGGCCCTACCCCATATGTTTGTATAGGAAGCCATGCGTTTGCAATGTTTTCCGCCCACACGCTACGTGAAGGGCGGGGCCACGCGCGCACATGAAGGTGACGACCATTACCCGCTTTGGTCAAAATTGATGTACAGGCTGCCTGCTTGCATTGTATGGCTCTACTATGCATCCAGCTAAACTATGTGGTGGTTTCGGATATTTTTTTTTCTGCTTAGTGTTCTAGTCGCCTTGAAAAAAAAAGGCTTATTAGGCCTAATTAAGCATGTGGGCGTGTTCCTGGCACTGTGTGGAGTGTGTGCGTGTGCGTTAATGCAGGTTTTATTGCTTCCGATTGGGCGTGGCTTCACGGGCCAGTGCTTGGACATCGGCGCCTGGGACTTGGCCTCGGCGATAGGTGGGCGTATCCCGGAAGCGGTGGTGACCTTTGAACCCCGAGAGGAGGCTTTGGGGGCATGGTAGGAGGTCAAAGGTGAGGCCATGTCAGTTAATGAGGCACTGTACGCCGGTGCGATCGAGGGGACCGTACGGCTGGACGGAAGCTGACGATGGTTTGAAGCGGATGTGGTTGTGATGACGTGTTGTTACCCTGCCCACACAGGAAATGAGGTGAGCTCTTGTGTGGGCGGTGTGGCAGAACGGCCTTGAAGTGTTTGTGTGTGTTTTGGCCTTGAGGAAGCTGTGTGTTTTAATTGGGATTGATTGTGGGCTTCCGGTGGACATCCGGTGGCAAGTCGGCACTTGATTGAGAATGGTGGTCCTTGAGGCACAGGGTGGTGCTATTTTGGGCGTGGCCTGGCCCCTCCCTTCCGGCTCGGCTTCCGGTCCATTGAGGATATTAAATGAACACTTCCGGCTCTAGCAGCCACACCCCTGAGACCTGGGCAATTAAAAGGGCGTGGTTACACAGCATGCACCTCACTTATGACTTTGATGTGGTTTAAGTATCATATTCCCCACCTCACGCCCACGCAATTTAATGGTACCTTAAGACTTATCTATAGTGCACAGTATATAGCACTGTAGAAAGCTTAAATATCATAGTAGTGAGATGATATCTATTTGTATGAGTATATGGCGTACTGATACTGTTCTCGTCTTTCCTAACTATCGAACTGTATGCATGTCGCCTGATTTACTGGGCTTGGAACGCTAGGTTTATATTGTTATGACTGGGGAGGATGAAGGATCTGGTGTTATGCCTATGTATACGAGACTAGTACCTGCTGCAGCCAGGAGTGGAGCCCAATCAGATTGCTCCACGTCATCACCAATTTTTACAGGGCTTGCTAGGCTACTAGACTACATCTCAAAGTGGTTTGTCTGTCCACGACAGCCACAGACTGAAGGCACAGAGCTATCTCCATGCTACTTATTCTGTGTAAGTGGCTTGTCGGTTACAGACTGCAGCCAAAGCCCACAAACCACTCACACAGAGCCATCACCATGCTACTTATCCTGGATGAAGTATCTATTATTATTATTATTATTACCGTAGAATCCCGCGATCACGCCCCCCCTTTGTGCATGCTAGGATTGCGCAAAAGTGGGGAGGGGGCTTATACGCGGGATCCTTACATTTCCGTGTGACGACCATTACCGACCGTCGAATGCCACGTGGGCGCGCGATCTCTGTACTTTCTCTGGCTGTTTGGTGGGCAAAACTCGAGAAAAACGACAAAGTAAGGCATAATATGACACAAATGGCTAGTTTGCTAGCTGTAGCTACTGTTTTTGTTGATTTATGGGCTCCATTTTACAGTCAGGGAGGGGGGGCTTATACGCAAGACAAAAGTACCTATGCAGGAACTTGAGCTAAAAATGCAGGGGGGGCGTAATCGCGGGATTATTATTATTACTCTATATCATTGGAACCTGCAGTATCATAGATTTATCGTCTCACATATATCATAAAGCATGAGTATCATGAACATAATCCCAATGAGATTTGAGCATACAGCATGAGTATCATGGTTTATTTTATTAAAGATTGTGTATCATACATGTTGCATGATACAGATATAGACGGCATATGAGGGACAGGTCATGCTGCATGATACAAATATAATAATAATGTTATAATAATAGCATGATTATAGCATAACACAAAATGAGATAAATGGAAGCACAAACACAAAACAGCAATTCATTATTGGGCTTTATGTGTTTGAACATAAAACGAATGCTATACACATCTTTGTCAACTTGACCAAGTCAAATGAACGGTCCAATACCAATTTGTTAGGTAAAACATGCGTAGATGATTATTTTCCAACAACAGCACCTTGGGTACAACATACTCAGTATAAAATTCTAGTCCAAGTATTGCTTGCTGATTAGGTGCCCACAGCCCAATCATCTGTTCATTGTGTTGAGCTTCTGCAGCAGTAGGTGTGGGAGCTTCTGCAGTGGTAGTTATGGGATCTTCAGTGCTTCGCTTAATTTTAGCCACAATTTCATTAATGTGTGTACATTTGTTATACAACACTCCATCACCATACCGTTCATAGCAGGAAGTAATCATGTCTGATTCCCGAGTGTTTCTCAATACATGTTTTTTTGCGGCCCATTTGATAAAAAATGCCCCTGGTTGCACTTGTCCTGTAGATGTGTTCAAAAGTGCCAAGTGATGTCCAAGCCTGTCTTCAGGTAAGCAACGTATGGCAAAGTCTAATAGGCATTGAAAGAAGTGCTTCCCTGTACAGCCAATCTCATGTGCAGCAAAGTATGCCCTTCGCAACCGATCGAACACATACCGTATAGCGGGAAACTTTCGAGGGAGAAAACTTTCACGAATTTCGCGATTTTTCAGCCATCCGCGAAAGTTTTCTCCACGAAATTCTAGGCATGCCACACCCATTATCCGATCAGTTTTTGCATTCCGCGAAAGTTTTCTCCGCGAAATGCTCTTTTCCTACCGATCCGCGAAAGTTTTCTCCCTCGAAAATTTCCCGCTATACGGTAGTTTACGATGACCAGCTCAGATTGACTAAATGGAGGGGGAGAAGAGGGATATGTGACACTCATCATCTGAGTCTGATGCTTGAGCACTACGGCCTGCTGAACCACGTTGTGTTACTTCATATATCTCCTCATTACTCAGGTTTGGGAGACATCTAACAGCATCAATTAGCACCTTGGCTCTAGGATATACTTCATCCGGCAGGTGTAGGGGTAATGGCAATTTAAACGTTTGCCCAGAGGAGTTACTTAGGTTCACAATGTCGACACAAAATTACATATTCAGATGGAATCCATGGTGCTCAGTGTAGTCAAAATCCTCTTCGCCTACTCGAATGTGTTCAACCAAATTCCAAGCATACTCTGATGGGCTAAAAACACTATTAGCTTCGTTTTTTTTTCGCCGTTTGGGCCATATATCTTCACAGGATGAATGTATTCTCTTCCTAGAAAGTTTGGAAGTACTAGCCGTTTCGGAAGTACTAGCCCTAGGAGTAGGAAACAGCAAAAGTAATAGACTAGCTACTAGGTTCTGCAGGACTGAACTTACAAGCTGGAAGATGGATTGGTGGAGGATGGATTATCAGCCATTGGTGCAAAGGAAGACAAAGCTGGAGAAAGCTGCCCAAAGAGAGACAGGACCTGGGACCCAGCAAAGAGATTCTGAAAGGAAATAGCAATGCAAGGGCATTAAAATTGCATTGCATACAAAAGGAGCCCTAGATTAGATAGATTATAGTCCACAGAGGTGAGTCGAAAAAGGAAACAAAACTGAATGATGAGTCAGTAATCAGATAATAGTCACCCTACAGGTACCAACTATTCAACTATGACAAGAGCCGGTATTCAAAATAATATCTTTACTTACTTCTTACAGAGAGAAGACGGGGAGAAGAGCTGATTGTTAGGTTATCGCAAAACCTGGATAGATGAATTACTTCTGGTCACCTGATTTGCACGTGACTAGAAGCCCTCTTGCGCGTGCGCTGTGCGCATGCGCCGTGTTCATGAAAAACATTGATGTACACTCCTTGATGGTGAAATTTTCCTGGACCTGCACACAGATACTTCCACCAGAATAAGTAGCATGGAGGTAACTTGTCGGTCCGCGATAGTCACAGACTGCAGCTACAGAGCAATCACTGACAGACACAGACTGCAGGCACAGATGATACGTCCATACAGGCAGTAAGTTCACTGTAGGATACAGTGAGCTTTTCGTCCATTATATTTAGTGTGGGAGGACTCAGCTGGTCCCACATCATGCAACAGTGACAATGGATAGATCAAATTCTGATTCTGATGCTCATAATGTTATTACTGAAAGATACCAACCATATTACTATAACACTAGGGATACAGCCAAATACTATGCATTGTAGTTCATTGTCGGCATTCCCACTGCACACACTTACAACAGATACCCACCCCAATCACCTCCTCCTCCCCCACCACCTCCACCTCCCATACCTACCCCCACCCCTAAAATACATCCCCCAACTCCCCAGTAAGTTCGTTCATTTATTGAGTGAAATATTGCTGTATCACTTAATTTTTTAGCTAATTATTTCAAGTGTAGCGGCTAAAGATGGTGAAAACTAGCATGGTTTGGCAGACTATTTTGGAATCCACTACTCTACTAGAAGCAAATCCCCAACCATGTAACGATACTGTGCGAGTGTTCGCGCATCCGCGTTTCAGTATAGTGCTCCGCGATGGTGTGTGCCCGGCGGCGATTATAAAACAACAGAAGGTTAGCTACATGTAGCTAGTTATATACCTAGCGCGCCAACTGGAACAGTTCCACTACATGACGTGCACTATAATACTGGATGATGGATCACGGTGAACCTTCTCTCACGGCAGGCATGCATGATCATGGTCGTATAGCTACATATTATTATGCGCCATAGATGCCTTTACTAAGGCGATTGATTTGTGGGAACATTAACTGGGCTTTTCCAAAATGCCAAAACAAGGACCCTCAAGAAACACGTAAAAAAGCCCCCTCAGGATGTAATTATCACTCCTCAATGGGGGGTGTATGCCTATTAAATGGAAGAGCCCAATGATATTTGTAGCGGCTAAGACTAGCATAATTTGGTAGACTACTTTGGAATCCACTACTCTACTAGAAGCAAATCTCCAGCCAACCAATACTGTGAGAGTGCTTACACATCAACGTTTATAGTGCTCCGCGCTCTCACGGCATCATGGTCGCTCATATTATACACACGCCATAGATGCCTTTACTAAGGCAAAAGGAAAGATTGATTTCTGGGAACATTTTAGGCCAAGAGCATAATTACTCCATTGTATTTCTGAAACATGCCATGGGTCCTGCCCTCTCCCCTGATATTTTATGGGTGTAAAGGAATTTTATTGCAGGTGCATGGCTACGTATATATATATATATATAGCCTAGCCACGCAGATGGCCTCTCACTCAAATTCTGGTTCCTGCTACTCAACAATAGCTCCCGCTATAATATCTTGGTATAGCTAATACCATATTGCTCCATAAATTCCTTCTCTCACACCTCTGCATAAACCTCCAAATTCTCCATCCTTTGTACATCCAGATAGCACAGGTCATTTTTCTATTTTATATTTTAATGCCAGCAGCCTATTGCCTAAGATAGATTAGAGAGTTCTTTGCAATATGTACAAGCCTGATTGTGTGTGTATAGTAGAGTCATGGCTAAGCAGTGACATTATTGATAGTGAGTTTTGTATATTATATAGGAGGATTCCATGCAAAGGTGTGAAGGAATCTTAATGATATGCAAATGATATTCAGCGCCCTTTCAGGAAGTTCCGGCCAGGTTCCTGTCACACCTGTTGGTGGGAATTAAATGTATTACGCTCTATGGGAATAGCGTGCGTTTTGGAGGCTGCACAGAGCTTCAGGATAGGTACCGAGAGACGGCGCTAGCTACGACACTCTAGGGTGCCGTACACTATGTAGCCTATGTAGCTGAGGTGCTTTTTTGAGAGAGCAACTATTTGCTTGGCTAGCGCGATAAATGCATGCTATTCCCATAGAGCGTAATACATTCAATTCCCACCAATGGGCATGACAGGAACCTGGCCGGAACTTCCTGAAAGGGCACTGAATATCATTTGCATCTCATTAAGATTCCTTCACACCTTTGCGTGGAATCCTCCTATAGTTCGTCTCGATCGCACTAGACATGGGGGTGGTGTCTTATTGTTTATTTAATTCTGTTTTTACTCATCACTTTGTGTTCACTGGTAGCCCTGAACTGGAGCTTGTAATTGGAACTATTCATCGGTTTCATTAGCCCTTTTTATCGCCCTCCTGGCTCCCACCCTGTTATTTAAGACAATCTTTTGACTGCTTTGTGCACCCATATTAACCCTTCTTTATTATCTAATTTTATTCTCTTGGGGGATTCTAATATCAATTATCTCAATATTTCCCATCCTTTATTTTCTAAATTGCTTTCTGTCTTAATAGTCTCTCTCTCACACAAGTTGTATCTGTTCTCACCCATTACTCCTCTTAAATTTGGCGGGGATTTAAATTTGGTACTCTATTTTGCAACTACCAAATCAAAATTTCGAACACATATACGTACAGCGATCCTGTACCGAACTGACAAATAAATGGCGATTTAGGCCCAACCATCGAATTGCATATATAGAAATTCTCAACACACTAATACACACATAGCTACACATAGACAGCACAAGATACAAAAGTATGAGACAGTGAACTTAAAGAAAGATGGATGTGAAGTTCCTGGTTGAATAGGCAAACAGCATGCCATGGTGGTATTGCCCAGTAGGCAATAAAAAAAGAAACAGTAACAAGTGTAATAAAATTGGAGGATGAAATAAGGATGGTAGTGCCAAATTGTAGGGACATCACTATTCATCCCTATGCTTGCTTTTTGAGTAGCTAGCCACACATTGGATGCAGGAATCAGTACTATGTATAACTAGTAGTAGGTTGAGTTGATATCAATGACAAAGGAGCATGAAAAGCCGCAAAGCGTAGATATGAGTAGCAGATGTGATTATCCCTAAATCTTTCTGTTTGTGTACTTTTTGGCACTGCCATCCTTGCTTCATCCTTGTGTAATAATTATAGCTAGCTCAAGAAGGGGTGGGGAAAGTTGGCTGACTGTAGTAGTCATGTGTCTGTCTGTTACCAAGGTAGCAGTCTAACTGACTGTCAATTCAGTGATTGAACGTTATACTATCAATTTGCAGATAGTCCATAAGCCAGCGGTCCAAAAATTAATATATACAAGCGTTGCAGATCCAGGAAGTGCATCCGGTGGCACATTCCAGTGCATGCAATTTTTGCCGTTTTTTATCTATTTTTCTTACCTGTTCTATCTAGGCCATCCTTCACTTCTAGGACACCAAACAAAGACCTGAAGACAGAGCAACTCTTCTACTTTCTGCTCGTTCAAGTCCTATAACCCGGAGACATTCATGAGCTCCGCGGCGACCGCTTTTGTGCATGCTACTCTCAAGCGCTCACAAAAAGTGCCTCGCGCAAAAAGTGGCACGTTTTGGTTCCCTAGGATGGATTCCCATGATTCAAGTACCATTCCATAGCTCTTGTGTTGCTCTACAATATAAGACTAAAACAAAGTTTTTCCATCGAGCGGTTCCAGAGTTACACGGCATCAAAAATCGGAAAATTTCAGTACAACTGCGTGGTATTCTCCACGTCTTCTCGAAGTTCTGTTGAGTGTCTGATGATTTATCCAGTAAATACCAAGGATGGGAGTGCTCTTCAAGTTTCTAGGGAGTAGACATCATCATTCAAATGGTTAGTTTCTTTCTATATTCAAACTTTCAAGAAAGAATCTGGACGGAATCATTTGGTATAGTCTAGCTAGCGTGTGTGAGGCTAGCCTCGAACCCAGGCTCACTTGGGATTCAAGGCTAGTGTGAGGCAAGTACCTAACTTCTGTATCATGTAACTAATGAAGTCCAGGGATGAGGGTGAGCCTTACCAGCTGAAATGGCAAAAGAATAGATAGTTTTAATATACCTGCGCCATAATAATATTATATGTAAATCAGCTGACATCGAAGCTGAAAAGCATAAGTTCACATCCATGGAGGTTGGGTATGCTAGCACTTGTCCCACCTGTCTTTCTTTCTCTCTCTCTCGTCCTCTTTTTCTTTCACTCTCTCTCTCACACACACACCCCTACCACCATGTATGTGCACGTACACAATCTCTTAGGTGGTGATCAGCCATCGATGAGTATGAGATGGTGAGAGGGAGGATCACCGAGTTCCACTGCCAAAGAGAAGGTGCTGAGAGAACTAGCTACTCGATCTAGGTCCTCGCACCATCTCTATGGCTGCTTGAGCACTTTCTCTATCACCGTAGTTGTCAATGTGTGATGATGGCATAGGAGACAGGTTGTGAAAACTATAACAACCTTCTACAAACCTTCAAGAAGGCCTTTGATGGCTGCATAATACCTTTGTACCACCTAGAAAGCTTTGTCATAATTTGATTTATATGTATTTTATTCAATGTTTCTATGGTGAAATAACAAGAAATTTATACTATTTTTAACAGCGTATAACTTTGGAACCGCTCGATGGAAAAACTTCGTTCCAGTCTTATATTATAGAGCAACACAAGAGCTATGGAATGGTACTTGAATCATGGGAATCCATCCTAGGGAACCAAAACGTGCCACTTTTTGCGCGAGGCACTTTTTGTGAGCGCTTGAGAGTAGCATGCACAAAAGCGGTCGCCGCGGAGCTCATGAATGTCTCCGGGTTATAGGACTTGAACGAGCAGAAAGTAGAAGAGTTGCTCTGTCTTCTGGTCTTTGTTTGGTGTCCTAGAAGTGAAAGATGGCTTAGATAGAACAGGTAAGAAAAATAGATAAAAAACGGCAAAAATTGCATGCACTGGAATGTGCCACCGGATGCACTTCCTGGATCTGCAACAATTGGACCGCTTAACGGCTGGAATTATTTCTTTTTTTTCTACTTAGTGTTTAGTGTTTTCTTAGTGTTTTAATAATCAATTTAATGTAATAACAAGGAGACCACACACTAAGCAGAAAAAAAAAATGTCCAGAAACTACCACATAGTTGAGCTGGATGCTTAGTAGACCCATACAATCATCGGAAAGCAGGCCGTCTATGCTCCTAGTAGAGCCTACAAAACTCAGAGTATAATCATATGATCCAGGGGCGGATACAGGGGGGGGTGCTTGGGGTGCTCAAGCACCCCCCCTTCAGCCAAGACAATATACAGACTTCTATAGACATAGCTACCTCTAGCACCCCCCTTCTAGCCAAAAACCTCGATCTGACATACATTTAGTTATAAAATCTGACTTATAAACCTGTCTGTAGAGACAAAAACTCGAGTTCCACTGATTTCTCCACGTTCTCTGGTTGTTGCCTCGCTTCGCGGCAATTAAGTGGGTGTGGTTTCGTAAAAAGGGGGAGTGGCCAATCTTTTCGCACGCAAATATTCAATTTAGCACCCCCCTTATTGGAGGCTCTGGATCCGCCCCTGTGATCAGTGTTGAGGTTCAGTACCAGTGGCCCCTGCAACACGTTACTTCCTACTAGTACTTAAGATCACCACAGCACACACACACACAAGGCTAGGGGAAAAGCACAACAAAACAATCACCTGACAATTTTAGTTATGTTTCTCAACTCGATGTACTTTCCCACACATCCATGCATGTACAATATAAAACTGTAGCTGCAGTATTATGCCACCTACCTCTCAGCAAAAATGGGAAAGCTACTGTTGTGGCTCATTCTTCATCCATTCAGCAAGCCTCTGGATACAATACCAGCTGCACGGTGGCCTATGCATGTACTTGGCCTAGCGATTTTCTAAATAACGCACACCGGGACTCAAAACATTGCAAAGACATGGCTTCCCTATACAAACATATGGGTGAACTTTAAAGGGCCGTAACTTTAATTCTAAGGCGTGAATCAAAATTTTCTCATGTCAAATCTCGTTTTTTGACCCATTCTGCGTGCCCATGTAAAAACTACGTTCCCAAGTGCTCCCAATCCCTCCATGAATTAATTTTGTATCTTTTTTGTATCTTTTTTCAAGCTACCGTGCACACTAAGCAGAAAAGAAAAACTGCGGCACATAAGTATACGTACCTGCATTGTATAGGTTCGCACAAATTAATATGCACTTAGGCTTACTTTATATTGATCGTTTACCATGTAGATAGATACATATACATACACTGCAATACTTTATGTACATTTGGTATTATCTAATGTCACTAAAACCATTCTTCAGTAGAGCATCCATGGTCAAGTCATGTTCAAAACAGCTACCCTAGCCCACAATAATTGAATCAGTGTACAGTGCCTGTACGATTTAGCATTGGTATACCATAGTAACAACACCAAGTACCTTAGATGATTTCCACCCGCTCTAACTGCGCCTGTGGCGCAGTTAGAGCTTGTTGAAAATCATCTAAGGAGCTACCATGTACACTAAGCAGATAAAAGTGCCACATAATTAGAAACATGCATGTAGCTATATTATATTAAATATTCACACGCTACAGTATAATAATATTACGCTGTGGCTAGAGTGCCGGGAACGGTACCGGAAATATTCACGTTGGAGTGCCGGTTCTAGTTCCCGCCAAAAAACTTAGAAAATTTTCGAGAGTAGGAAAAAAAAAAGGTCATACCCCAAGCGGGATTCGTACCCATGATCACTGCCCTACCAGCCCAGACCCTAGTCCACTCGGCCACCCGGCTCGCCGCTGCTGGCTACTGTTTTTTGCCAAATTTATACTCCTTAAACCCATAATACTAACCCTAGTCAACAACCGATCACCGAAACCCAGAACCCTCGAGCTTGTCAACAACCGACCACCGAAACCCAAACCCTTCGTCAACAACCGACTACCTAAACCCAATCCCCCCGCTACTAGTCTCACTTGCCGTGTATCGGTCAGTAATAGCTTGTTCTTATTATTATTAGCTACCTATAGATCACGTGAGTTATGCCAGCTCTTTAAGCCTTATATTTTGGGTGCCGTTCCCGGCAATCTAGCCACAGTGATAATATTATTATAGTCATCTCGAGTATTACTGTAAAAAATTGTCCAGAAACCACCACATAGTTGAGCTGGATGCCCATACAATCAGAAACAAGGCCGTCTTATGCTCCTAATAGAAACTCAGAATATATGATCAGTGTTGAGGTTCAGTGGCTGCTGCAATACGTTACTTCCTACTAGTACTCAAGATCACCACAGCACACACACAAGGCTAGGGGAAGAGGTTCAGTACCTATGGCCCCTGCAACACGTTACTTCGTACTTAGTACTCAAGATCACCACAGCACACACACAAGGCTAGGGGAAAAGCACAAAACAATCATTACTTTAGATAGCTATGTTTCTCAATGGGCCCACACATTCACACATACATAATGTAAAACTATAGCTGTATTACCCCACCTACCTCTAAGCAAAAACGGGAGACTTACTGTTGTGACTGATTCTTCATCCATTCAGCAAGTCTCTGGATACAATACCAGCTCCATGGTAGCCTATGCATGTACTGGACTAGCGATTTTCTAAATAACGCACACCGGGACTCAAAACATTGCAAACACATGGCTTCCCTATACAAACATATGGGTAAACTTTAAAGGGCCGTAACTTCAATTCTAAGGCATGAATCAAAATTTTCTCATGTCAAATCTCGTTTTTCGACCCATTCTGCGTGCCCATGTAAAAATTACGTCCCCAAGTGTTCCCAGTTCCCCCACGAATTTTTTTTTTTTTCTTTTCTACTTAGTGTGTAACAAGGCGACCTGAACACTAAGCAGAAAAAAAATTGTCCAAAAACCACCATATAATCGAGCTGGGTGCATAGTGGAACCATACAATGCAAGCAGGCAGCCTAAATTTCAATTTTGTCAAAAAGTTGGTAAAGGTCGTCACGTTTATGTGCGCGCGTGGGCGGAAACGTTGCAAACGCATGGCTTCCCTGTACAAACATATGGGGAAACTTCAAAGGGCTGTAACTTTAATTCTAAGGTGTGAATCAAAATTCCTAAAGGTCAAATCTCTGCATTCGATCCATTCTGCGCGCCGGTGCAAAAATTATGTCCCCAAGTGCTCCCAGTTCCCCCCTGAATTAATTATTTAAAATATTATTTTTTTTTCTACTTAGTGTTTAATAACAAGCAAGCCGATACACTAAGCAGAAAAAAATAATTATCCAGAAAACACCACAAAGCACTGGTGGAATGCATATAGGAGAGCCATAAAAATTAATAGAAAAAAAAACTTAATTCTAGTAGAGCTCGCGCCCAGCCCCCTTTCACGCATGCGGAGAGAAGGGATCTGGCCAAACGTGTATAGGGCCCGTATGGCCGAGGAATGTATGTATGCCGTCACGTATTCATGGTGTGCGTGAATAAGAAACGCAAATAAATTAACATTCCTTTGGATACCGATGGTTATATTTCGTACGAATGTGCAAGTGTACAATCATTAATTAATATGTACATTCTGTTCATGCCCGTGCAATCATGTGACTTGATCCGTGCGTCTGATTGGCACGCACTGTATGTTGCACGGGCGACACGGGCCCACGTTTGGCCAGACCCCTTCTCTCCGCATGCGTGAAACGGGGCTGGGCATGAGACAAGTAGAGCCCAGAGTATATGATCAGCATTATTCATAATTGAGGTTCAGTAGCAGTGGCCCCAGCAACACATTACTTCCTACTAGTAGTTAAGATCACCACAGCACACACACAAGGCTAGGGGAAAAGCACAAAATTTTCCCACACATTCATGCATGCACAATATAAAACTCAGTATAGCTGTATTATACCACCTACCTCTCAGCAAAAATAAGACAGCTACTGTTGTTGATTTTTCATCCATTCAGCAAGCCTCTGCATATGCTACCAGCTGCATGGTAGCCTATACATGTACTGGCCTAGCGATTTTCTAAATAACGCACACCGGGACTCAAAACATTCCAAACGCATGGCTTCCTATACGAACATATGGGATAACTTTAAAGGGCCGTAACTTTAATTCTAAGGCGTGAATCAAAATTTCCCAAGGTCAAATTTCTAATTTCAACCCATTCTGCGTGCCCATATAAAAATTATCTCCCCAAGTGCTCTCAACTCCCCTGTGAATTATTTTTCTATATTTTTTTCTACTTAGTGTATAACTACTTAGTGTGTAACTACTTAGTGTTTTAATTTTTGAAATGATCAAAGCATAGATGAAAGCTTCTTCAAAGCAAATTTACCACTTTGACGTCATCACTTCAAAGTGCCGGCGGGACCGCGACTATTGTGTGGGCCAGGTTTTCTTATCGGTACCCTAACCGCCGCCAATGCATATCTATTTAGCCGAAATACGGTCCATGAAAAATTTATTGTTACAACAATTTGTGACCGAAAGGGTTAATGCTGAGCTCGAGCTACGGTAGATTTTTTATTTAAGGTTACGGGATAGTATTCGACGCGCAATTTATAAATGATTGCGACAATTCACGTATGTTTTAATGCGGTTTAGTTGGGAACGTGAACGAACGTCGACCATTTTCCAGATGCAAACAAAGTCCAAGTTCCTGCGTCAAATTTTGAAGACCAGAGACTCGAACGAACTGACTTCGCTGTTGTTCACGCTAGTCCATCGATCGGAGCAGGGCCAGGTATAGCGCTTTTTCGAAAACTCTAGGATGGTGAGTGGTCAGACAAGGTTTTGTCCTGGAGGGCCGCCATTAAACGAGTCACATGGCAGCTGAGCAGTAAGTTTTTATGTTCGCTTTCTGTTCGTGTAACTCGATAGAGTTCAAACACTATACCTGGCCCTGTAGAGGCTCGTAAGCTATCGTTTCATTTGTATATCATTACATAGAGGCTGTTTACCTTGGCAAAAACTGACGCAGGAAATTGCAAAACTTACCCGCGCTTGCAGACAGACAGTGGCAGGCAGGTTTGCTTTTCGTTTTTGTGGACCATGGGGCAGGCATCAGGAGAGCTACTTACCTGCGCCTTGACTGTGCAAAGAGCGTGGACAAAAACTGGAACACAGTCGAGCCTCTGATAACGGACCCTCCGAGAAGCGGACAACCTCTCTACAGCGGACAAGTGCCGTGTTACCGATTGAATTTAGCATAGTTATAGTACAGTAGCAACCTCCGAGAAGCGGACGCTTCTCGATTCCGGACAGCGGACTAGTCTCGTGACCCAGCCCCCTAAACGCACGCGAAAAGGGGTCTGGCAACATTGTGCACAACGAGTTGTCCCAAACTCTGGAATGTGGCGCGACCAATTAGATCGCTCCATTTGCAATCAAATCGCTATAATTATATATTCGCGTATTATAAACATATGCATCTTTTTTCTCTTGAGCTCGTGCTCCACCAGCACCGAAGATCTACTGATCTACTCGAGAAGTGTGTGCGGCAAAGACGACGAAACGATCCGAAGGACTGATGGCAAACAAAAATAGAACAGTCCTGGACGCAAAAAGGTGACTGTAGTTTCAAATTCAAACGAGAGACCGCTCGAACTCTGAAGATTTACTTCGAAATGGTGAGTGATAGAGGCAACGAAACTATCGTAGAAACGATAGCGATTGTAAAACAGGTCGTTTTGGCCAGCAAAAAGTAGAATCGTTTTCGAATTTAAAATGCGAAACCGCAAGTACGCAATTATTGCATTCCGCTGCAACAACTCGTTGTACACAATGTTACCAGACCCCTTTTCGCGTGCGTTTAGGGGGCTGGGTCATGAGACTAACAGCGGACAAGATCCAAGCTCCCAACGTGACTTTTCAATACAAAACTGCCTCTAAATAGCGGACATCCAGAAACCACGCCCTTAAATTAACAATGCCACGCCCATCTTTGCCGCAATCTAGGAGGTCGCGATATTATGCCGCATGCGCGATAATAATATTAGCCTTGAATCCAGATAATGATTTTGGAGTAGCCAGTACTTCAGAAACAAAAAAATTCAGCCTGTGCTATGTTGATAACGTACCAACCACTTGATTATCATCTCTAATGCTCTTATCATGCATTTCAGTGCATTTACTAACTTGGTACAATTTAATTGCGTGGGTGGATATATCCCCAAATTGCCCCAGAAGCGCTGATATAAGTCTCTTTTAGCCGCTTACCCTTTGCTGAGCATTTTTAGCGTTGTAGGAGACATGAATGACTCCGTTTGGTATCCACTGTCGGTCGTCAATTTTAAGGTCAAAGGTCGTGCTTTCAGCCCCACCCCTTCCAAATGCGCATGCATCAGCCCCTCCCCTGTCCATCTGCGCATGCGCATATCGTCCATCGTGCCACGTGAACTTTGTCTGCGCACTGCCGAGATAATTGGTAAGTTTTGTGTCTGTATCCATGGTGCCTGTGTCTGTCGTATGTATTATGGCGTACTGATAGTTTTCTCGTCTTTCCTGACTATGGAACTGTATGCATGTCACCTGATTTACTGGGCTTGGAAGGCTAGGTTTGTATTGTTATGACTGGGGAGGAGGAAGGATCTGGTGTTATGCCTATGTATACGAGACTAGTACCTGCTGCAGCCAGGAGTGGAGCCCAATCATAGATCATATAGACTACGTAACCGGGATTGGAAACTGCTCACGTGAGCAATAGAGTCCACTGGTGCAATCCGTGTCGCACGGAAAACCACAAAAATAGCGAAAAAATCACAAAAAATGGCCAAAAATCACACATTTTTCTAATACTTTTGACAATAGCTACTAAATAGAAACACTTACAACCTTATAACTTAGCTATCCTTGTGGACAAGGGCTTCTTCTAACTATTTATAGTGACGAGAAGTTCCTTGGTTCAGTATCTGAGGTGTTCTAGTCCCAACAACGAGGCGACTTCAAAATGGCGTCTTTTTTTGTGCTTCTGACTGTTTCTGGCTCAGCGGTAGCAGTATATCCTCCAAATTGTGGCTATCCTAGTGCAGAGGCACCATATTTTGACGTAGAACTTCAGTTTTTGGTAGCTGCTGCCACGGGACTCGAGATACAGGTCCAAAAGTTGTTTTGTACAGCGTCCTATGGGGCAAGTATGGGCGAAGGCGACTGAAATAGCAGTGAACAACTTCGTACCCCGAAAAGACTGCCGTAGATAGTTGCGCTCTTCAAAAATTTTTGCTAGTAGTATTCTTCCATCATAGAGCTTTACTTTCGTTGCCTCCACTTAGCTACAGCACTAACACAGGCTGCAGTAGAGCCATGTTCAGCTGCCTCGGTCTAGGGGACACGGAGTGCCCGCCATGGATTGCATTAACTCTATTGCTCACGTGAGCAGTTTCCAATCCCGGGTACGTAGTCTATATGATCTATGGCCCAATCAGATTGCTCCACGTCATCACCAATTTTTACAGGGCTTGCTAGGCTACTAGACTACATCTCACGAGTGAGGTTTTGCACACAGGCGTAGCAGCCAAGCACTGGTACAACTCCAGTTTGGGCACAACACCAGATCCTTCCTCCTCCTCCTCCCTTGTGAAGTGGCTGGCCCACCAGACTATGTCAGACTATGATATGTTACGAACGAAACTAAAGTTTTCCCGAAGTACCTGATTGCACATTCTCGTACCCGACGTAATTATGACACGCAAACAATAAATAGTATCAGTGATGGCGTGATCACGATGTTTTGCTTATATCCACAATTCACGCAGCCTAGCTTATACCCGGCCGGAGCTTCGAAAGCACAATCTTGGCAAACCTGAGTGCTATGCCTGTCTCGGTGCCTGATTCTCAACCAAACAGACGATCAAATGGCAGCGGAAAAGGCTGGGCATGAGACTACTGATTACATGGATATTCGTTTCAATGTGGCTTGTACTTGATTGCGTGAGTGGATTTATCCCCAAATTGCCCCAGAAGCGCTCATATAATTCTCTTTTAGCCGCTTACCCTCTGCTGAGCATTTTTAGCGTTGTAGGAGACATGAATGACTGTTTGGTATCCGCTGTCGGTCGTCAATTTTAAGGTCAAAGGTCGTGCTTTCAGCCCCACCCCTTCCAAATGCGCATGCATCAGCCCCTCCCCTGTCCATCTGCACATACACATATCGTCCATCGTGCTACGTGAACGCTGTCAGCGCGCACTGCCGAGATAATGGGTAAGTTTTGTGTCTGTAGCTGTACGTGTGTGAGTAATCTCATAGTTGTGATACTTTTCTCATCTTCCAAACTGTATGTCGCCTGATTTACTGGACTTGGAACGCCAGGTTTGTGTGTGTGTGTGGGGGGGGGGGGGGGGGTGGGGGGTGGGGGAGGAGGATGAGGAAGGATCTGGTGTTATGCCTATGTGTACAAGACTAGTACCTGCTGCAGCGCAGCCAGGAGTGGAGCCCAATCAGATTGCTCCACGTCATCACCGATTTTTACTGGGTTTGCTAGGCTACTAAACTCTACATCTCACGAGTTTCTGATCCGTGTGTGGATACGAGAACATGTAATCAGGTACTTCGAGAAAATTTCCGTTCCGTTCGTAACATATCATAATCTGACATAGTCTGGTCGGCCAGCCACTTCGGGAGGAGGAAGGGTCTGGTATTGTGCCCAACCAAGCAGCAACAAAAACAGATCTATAGATTGCGCAATGTGCGTGCAGGGTATGCGCTCTATAGAGCTCTAGTTCACTTATACCACTGGAACCAAAGTTGAATAAATATTTCACCATACTCTTTGAGGTTTTGCACACAGGCATAACAGCTAAACACTGGTACAAATCCAGTATGCATCAAGGGCTTATAGATCCCATAAGCCATTGGTTATAATAATATTATAATAGCTATAGGGCTCTTGGTGATCATGTGACCAGCCAAAACACCACTGACTCTCTGTCTGCACCAGATCTAGACTAGGTACATATTGGTAATACATTCTGATTCGATAGGACTTTGCATTCCAGTCTGTGGATAGCTTACTAGCGTAGCATGTGCCACTAGCATTATTGACGACCTTTACCAGTCCATAATATTGAATGCTATGCGCATGAGCAGAAAGCACAAGGCCTGCATGCATAATGCATTCGTGGCCACTTGTGGTTACGGAGGCTAACAAAAAGGCACCATTTGTGATGCTCGTGGACCATATCCCTCGATTCGAAGCACACTGAAGCCCGTTTTTCGTCAAATGCGACTGATTCATTGTGCTTACTAGTCGCTCAGGTGCCTAGACCTCGAGATATGGCGATTTTTCTGCTAACGACTATAACAACAACGACGATGACATGACCCATTACTTTACCCCCTTGCGCATGCGCGCGGGATAAAAATGGGAGATTTTCCTGTCCCAGTAGGTAGGCATGGATCATCCACATCCTCGCCAGCTACACTTGAGCTTATCGCCCTCGTCTGAACTTTACGGACACTATTCTGAAAGGACGCAATGAGATATTGCCGGAACCATACGCATTTCACCATACTTTTATTTTCTGCATGCAACATAGAGGCTGGGCATGAGACTACTGATTACAGGGATAGTAGTCTCAATGTGGCTTGTACTTGCACCATGCATTGTAGCGAGATCAAAATTGCCATCACAGAGTGATGTACAGTGCTAATTAGCTCAAAACAGCAACAATTGAGAAAGTCTCTACAGAAACAAAAACTAGGCTATAACTAGCCATACAATGTGCCTGTGTATGAGAGCAAATGCTTCCGCTACTTGCTACTTAGTTGGCGAGGCTGTGGGGAGTTGCGCCATACAGAAGTTAACGGCTGACTGGGTTATGAATAACAATCAGAGCTGTGCATCATTCCATGATGACACTCCTACCCCATTGCATCAGTGTATAATCAGATCGGCCTGATATATTATTGCCTAATACCAGTATGAAGCCTTTCAAATCAATAATCTTGAGAAAAGTCTGCATGCAGAATGGGTCGAAACTAAGGATTTGACCTTGGGGAACCAAACCCAAACTGAACCCAAACCCTTTGAAGTTATCCCGTATGTTTGAATAGGAAGCCATGCATTTGCAATGTTTTCCGCCCACATGCTATGTGAGGGGTGGGTCACGCGCGCGTATAAACGCAGTGACCATTTCCCATTTTGGTCAAAATTGACGTATTTAATCTTGCCCTTACTCAGTGCACTACGAAACAATTTGAGCTCTATAGAGCACATACCCCGTCGCACATTGCATCTGCATCCCACATCTGTTTGCATAGAAATGAGAGGTGACGTATACACATGGCCTGGAGTGGATGGGTAGAGTCGATAGGTGTCACCAACAAAGACACAGTGTTTGTGATGCTCGTGGGCCTTGCCAAGCAATTTGATATACAGGTGTTGGTATTGAGAACATACCCTCAATACCTGTGTTCTAGAGTAAATAATAAGGAAGGGAAGAGAGTATCTAACGCGCTTTATATCAATCCCGTTACTATGTTGTTGCTAAGTAAAATATGCACCATAATGCACTTCCTAGAGACAACCCAAAAAAAAAGCAGTGCAATATGAACACCCTCAGGTAAGCCACATGCAATATGAATAGCTCCAGGAAACCCACAGTGCAATATTAGTGGCTCAAGGGAAATCAAAGTGCAATATTAAATGCTGCAGGCCTTAAACAATAGTAGCAACAAAAGTAAAACTATCAATGGAGCATCTCGCGAGACTAAATGGAGCGTATGGTGGGAAAGGTAGCGGGAGGTTGCCAGTTCGAAGCGATGGGTGGAGTTGTCAATCGCAATGTTCTCCCCAAGCAAAATTTAAGACATGTCAAGGCACGATAGTAGGGCATATTTTGGGTGGAGGTTGTGACCACATCAAAGCCTTTGGAATCTCCCTATTCCCCACATCAAAGGAAATTCTGAACTGAAGGCTTGTTGGGCCGACATGCCTTAGGTATGCTGGGGAGAACACTGCGTCAATCGATCGATCGCGAGTCAAAACAGTATAGGCGTATCTAGGTAAGCTTACTGCGTAGGCACATAGCCGATAGTCAGCTTCATTTCTTGGCTTCTGAGTTCGACGTTGCAGGTCACGCTAACGATGATAGTTCATCATCAAGAGTCGCATGGCTGTAGCAAGCAGTGTGGATTTGACCACACCCCTTGGTCACGAGACGTTCAGAAGTTCGATTGACGTTCTCAGAGAGCGACTTTGCGTGTCCGTTTCGATTAAGAGAAGCTTGTCTTTTCTTTCTTTTTTAGTATTTTCATTTTTATACGTATCTATATGGTAGCTATGCCCACAGGATATAAACTAGTTATATCACGCGCACTCGGGATGCATGGCATTTATTGCCCTCAACCCTCGGGCACAAGGCCCTCGGGCTTCGGTGCAATAAATGCCATACATCCCTCGCGCCCATGACATAACTATTACATATACCCTGTGTAATATGTATTCGGAGAGTAACTTGACCGATTACTTTACCCCCTTGCGCATGCGCACAGGGTAAAAATGGGAGATTTTCCTGTCCCAGTAGGTAGGCATGGATCATCCACATCCTCGCCAGCTACATTTGAGCTCATCGCCCTCGTATGAACTTTACACGACACTATTCTGAAAGGATGCAATGAGATATTGCCGGAACCATGCACATTCCACCATACCTTTTTTCTGCATGCACCAAAAAGGCTGGGCACGAGACTACTGATTTTACAGGGATAGTAGTCTCAATGTGGCTTGTACTTACACCTCAATACAAAGATAGGCCTTGATCGTTTGAGTCTTGAAGCTTGCTTGATGGCTTGATCAAAGACCATTGATCCTTATTAACCCTCGGCGCATGCGCGAGGGTTACGGTAGTCGTTCTGTGTGTGTGTGTGTGTGTGTGTGTGTGTGTGTGTCTGTCTGTCTGTCTGTCTGTTACCACGCTAACTGCTACATACCTCATTTGTGAGTCCAAATTTCGATGTTATAAGGTTCCTTATGGCGTTCCAAACTCATAATTTGTGTGGATTTCGTAGAGAACGCTTTGTTCGTTAGTTTTGGAGTCATTTGCTGATTCTAAGCTTCTTGACTTCTCCGATCTCGGCCAGCTAATTTTTCGTATAAATAGAACGCTGGGTGTGTCGCGCTATATACGGCATAGGCCTAATAGTTATACGCATGTGCGAGGGTTACGAAGGCGGGGTCAGGGGACATATGGATGAGATGTATTAAGTTGGCAAAAAACAGCAGCCAGCAGCGTTGAGCTGGGTTGGCTGAGTGGACTAGGACTGGTGCTGGTGGAGAGGTGGTCATGGGTTCGAATCCCGCTTGATCTTTAAATCTTTTTTTTTTCTTCCACTTTCGAAAATAATTTTTTCTAAGCTTTTTTGGTGGGCTAGTTTGCCAGTATAATATCACTACTATAAATCTGACAGCGCTGAGGGTTTAGCACCAGTGGTGTTCATTTATTTGCAGTATACGATCGCACATGCCCCTTTTCCGTTTACATACATTGTAGCAGGATCAAAATTGTCATCACAGATTGATGTCCGGGGCGTATGGCAGTGACTCCTCTGTTTAGCATAATTATAATTTACTCAGTTGGGCAAAGCGTAAATAATGTTCATCGCATTATCAAGTATATCATGTGAGATATTTCTGTTATGTAATAAAGAAGGTCTATAGATGGTTATGATCATGAAGGGGAGCTGATGTAAAAGTAGATTCTGAACTCGCCACTGCACCTCTTGCTCTCCCTTTCTTGTAGCTCATCTGCAATAAACCCTGCAGGTCACACTAGACATAAAATGTTCATATCCTGTCCCATGGGCCCAGCATGTGAGCATGTGATCCACCTAATGGGCCCTTGACTCAGAATATTACTCCTGGTATTTGTAATTAGTTTTGGTACGCTCAGGTGCAAAATGACCCACAACATAAAATGAACTGTGCATAGGTATACTTCAGGGGCGGATACAGGGGGGGGGGGCGCTCGAGGGGCTCGAACCCCCCCTTTCTGACTAGCTGTCTAGTACTTAGCCTGTGTAGTAGTGTAAAATCTAGGCTTCATAGAACCCCCCTTCCTTTTAGCTAGCTACAGTACTAAAGCCTCTGTCTCTAGCTCACTTGGACATTTCTTAGTGAATATTTGGTCGATATGAAGTCTTGGAGAGACCCACGAACATGCCATCTTGCGAGAAATGGGCGTGGTCACCGCACAAAGTGGGCAGGGCTTAAAATTTTCGCGCACGCTTTGCACGCATTCTATTAGTAAGAGCCCCCCTCTGATAGATCCTGGATCTGCCCCTGTACTTTTCCCTACAACAGAAAGGCACTCCGTTAAAGTATATATTCTGGGTATGCCACCCTGAAGAGCTGCAATAACAGCGAAACATAACACACTGTTCTGTCAGTGGTTCCCACTACTCCATTACTGTAGGTATTGCAACTGGAAGACTGCACAGTGGCTCTGGAGATCATCTTTAAAAGTGAGTCCTTCTCGACACTGTACTGGAAAGTAAACAATGACACAAATTTCATGTATACTTGTAACTGAGCATATTGGTATCTACCTGTCTCTCTTGCTTTCTTTGCATAGTTGCCAAGTGTCCCGGTTTGGCCGGGACAGTCCCGGAATTTGGCCCTATGTCCCGGTTGTGTCCCGGTTTACCTGATTTTGCAGCATTGTCTCGGAATCCAGCTCGATTGTACAAATGGAGGTGTGGCACAAGCATAAACTCAGTATATTATCGAATTTCAGTCCGTATATCTCGATGTTTAGTGGGTATGGCAGTACACGATCGTCCGAAAGTGGGTGTGGTCGATCAAAACTGGGCGTGGTCCGTAAATTTTCGCACGCACTTCGCGCGCATTAATACTATTTTCTACTTTGTCCCGGTTTCTCTTCTTATAAACTTTGCAACTATGTCTTTGTGATTATATATACTGCTGTATATCCAGAAAGAATCCTCATGCATGCAGTAGCAATGCAGCTATTGTGATGTAGCTAACCTATGATGTGTAATCATGCAAAATTCAGAGCCTCAAGTAGCGATAGCCAGACTACATGCGTTCTCTTGGCCGACGTAATCCTGTGGATATATAGATAGCCATGAGCAGCATACCACCGGACCAACCTGAAATTCTTTCACAGAGAAGATTAGAAACTTTGTCCACACTCACGATTACATAAACGGTGGACATAGTATTGTTGATTTCTGTATGAGCATTTTATTACTGTGCATAACTTATAGCACCCCACATGCACTATCTGGGAACCAAAATCAGCCCACTGCTTTCTTCTCATGTCTATTGTGTAAGCAGTGGACATAGGATTGGTGAATTATGTGTGAGCATTTACAACTTGCATTGTAGCTAGCTCTTTTTGGTCTCACCCTACACTTTCTTGGTACCAAATCCAGTCCAGTGCCTTTGAGAAGGTAGCAGTCCTTGCACACAGAAGTCACCAATACACACTGTTAACACAACTGTAGTAGGCATGAGAACCGAGGCTCAGCAGAGGGGGGGGGGGGGGGGGGGGTTAATTAGATCCTGTTCCTAAGCCTTTAATAGAATCCTATTTTTGATCGTGCACAAATTGTATGTACAAGCACTAAAGTGCCAAATGCTTAGTTGATCTACTTGAGATAGCACATCAGGGTCATTCTGTGATAGAGGAGCTGTAGCGTTAATGATAAATATGAGGTTAGCAATATAATGCTGTCCCTTGTCACAACAGGATGTATGACAGTATTACAATGTCACTTCAATGCCATGCACATGAATATAGCCTCTTCACAGTTTCAGAAGTTGCAGCCAATAGAAATGTAACTAAATCACAAAAATGTTATGGAAAAAGGCTACAAATAAGAGATAAGAGAGATATCACATGCTCCATCTACTTTGTCAAACTAGCTAATCATAGTAACTGTCTTTATTTAGCTTCTCCAGATAACAGCGGTGTGCACACAGATCCAGAGGTGACTGAACTGCCCTTCTCTAGTCCACCGAGGTATGACAACTCACCAACAAGAGCATAGCTAATGCATGATGATCTCTACTGTTGAGATTGGACGTGACCGTATCTGCTGGAAGGATGCATAAATTTCAAGTAAGTACATATAATAATGATCATAATTATGGATTGTTACATGTATGTAAGTAGACTTGGGACTGTGCTCCTCCCCTCAGGGGCTTCCAACGCAATGATGAAAGGGATCGACTCCCCCTCTCCACCAAAGTATTACGACACACCACTAGTAATGGCGACATCAAATCGAGGTCAGTGATGGATGTGTTAAAGATCAGCGTCAGCCTAGCATGGGACGTGACCGTATCTGCTGGAAGGATGCATAAATTTCAAGTAAGTACATATAATAATGATTATAATTATGGATGGTTACATGTATGTAAGGAGACTTGGGACTGTGCTCCTCCCCTCAGGGGCTTCCAACGCAATGATGAAAGGGATCGACTCCCCCTCTCCACCAAAGTATTATGACACACCACTGGTAATGGCAACATCAAATCGAGGTCAGTGATGGATGTGTTAAAGATCAGCATCAGCCTAGCTGAGCTCAATATGTAAATGTCTGGTTTCCTTGTCTCCGCTGCGAGGGGTAGCTGAGATCAGTGACCGAGATCTTGGGAGAGACAGTGATGAGGCGATGGAGCGTCGGTCTACCCTTGACACCACCAAAATCCACTGGCTATTCATTCCCCCAGCACTCTTCCAAAACAATAAAAACTAACACATGGTATTTTTTTTTTGAAAGCAAACAAACAAAAAAGAAACATGACACTTTGGGAACAAAACATATACAAAAAAAAAGTTACTCTATACGAATAGTCCGTCCTGTTCCGTCCAGTAGCGTCGCTGTCTTGGAGCTACATGGAGAGACCGCTTCCTCGAAGATCTCACGATGGTTTAGAAAGATCTCCAAGGAAGCGAAGGCATCTTCCACCGGGTCATGCACAGCACCACCCTGGATATCTCTGCCGAGAAGGGCAGAGGCCAGTCCAGATAGCTTGGACTTAATCTTGCCCTTCTCGGAGGGAACAAGATCGTTTAGTCCAGGGTTGGTTGCTGTGTCAATGACCCGGTGGGCTACACTGCTAAGATTAAAGCATAAAGCTCTTTCGTCGTTTCTGATGTCATGCCCTACCACAATGGCATCCTTCAACAAACTTTTCACTTGAGCCATTGCTTCATCATAAGGAATGCCATTGCGGTAATCTCTCCATGTAACCCTATAAACCTGGTATTGATGTAAAGTCTCTCGTTATTAGTCAGTCGTGGTTTTACTACGTTCCTAAATAAAGTTTTGCACGATCTGTCATCGTTTCAAGTAACTAACACTAAAAGGCCTACACGGGATATCCCCGAAGGGTTACCCCGGTCATTTTTTTATCATCATAAACGGAAAAATACTCTGCATCTAAACCTATAACCTGTCGTTGTCGTGTATGTGTGTGCGTGAGTGCTGGGGTAGATACTTGCGGAGGCGGTTGGAGGGTGGTTGAGGAGGAGGCGGTACTTGTACCTGCAATGGATGATCGAGTGGTAAAAACATTATTCTAATGTATGCTGAAAAATTGCCAGTGTAGGGACATTGACAATGCCTAGATGATGGTCTACTTATTACCCTCTAGTAGAGGAAAAGTTTGCTCTGCGTATAAAAATGGGAGTGGCCTGCAGACGAGGCTATACACATAAAGCAACATAAAATGTGTATGCTGCCCAAAGGAAATGTGAAACTCACTTTGTGATGGATGTCCCACCGACTCTGTCATTAGAGCTATAATAAAATAATCATAACAATAAAATATAATAGTGTTATTGTTATGTATAGCGCTACACATGCATTCACTGTAACACTAAACTTGCATGATTATTGATTTCATGTCCCTGTATGCTATCCCAAAGGACTATGATTACCAGAGTCCCCGCTAAGTCATGCATAGCAATTAATGAGGGCCGAACTGGCTCTATGGACGGTGCAGTGGTATAAAAATAATACATATACGATCTATCTATTATAATGCCCTGCACCCAATCAATGGTTTTCCTCCACCTATGTATACACTTACGCTATTGGCATAAATATTTTAGCTATTCTACACCAGGAGGGAGTGCACCCTATCGATGTAAAATTAAACTCGATGACAGCCTAACAGCTGCTCCTTGTGACTGCACACATGTAACCACTACACAAAGCAATTTTACACCATTATTATCATTATGAACTAACCTCGTACCCAGGCCACACGAGGAAGGGGAAAGATACCTATTGCACGCACATGCGCCCACAATCTTTAATAACCTTTACTCATACTCTCCTGCGGTGTGGGTATGAGGCAAAGTAAGTGAGCCTATTAAAAGCAAAGTCAGTAGCTATAGCTAACCACAATTTACACTCTGCAGTCGTTAAGCCAGCGGTCCAATTGTTGCAGATCCAGGAAGTGCATCCGGTGGCACATTCCAGTGCATGCAATTTTTGCCGTTTTTTTATCTATTTTTCTTACCTGTTCTATCTAAGCCATCTTTCACTTCTAGGACACCAAACAAAGACCAGAAGACAGAGCAACTCTTCTACTTTCTGCTCGTTCAAGTCCTATAACCCGGAGACATTCATGAGCTCCGCGGCGACCGCTTTTGTGCATGCTACTCTCAAAAAGTGCCTCGCGCAAAAAGTGGCACATTTTGGTTCCCTAGGATGGATTCCCATGATTCAAGTACCATTCCATAGCTCTTGTGTTGCTCTACAATATAAGACTGGAACGAAGTTTTTCCATCGAGCGGTTCCAAAGTTATACGCTGTTAAAAATAGTATAAATTTCTTGTTATTTCACCATAGAAACATTGAATAAAATACATATAAATCAAATTATGACAAAGCTTTCTAGGTGGTACAAAGATATTATGCAGCCATCAAAGGCCTTCTTGAAGGTTTGCAGAAGGTTGTTAAAGGTTTCACAACCTGTCTCCTATGCCATCATTGACAACTACGGTGATAGAGAAAGTGCTCAAGCAGCCATAGAGATGGTGCGAGGACCTAGATCGAGTAGCTAGTTCTCTCAGCACCTTCTCTTTGGCAGTGGAACTCGGTGATCCTCCCTCTCACCATCTCATACTCATCGATGGCTGATCACCACCTAAGAGATTGTGTACGTGCACATACATGGTGGTAGGGGTGTGTGTGTGAGAGAGAGAGTGAAAGAAAAAGAGGGAGAGAGAGAGAGTGAAAGGAAAGAGGGAGAGGGAGAGAAAGAAAGACAGGTGGGACAAGTGCTAGCATACCCAACCTCCATGGATGTGAACTTATGCTTTTCAGGATCGATATCAGCTGATTTACACATAATATTATTATGGCGCAGGTATATTAAAACATAGATAGTAGAAAGGGGGAAACGGGATTGGAAACTGTCACGTGACCTACATATTTCTAACGTACAGAGTCCGCGTTACGCGTCATGCGCTAGCGCTGCGATGAATCTCATTAATAAACCCCCGCGCTTTGCGTGGGAAGTCGTTTTACTGCTGAGATAAGCACTTCTGCTATCGCTGATAGGCTGTTGGAGGTAACAGGCGACGACCAAGCACCTTATCTTACCCAAAATTATTTGTAAGTATCTATAGTACACAATCATTGGTGCTCTTCGTAATTTTGGGATTTTACTAGTGTGGCAGTATGACTTAGCGAGATGGAGGCTTACCCACAGGGTTTGTGCAACACCAGAGCATGCAACAGTAGGGTATACACCCAAAAATTAGATGCAACATCAAAGAAGAATGAGGATATGTGATAAAAATACATGCCAAAATGCCCGCTACCTTTGGGATTTTTGTGAAATTACATACAATCCTATCTTGACCAATTGAAGATTTCTATTCACCTCTTGTGTACCTAAATGCATTGCTAAATTGATTTTTTATGTATAGTGTATCCTTATTGGAGTTATGGGCCGGAGAAAGTTTCGTCTATCTAGGACGCATTCCCAAGAATTATGAGAAAAGGAAAAGACTTGGACCAGTAGGCCGCCCAAGAAAGGTAAATAAGAAGCATGTAGCAAGGCTGCCTATGTTCAGGGCTGTGATATTGTTAACAAGGTTTATATATAGCTGACTGTGACAGAATGTGATGGTGCTATCTAATATAAAAGTATTCTTGTTTCAGCGACGACGAACAAGGCTACCTGGCGAGTCAAAAGACACCCTGTGTGCATCTGCTTATGAAGTAAGTGTCATGTGTGTGACACCTGGTATCCTAATTAAATATGTTAGTGTAAACACTGATTTCCTAGGGAAAGTCCCATAATTAATGTGCCATACTCCATGTTGGTGCTCTGTGTATTATCTATGGTGCTACCCTTTCTGTAGAATGGTTCTGACCTTGCTACCTCTCTATCTATGAGAATGTATCTCTACCTTCAAAATTAATAGTTGGAGCGTGCACATGGACGATGCAGGAAAAGACGTGTGCTGTTCAAAAGAAGGAAACTTATAATGAAATAATGATTTTGTACAACACTATAAATAATTATGCAGTATGAAATTTCTAAAACTTAGTTATAAATTTTTTGTGTATGTCACTTTTGCTTCTTTGCAGCTTTTAACTTCAAGCTTTCTCTGAGCCCAGCACTGTGTTTCTTCTTAAGCTTTACTCTAGCTTAGTTTAAAGATTTGTACGTCTCCATCCAAGATCCAGCAATGGAATGGCCTCGGATTGTTAACCACATAGACAGGATCTCCTTTAGCAAGCCCATCCCATCATTTGGAAGCAAACCACTGTTCATCGACCAATAAAACAATATATCTTCATCAGCAGTTAATTCAGACAGAAATTTTTTCTCTATGTCTGCCTCTTTCCCATTTAGTAGGCGTGTCATTTAGAAGCTGTCGAACTTTAAACTCAATGGAACAGAATAACAAGAAGGTGGATTCATTCACCTCAAAAAGTCCACCACGATTAACTTTCTTTGTCCACTCTTGTGTATAGTCATAAAAATTGATTCCTGGTCCTTTAACAGCCATTTGAGATAGACATTCCACAATTTCAGCAGCTTCATCTGTGTCCAGTTTCTCATAGCGTTATTTAATGCTCTTGGCGGCATATGCAGCAGCATATCTCACGATATTCTTTTCTATGTGAGAGAGAGTAGATTCCCTGGATTGAGAAATGGAAGATCCACTGCCACTAGAAATCTTGGAGTCTTGGGTGTGTTTCATCAAAAGGTCAAGAACGCTGTCGAGCACTGTTTGTTCCAAAATTGGCTCTAGTTCACCCAAGCCCAGGTCATGACCGAAATTTTTCCACATAATTTTCCTTCAATTTTTTCAGCCTCAGCTTATGATAGCTCACCCACAGTAGCTCCCAGTTTCTGCTATCAACTCCTTTAGTAACAAGGCTCTCTAGCTCCCGTGATAAAACAGCGTCGAACGCTTCAATCTTAGTAGCGGGCCCCAACGGTGACTTTATGACATCCATGATCGATTTGATCTGACTTTTCACCGTTTCATTTCTTTCAGACTTTGCAAGTAGGGTCTCCTCACGACCTATAGTGTTCAACACCGTAAGTACAGGGCATTCATTTTCAGCTTGGACAGCCATGGCTAGTAAAACACGGCGCGCGCGTACGGTATACGAGTACGTACGATTGATCACATGACCATAACCCGGACTAGTATTGCCTACGTAAAAAAACGTCACAGTTTCCAACCCCGATTTCCCCCTTTCTACTATCTATGATTAAAACTATCTATTCTTTTGCCATTTCAGCTGGTAAGGCTCACCCTCATCCCTGGACTTCATTATTTACCTGATACAGAAGTTAGGTTTTTTCTGCTTAGTGTTCTGGTCTCCTTGTTAACACACTAAGTAGAAAAAAAGAAAAAAGGAATAGGGAAGAAGAAAAGTCTTAGGGGTCTATAAAGCATATTATACCACAATTTATTTTTATATGGGCACACAGAATGAGTTGAAACTAAGGATTTGATCTTGGGGAATTTTGATTCACACATTAAAATTAAAGTTACGGCCCTGTGAAGTTATCCCATATGTTTGTATAAGAAGCCATGCATTTGCAATGTTTTCCGCCCACGCACTACGTGAGGAGTGGGGCAACGTGCACATAAACGTGACGACCATTACCCACTTTGGTCAAAATTGGTGTATAGGCTGCCTGCTTGCATTGTATGGCTCTAATATGCATCCAGCTCAACTATGTGGTTGTTTTCGGACAATTTTTTTTTCTGCTTAGTGTGTGGTCTCCTTGAAAAAAAAAAAAAGCAAAAGAGTGGTGTTGTAGGCAATGTATATGTTAGCATGTCTCATGACTCGATTACTTTGTTTGCATTCCCTCTCTGGGCTGCATTTGAGCTGCATCTTGAGCAACCTGTTTGCAGAGATCAATAATTCGGGCGTGGCTCGTTCGGTTTCCTGGCAACAACTGCAGCCTGGTCGACCCTGTACCTAACGAAGGCTTGCTGGGTGAGCTCATGAATTTTCTGTGACCGAAAGGGTTAACCCGCGTTAGCATTAACTGCCAGTGTTACTCAGGAAATTGGGGGTTAAAATAGTTACAAATACTGTAAATCTCATTGCCTGATTGGTCCAAACTAGGGTTCTAAATAGACTTCTAGCCTGTTGCTATGTGGTTACTAAGATATACAAGGTACTGTATATGTGATACAGCCCCTCCTTGTAGGGCTCATGTCCATATGTCTACTATCATTCATACAGTTCTTGGGGGCTAAAATCATGTTTATTGTATCCATGGAAGCAATGGGCTAGAAAATAGTTATTGACCAATCCCTCGCTTTGTATGCAGTATAGAAGCACTCATCCCTCGGGCTTTTCCCTCGGGATTTGTGCTTCTATACTGCATACAAACTTCGGGAGTTGGTCAATAACTATTACTCACAGAACCCTTGTAAATCTTCTTAGATGGCTGTAACAAATACTGCATGGCTACTGACAGGTATCTATATCTCAGTCACGTACAACCTCTGGCTCTTAACAATACAAAACTATATGATCTAAACTTGTTAGACACTGTTTAGTCGGTTTCTATGTGACCTCAGGGCTCTCATAGAACCTTCACTTTGCCCGAGCTGCATGCTGCTTGCCTTGTCACAGCAATAAGCGTGATTCTATTAAAAGCACACTTGATGATCGATAGGAGTGGCTATCTGAGTTCAAAAGTTCAATAGCTGCCGTGGCACTTGGGTGGTTGACAAGACCTCGAAGATGATGGTATTTCACTCGATTTATGACTTGTTGCATAGCATTGCAAGAGTTTTCAGCTTGTTGCTAGGATCTAAATACGTTAGACCGTGGTTACTAGGTTTCCACGTGATTTAGAAGCCCTCAGGCACTCTGTAGAACCCTCGCTTTGCTCGGGTTCTAGAGTAGGGTTGGCATATTTCGGACAGCTGCGTTATATCACAAACGAGCAGCACTAGACAGGGGCGGATTAGGGGGGGTTGCAACCCCCCCAAACGATTTTGAGCAGCCCCTCCCACTTATATACAAGGCAGTGGCGGATCCAGGATTTCTAAAAGGGGGGTTCTAATATACTGTTGCGCGCAAAGCGCGCGCGAATTTTTAGAAACCACGCCCACTTTTGGGCAAAACCACGCCCACTTTCGATCGTTTTTGAGACAGTCTACCAGCTCTTTCAGTCCAATCGATCTGTTTTCGAACGAATTTCTTCTAAAGCATTCTAAGGTGAGCCATAGCAGCAGTTTTCTTAGTTCTGTAGCCAGAAAGGGGGGTTCCATTTACCTATCATCAGTATACTTCTTAGTGCTAGGTGTAGCCAAAAGGGGGGTTCCTGTGCACCCCTGGATCCCCCGGATCCCCCTCTGGATCCGCCACTGCAAGGCTTACTATAACTTGGCACAGTAGCACTGTATGGTTAGCAGCAGACAAGCTGTGTAGTACATAATTGGCCTCAAACCAACAGGTGGTGCACGGTGGTTAGTGGTACACCCTGAACTTGGCTTCAGCTATGAATAATCTACTGTAGACCACAAGAGTCATGCTAGGCTCTATGTCTAGTAGGCGACTAAAAGTGGGCGTGGCTCACTAAAAGTGAGCGTGGTCGCAAAATTTTTGCACGCTTCGCGCGCAATTAAACCTACAACCCCACCATACTAAAAATCCTAGATCCTCCCCTGCTGGATCGACCACAGATAGGCCCAAACACCACCTAGTCCAGTGCACCCACCTACTTCTATTCGTGCAGGGTGTGCACACAAAGTACTGCTGGTTTCAGAGGTAGAGAACGGACAGTGTCGACCATTACAGGGTTTTGCAGAATTTTTGATTGTGCTAACTTCCAAATATGGAAGGAGATGGTCAAAGGCAGCTTTAACTTACAGTTTACATAAGGACATAAACATACACACGAGTGCAGACAGACAGCACTGCATGTAGCCACACACAGATGCACACATACACATGGACCACACATGCACAAACAGGCTAGATCATACACTGCAATATAGGTTTGGGGCACTCTGGTATAGATTCAAATCTTAAATAAGAAGGATTTCATGATGTCTTGTGAGCCAAAGAGAACATCAGCTTATTCAAATGACCTTAGATGGCGCACGGTGTACATGGTGGAAATGCAAAATAAACAGTATCGTGAGGTGGCTGAAAATCTAGCATCTACTGTATAGAACAGTCAGTCTTTTCTGTGAGTCTGGGAATGTTAACAAAAGGAAGCATCCACCAAATAAAGGCACTGCTGTATTAACTGAAATAGATAAGCTGATTATCATGGAGACCGTGTTAGAAAAGCCAGAGGTATACATGCGTGAGATCAGGGACACACTCATTAGTGAGACAGGCACAGAAGTAGATATCAGTACCATCTGGAAATTTCTACAAACCTCAAATATCACTAGACAAAAAAATGCAAAACAAAGGAGTGATTATAGGGCTGCGTATGCTCAAGACATGGTGGCCATCCTGAAATGCTGATATTTATCGATGAAACGGGAAAGGATAGGAGGAATTGTATGAGAAAATTTGGTTACAGTGTGCGTGGTAAGCCTCCTGTATCTAAGAAACTCCTGGTACGGGGTCAGAGAGTGTCAGCCAAAGCAGCTATGTCCACCAATGGGATCATTGATTGCCACACTGTATCTTCCTCTGTTAATGGTGACGAATTTATATACTTTTTGCAGCATGTCCTAGTTCCACACCTCCAACCATTTGATGGAGTAAATCCTCATAGTGTAGTTGTGATGGATAATGCCTCAATCCATCATGTGGATAGGGCTGTGCAACGTATTGAGGCTACTGGTGCACTATAGTGAAATTCCTCCACCTTATAGCCCCGACCTCAATCCAATGGAGGAAGCTTTTTCTAAGCTTAAATCAACATTACAAGCCAATGAACAATTATTGGACGTTATTGATTGTGAATCACTTGTACTGTGTGCATTTACAGCAATTACACAAAATGATTTTAGACATTGGATAGAACACGCTGGATATTTTTAATTTAATTTTTATAAACATAATTGTCATCACTTCATGGATTTTGTACAAGAATTGATGATTTTCATCACATCCTAAAGTGTTTGCTGTCTAACTAACTTTTATGGTATATACATCAAGATCAACAATAATTAGTACAAAATCCTGTGATAGTCATCAAAAGGAGTCATTTAATCTCCTTGAGAGTACGCAATGTTTTTTCCTTTTGCTCCAAAAATTCCGTCTCTCTGAGCACAGCTTCCTGATATACCGTATTTTCTCGCTATTAAGCGCATGCGCTTATATCTCCACAGGAAGAAAATCTGCGCTTAATAACGAAGTGCGCCTAACAGCGAGATGCGCCTAACAAAAAATAGCTACATCAAGAACGCATGCGTGTTCACGGTATCATTTAAGGGGCGTGGTCAATCGATCGATCGCACGATCGTTGACGTTGCTGCATTCCGCCAGGGACTATACATTATCTTTCAGATGGACTGGAAACGCGCGCGCCGCCCTATTACAAAGTACACATTTCCGTTTCTGCAATCATCGTTACGGGTAAAAAATATCGCGAGCGGTAAGAAGCTACAAAGGCTGCTTGGAAACACCAACGGTGGTCGACCTGACAACGGAGTCAGCGTCTGTGAGGGCGTCTACAGTAGACCATAGTCGTAATACAATGTGCTGAAAGCCATTTTGTGGTGAGTGTGCTTTTGAGTGCGCTCTCTATGAGTGAAAAAATTCAGTATGGCTACTTTTCATGTCCTGGTAATACTTTGTGCTGGATTAGCTCAGAAAGTGAAGCTCTCATAGGATTCTACACAGCGCGAGTAGTAAGCCCCAATCTTGCTTGACTGGGTGCACAGTATTCTTTTGAGCTGAAAGGTACTCTAGGAGCACAAGACCCCCTAAGTTTAAAAATTTACTTGACAAAGATGGACACCTTTTGTGCTGGATAATCTCACGAACTAAAACAGACATGAGCATTATTCAAACGTAAAAAGTAAGTTTACCCGTTGCTTCACTGGGTAAACAACATTTGGTGTGCTAAACATTATCTAAGAGTTTCCTACAAGCCTTCATAGAAGTACTAGACGGCCATATTGACTGTCTTGGCACCCTAGTCCAGTATAGTAGCAATACTGTCAGACATTTCCGGGTACACTTCCGGGCGTAACGATGATTGTAGAATTTTCGCGAGCGTAATAATGTAGCGTTTCCAGTCCATCTGAAAGATAATGTATAGTCCCTGATTCCGCTCAGGTAGAAATGGCGTTCACTGCTGGAAGAACCTGGGAATCGACAGTAGCTATCGTAATTTCGACTAATTTGAAAAGCTTGGAGCCCTGGGCAAGCTAGCAAGCGTGCAGATATTGAGATCAATGGTCTATTATTATCAGTATGCGCTTATATGCGAAATGCGCCTAATAACGAATGCTTAGGCCAACAAAATAGCATGCGCATGCGCTTAATAACGAATATGCGCTTATAAGCGAGATGCGCCTAATAACGAGAAAATACGATAATTCATTAAGTGATTTTAGATCCTCCAAACAGCTCCTGCGTAGTTTAGTGGAACTCATTGGTGAAAACTTAGAACCAGGCAGTTTTACGTCACTGGAATGTTTGCCAGGTGAGCCAGTAGTTTATGGAGGCTGAACGGCATATATGCATTAGCAAAAATGGTAGCAGCGTTTACAAGTGCATCTCCGATATTAGTTTTTTTCTTAGCGGGAGTTGGAGTAGTCTCGAACCCAGACCCTGCCCTTTTCCGCAGCGCTGGATGTATTGTATCACCAGCACGCGGAAGGATGCAATATGCGTGCTGGTGATGTAATACATCCAGCGCTGCGGGAAAGGGCGGGGTCTGGGTTCGAGACTAGAGTTGGAGAACCTGTAATGAGTGGAATTGCAGGAGGATTTTCATAATGATCATGGTGACCTTTATCAATCATCTTTGCCCACAGCCTAAGCTTGGGGTTTGCCATGTCAGGATGTTTACTCTTTAGCTCCTTAAATATAATATCCACATTGTCCAGCTTCAAAGAGGTAGCACCATCAGTTTTCCTTTTCTCTGGGGGGGGGGGGGGGGGGGGGGGGGGGGGGGGGGGCTCATTGCTAGGTTGTATTCGGAGAGCATCACACCACAGGGTAATTTTTGATGACATTGGAAATGTTTTGTACATAACTTGCAGATCCTGGTCTTCAAATATCCATCGTTTTACATTCCCCTCTCTTAGCCCATTTGAAAATCATCGGTATGAGGAATATATATCTTGTGGGAATGATTCCTGTAGTTTAGATCTGAGTGATGTAACACTCTGAAACAGTTGTGATGTACCATGCCACATTCGTACTACAAAATCACTTTTTTTCTTGGGGTTTATTATTTTTACATGATACGTGTACGCACCACTAGTCGCAGCATTTGGTGTGGGTTGTTGATGACTCAGAGTTGAACCAGCTCTCCTGCCTAGCCCTGACTGCTCTGACTGGGGAAATTGTACTCGAGGGGGCGTACCTGTGGGAGCTTGCTGTGTTATGATGAATGCCATGGGGTTGTTGTGAATGAAACGATGATCCTGGTAGTAATGCCAGTTTTGTGCTGAGTTAGCACCAGGAGCCCCAGCATATTCCAATGGAGATGCCCAAGAATATTGTGCTGTGTTGGCTCCATCTTGCCACTTGATCTGACACAATTTGATAGCGGTAGAATATCCCCACAACTTGATACGTAGAAAATGACTGAGTTAGTGCATAGCAGAATATATAATCTATGGTTAGTGTGATAGTTGTTCTGATGAAGTAGCCAGTACTCTAATACACTCACACTAGCTAGCTAGCTACGTTTAGCTCCTCAGTTCAGCACAATTAGCAGAAAGCGCACCAAATTGCACATAGTGCACGTGGCAGTCACGTATGCCTTATACTTTGCACCTCATACATGCTACAATAGGGACTCTAGACATCTAAGTAAACTGTGGTTAGTATCACCCCATGCAGCTGTGAGTACCATATTATTTGGAAGTTAGAATGTAGGCTTGTTGCAAGGATTCTGCAAAACCCTGTACCAGACGAAGGTGAAAAAAGTACATAAAAATTGCGGCTGTGGTTATCAATATATGATACATAAATGGTATCAAATGCATCATGAACAACATCCTTCTTACATCCTGCCTTTAGATTTGAAGATTTATCCAAAAATTGTGAAATAATACATGAATACATAAAGTAATGCAATATTATATGCATTGTCCAGAAACTACCTCTGAAAGTTCTTTGCAAAAAAAATCTGGTTTATGCTTATAATAAGGTCAAGAAATCCTAAAAATTTTCCATACATTCTAGTATGCACATACCAAATGAAAAAATAACTCATCAAAAATTGATGCCACTGTGCCATGGTAATAATGTATGTTTACTATAAATCTTAGCTACCATGAAAAAACAGCTTCTGGAAAAAAAATACGAAAAAGTTGCAACTTTTTAGAGCAGTGTTGTGCAGCTTCTGTGTAGATGCACACCACAAGAAACGAGATACAGCTAGTACTTACATGGCCCCTACCTTATGGCAAATGGTGAAACATTACACAATACCGTTGACCGTATAAACTCAATTATGTGCGAGGCGTTCAGTAACTGCCTCCGTCCGATAATACACTACCCCACTCTACATGAGTCCCTTCGGTCTTCTAAATAATCACGTAGAAACCTAGTAACCACGGTCTAACTATTATGTAGGTAGGGGTACATAAAAGTCAATGCCCGCATATATATTACTGGGAGGAAACAGTGTAGGGGTACACTCTTTCCTGCCATGCAGCATATCAGGAAAGCTACTGTTGTAGGGGTACACTCTTTCTTTAGATGGAGTCCAGATCATGATGGGCAGCTAGCAACCATTATGCACACCAAATGGCAGTAACTTTATATCATTCAGCACCAATTTGTAGTATGGAAGCCATACAGAACAAAAGCACCGGCTGTGGTTTATATAAGGGTTACACACACATGGTGGTTAGGAAGTTAGAACATGGTAGTTAGAACATGGCTGGAAGTTAGAATATGGTGCAGATGAAGTAGCTATTAAAGCAAATTTCGGAACAAAAATGTACATTACACATCATAGTCAGTATCACAAAGAACAGAGTCCACTAAGAGGTCATCCTCAGAGTCTTCATATGCCTGTGTAGAGTTATAGCCATCCCTTGAAATGGACACTGTTGAAAATTTGGGCTATTGTAAACTTGCACATTGATGGTACAGTTATGATGGTTTCCAAACAGCGCATTTGTGACCACCTGGGGAGGCGGAGCATTACCCACTGCTTGTTCATGTTTCTTAGGTTCCTGGTGACAATTGTTAGTAATAGGGGTCAGTACCTTACAAGCCTCTTTTTGCTGGTCCTCCATTACTCTCTCGTATGTCCTCAATGCTTTTAGTGATAGGTGTCCTGTTCAACTCTGAATAATATGCTCTTGTTGTTAGCTTTAAACATGTCAGTAGCCCCTGTGGCACATAGGCTGTGATTAGTGCAGTGTTCAAGCCCTGCTTGCTCACACATTTGCTCAATGGATCGTGTTGATGCCTACTTGCATTGAGATGAATCAAGGAGCATTTGGATCTTCTGGCTTCCTAGATAACGGATGTAAGTAGAAATTATCCTTCTCCAGTGCATCAGATGGTACTTTAGAGAAGTACAGATCTAAGAGAGCCATGTGACACCGTTCACCACCTTCAGGCACTGCATATGAAAGCACAATTCCTCATCTGAGCCAGTCCTCCAGAGCGATTTTTGATGTACGCATTGGAAGTGCATTGAAGCTGTGAAATTTTAGACCACGGTGCTCTGCTCCTCCACACTCCCACATCAGATCTTCATCCTTAGAACTAATGATCTTGGCATATTTGACCTTAGCTCCCACTCTTGTCTCAAAGAACGAAAGTGTGTGTTCATGGTTCCTTGCAATTTCTTGAATGTACCATCCTTCTGGTCAAGAAAATTTGGAGCATACTGATCCTTTTCACGCATATAGCGAAGAATACCACTAAGCAAATGGTACAGTTTTGGCAGGATAAGGATTTCCATCTTGTTTCTTCGCTTCTACAAGGAACAAGCTTAGAATACGGGCGAGTTCAACTTTAGAAGCTTCAGTTGAAAAGGATCATCCAGATAATCCATAGGAGTAGACTCTCCAGTATGATGATTTCGTGATTCTAGCCAGGAAGAGAACATAGTGTTCTTAGCGGTATTTTCAGGCACAAACCCTTGGTTTATCTTTTCAAGCTCCTCGTTGAAACTGTGTCGGAAAAGTGCTCCTTGACAGGCTTTGCAAGTGACAACTTCTTGTTTTTAGATGGGGGAGCAGCATCAACTGGTAGAGTCTGAGTTTTCCTTGTTGTGGAGCACGGTGTTTGGTGGGGGATCCATCCAGTCGTTCATACCAAGATTAAAGTTCGGATTGAGCTCAAAGAGTCAAACCAATCCTTTGTAATAGACTAGGAGAGACAACGTCCCTGCTATACTTTCCAGTCGCGCTAGTATGGCGTGCCAAATGTAACAAAAATCAGAGCGCGATGTTGCGCACTTTACTCCGACTTCGATCCCGCAATATTACGCGCTTGGCAACACGACGTCGTCAGGTAGTGACCCCGTCATATTACGGGGTCTGAGACACTGATAGTACGTTTGGTGCGCCATACGCCATACACTAGAGCTAGAGACAGCCGTTAACGACAACAATCTTCACTGCATGCACTATAATAGTATTGCTGCATGAGAGCTCCAGCTGCACAAATCAATTATGACATCATGGCAACTAATAGAAACTCAGCTAAGCTCATTAGCTGATCTGATGAAATAGTTACATGTATGATGTTGATGGTTACTATGGTAGAGCATCTTGGTAACCAATAGAAACTCAGTATGGTTAGCTGGTGAAACTGTTACTAAGGATTGCATCATTGCAACCAATCAGCTGAATGATATGGCTATACTACAAGCCAGCTAACCCATGGGATTCCTGTGTCAATCTAAAAATACACTCGACAGTTATGCTGTAAACCATGAGGACATAAGATGTTAAGCTTCTCTTATGGAACACCCTTGGGTAACGATGCTGTCACCTATGGCACTCAGCTAGATGTTCTAGCTATCAGACCCAACTCATCAAATAATCATTAACTGTAGCACTTGTATACAAGCCCTAAGATTTTTTTCATAGGAAAAAATCTCAGGACTTGAGTAGGGATCGAACCCACACACTCACATCTCTGGTGTGATGCTCTACCAGTTGAGCAACCAAGCCCCTAGGAGCAAGATGGTGGGGAGGAAGGGTATACAAGTGCTGATTCTTGGTGCCCATTACATTAGATGTTAAGCTTCTCTTATGGAACACCCTTGGGTAACGATGCTGTCACCTATGGCACTCAGCTAGATGCTCTAGCTATAAGGCCCAACTCATCAAATAATCACTAACTGTAGCACTTGTAGGAAAAAATCTCAGGACTTGAGTGGGGATCGAACCCACACACTCACATCTCTGGTGTGATGCTCTACCAGTTGAGCTACCAAGCCCCTGGGAGCAACATGGTGGGGAGGAAGGGTATACAAGTGGTGATTCCTCCTGCATAAGAATTACGCAAATGTATGTAAAAATACTACACTGCCTGCACTATTCATGCAAACATGGAAAAACACGACTAAAAGGCCATTTTAGTTTATTAGGAAAATGAGCAATAGGAGGAAACAGAACCATACTGAGAAACAGTTCGTCGAAAAGCACTTAGGAAAGGAGCTGCACCCTAGCAGCTGTAGTACAGCTAGATACATTATCAAACGATTAGCGCGAAAGTCCCGCGCATTTCAAGAAGCCTACTAAGCAGGCACTGGCGCTAGCCACTGAGCCTCGAGCGAAGCGAGAGGCGAGGTCTGTTCTGTACGTATCATACCTGTCAGTAGTCCGGTAACAATGTTCAAGCAGAGTGAGAACGTCACAATTGCATACGTACACTTAGTTGCTATGAGGGGTGTGGCCTCTGATTTGATTTGATTTGATTTGATTTCAGCCCCTGATAGGAAGCACATAACACTCTAACAGAAAAAACATGACTAAGCACACGCAAAAGAAAAGAGAGAATGACACTAGAACTCTTCCATAGACTAAATTGGCAAGATTCTAAGGTAGTTCCATAGCTCTAGGCAGGGCACTACGCACTTGACCATGGAATGAGTACACTAACATCTACACCACTCACAGTCCACCAAGTGGAACTCAGTGCCAGCCTTCATTTCCCGATGCTGTGTCTTGGACCGACAAACAACTACATTTACTTGATTTGGCTTGAGCTATGGCAGGTAAAACAATGCCATAGAAGATCATAGCGATTAAATGGCCACTCTCGCAACCGCTTCCATCTGCGCATGTGCATGGTACTTGCCCAGGCAGGATACATGAACTTCGTCTCTGTTTTGTGAGCATGTACTGTTAAGGTATCACCAAAGTGCGTGGGCGTGAGGTGGGGGATATGGCACCTCAAAGTCATAAATGAGGTGCATGTTGTGTGACCACGTCCTTTTAATTGCCCAGCTCTCAGGGGTATGGTTGCTAGAGCTGGAAGTGTTCCTTTAATCTTCTCAATGGACCGGAAGCCGAGCCGAAAGGGAGGGGCCAGACCATGCCCAACACAGCACCACCCTGTGCCTCAAGGACCACCATTCTCAATCAAGTGCTGACTGGCCACCGGATGTCCACTGGAAGCCCACAATCAATCCCAACCACACAGCTTCCTCAAGGCCAAAACACACACAAACACTTCAAGGCCGTTCTGCCACACCGCCCACACAGAGCTCACCTCATTTCCTGTGTGGGCGGGGCAACAACACGACACATCCGCTTCAAACCATCGTCAGCTTCCATCCAGCTGTACGCTCCTCTCGATCACACCGGTGTACAGTGTCTCATTAACTGGCATGGCCTCACTTTTTGACCTCCACGTCCCCACAGCCACCTGGTGGGATTCAAGGTGTCAGTTTTTGCCAAGGTAAACAGCCTCTATATGTTATGACATACAAACTAAACAATAGCTTACGAGTCTACAGGGCCGAGTAGAGCGTTTGAACTCAGTCTTGTTCGTATGCACAGCAGGACATCAACCGATTAGAGTCAGTCTAGAAGTTTGCACTGAAACTAATTTCTCATCGCTGGGAATCTGGTTACGAGGAATTGATAAACCTGGTGAACATCCCCAAGTTGAGCAATCGATGCCTACATCTGAAGCTAGCTCAAGTTTATAAGGTTGTCCACCAGCTGTATGGGAACGGCTATGTTCACCGTGATCTGTGTCCTGGTGGGTGTGGCTTGTACCTTTGATCCCAAATTAATCGCGCTCATACACAGGTGAACTTTGTACCATAAACTTATCACAGCAATTGTGATGAGGGCATGTACAATATGAATAATATTAGTAAACTCACAGTGAGTTCTGTTTTGACTATCTTAGCTTTTTTTACCAGCTTCTGTGCAGCCTAATATTATGTGATCGGATTTGGGAAAACCTTCCATATGGGATCCGCGCGTGATTCGCACAATGTGCGTTTTTTAGTAGCTCAGGTCGAAATTTGTCAAAGTCCAGATTTTGTCATATACATGTTGAACAACCCTTCTTCTAACTGTTGCCGTCTTCTACGGAGGCTAGTCGTGCTATACGAAGGCGAAATAAGCCTTCATTTTGACCCACCTAGTCGGCACAGCCGCCGTACACGGAGCCTGTTGCAATGGGCGCTAATTAGAATTCTCTACCTAGATACAGCTAGATTCATCGAACTACTGTACGTTCGCTCACCTTTTTAGCTTCTTGGGCATCTAAGAACAATCGGCTGCCGTTATCAACAACGAAATTCAACCCTTGCTCGATCTTTACATTCAGCTCCGCCCAGATCCCTTTAATTGATTTCCGGGTCACGCGTAGTATGCGGAAACGCCATACGCGTGCACAATTACAACAACGCCTTTAGACCGTAATTTCTCGATTATTGGGGGTGTGGCGCGATCGCAAACAAAGCGCTGAAGATGTTATGCAGAGTCAAGTGGCACATTTTAACAGACTGGCAAGAGACATGACATTAATTACACTGTCCATTTGCCCGCACCAACTACTACTATCACTCGTTTGTTCCCAGCAGTGTCAGAGCCAGCTGCCTGGAACTCACTCAATGAAACACTTGTAACTCTCCCAGTCTGCGTTCATTTAGGCATTTACTTAATTAACCAAACTAACTCTCTTTTGTAACTATTATATAGCATATTGTATTCTTACTGTAAGTAATTAGTTATATCACCGGGTGCACACCCGATTAGCCGTTTGATTTTTGGCTATTGTCGCTATTTAAGCAAGAGTTCTTATGGACAAAAAAGGTTATGGGTGACAGTTCGCCCACGCACGGGCATTTATACCAATGTGAACCGCAAATGAAAACTCTGCATCAAGATTCGCATAGATGGTGACCGTAAGGAAGTGTTTATCTTATTACTCGGGCATCTGGGCAGGGCTGGAGTTGGTGTAAATTTGAGGGCCACCTGTCAGAAAGCAGCTATTTAATAATGACCTGGTCTGCCGTTACGCTTGGCGTAAATTACTTTTCTTTGTGTAGCTTTCCCTCTGTGGAGGCTCTATGAACTTGGGAACCAACTCCAGCACTGGATTGCGTGGGCGTGAGCGTCAGGAATGGCTAATTCAATTAGCGAATCGTGAAGGGGCGTGGCCGAAGAGGCCATACGAGTGCTTTTGGTCGAAGGTGGGCTTGTCCAGAATCGGCCAGGGATGATTATGCGCGTGTAATTAGCCACCGGAAGTGGCCCCTGAAGAAAAGGCCGGTAATTGCCCACATCAAAGCAAGATCAAAGCATTCTTTCTTAACTATTAACCGCAACGACAAAAAAAAAAAAAAAAAAAAGCTAATTAGGCCTAATTAAGCATGTGGGCGTGTTCCTGGCACTGTGTGGAGTGTGTGCGTGTGCGTTAATGCAGGTTTTATTGCTTCCGATGGGGCGTGGCTTCACAGGCCAGTGCTTGGACATCGGGGCCGGGGACTTGGCTGCGGCGATAGGTGGGCGTGTCCCGGATGCGGTGGTGACCTTTGAACCCGTCCAGGAGGCTTTGGGGGCGTGGCAGGAGGTCAAAGGTGAGGCCATGTCTGTTAATGAGGCACTGTACGGCGGTGCGATCAAGGGGCCTGTACGGCTGGACGGAAGCTGACGATGGTTTGAAGCGGATGTGGTTGCGATGACGTGTTGTTACTCCGCCCACACAGGAAATGAGGTGAGCTCTTGCGTGGGCGGTGTGGCAGAACGGCCTCCAAGTGTTTGTGTGTGTTTTGGCCTTGAGGAAGCTGTGTGTTTTAATTGGGATTGATTGTGGGCTTCCGGTGGACATCCGGTGGTTAGTAGGCACTTGATTGAGAATGGTGGTCCTTGGGGAACAGGGTGGGGCTGTTTTGGGCGTGGCCTGGCCCCTCCCTTCCGGCTCGGCTTCCGGTCCATGGAGGATATTAAATGGACACTTCCGGCTCTAGCAGCCACACCCCTGAGACCTGTGCAATTAAAAGGGCGTGGTTACACAACATGCACCTCACTAATGACTTTGATGTGGTTTAGGTGTCATATCCCCACCTCACGCCCATGCAATTTAATGGTACCTTAAGTACTTCATAAATAAGCTGTAGAGAAAGTAGACTAGACCCATTTGTCTAGGTAAAACTTGTCGCAAGAGTTCGTGCCATTGTCCGACTTTCGCGATGGGTAGGTCGCTTTGATGTTGTGACAGCTGTTTCTATCCTCATGTTAGCTATAATTTTTTTTTGTTTCAGCTTCATAGCTGCTTCCCTTGTGGAGATACAAATACCGTAGACTCTGGTTAATAAGCGCATGCGCTTATAGCGGTAAACGGAATGACAGTATGCGCTTAATAAAGGATATGCGCTTATACGGCACATAACCACGCCCACAAGCGTTTGGGCACGTGATGGATGCGAGGCCTGGGCCTGGCTAGAGCTAGCTATAGCTAGCACTAGCGCTCGATCGATCGATCGAGCACTTTAACGTTTACAGTTGCCGCTCGAGCTGACGAGTGCTGGCGATTAGTCGATCTTCTTGCATGATAACGTTATTCGTGGCCATCATTTCTCCAAAGATAGCTGGAGTCCAACTACTTTCCAGCCGGTCAAGGTCAGCTTCATAGAATGCCACGCCTATTAAGCGCATGCGCTTAATAAACAATAGCTTATGACAAGAAGAGGGCATGCGCTTAATAAATAATGTGCGCTTAATAGCGAGGTGCGCTTAATAACCAGAGTTTACGGTAGACCCCTTGTACGTACAAGAAAAATCCGTAAAACTTTGTTAATTGTCCTCCAACGGCCGCCATGTTGGAGTACAAGCGTCTATATAAAGTTGTACTAGCGAGCGCTAAATGGTAGTATTGCTATCGTTGTGGATGGACGCCAGCCAACTAAATGATATTTTGAAGAACGCTGTGGTTAATCAAACATACTGCAACCACGAGAAAAACAGATGCTTACCTTCTTTGCAAACAAGCGGCAAAGGCAGCCTCTTTAGAAAACGGCTTGAGTTGACCTAGACCTGCAGGTGCAGGGCGGCCGCCCCGTGATGTCACGTGCAATGCAGGGTCTAGTCTATATATAATCACAGAGTAACGAGCAGCACTAGATTGCGAATAATTATGCCACCTTTAAGTAAGACAGACTCGAGTACAGCCTACACTGCTACAGAAAGACCCGGGCCCTTACCCATGTCTCACTCACCTCAGTTAGTGCATGCATGCGGGATGCAAATATCAAGTACATGTATAGCTGGTAGAGAGTGGACAATGGTGCATGCCACCACTGGATGAGGATGATCATTTTACATAAAAGTACTATGATTGAATACATGACACGTAAATGTAAATGGCATCCAATGCATCATAGAAGACATTCTTTGTGCATCCTGTTTTTAGATTTGAAGATCCTTGTGTGAAACAGAATATGAACACGCAATACTTACATTGTCCATAACTACCTTTTCAATTCTGGTTTATGATAATCCTTTAAATAAATAATCTAATTCATGGGGGGTTTGGGAGCACTTGGGGGGATAATTTTTACATGGGCACGCAGAATGGGTCGAAACTAGAAATTTGATCCTGGGGAATTTTGATTCACGCTTTAGATTACGGCCCTTAAAGTTTTCCCATGTTTGTATAGGGAAGCCATGCGTTTGCAATGTTTTCCGCCCACGCGCTACGTGAAAAACGGGGAATACCCATGGTGTGCGTTATTTAGAACTCAAATTTGGAGTATAGGTTGTTTCCTTGCTTTGTACGGCTCTACTATGCATCCTAGGTGTATTATGTGGTTTTCTGGACAATTTTTTTCTGCTTAGTGTGCACGCTAGCTTGAAAAAAAAGATTTAAATAATAAATTAAATAAATAATTAAATAATCTAATTCATGGGGGGGTGGGAGTACTTGGGGACATAATTTTTACACGGGCATGCAGAATGGGTCGAAACTAGAGATTGGTTTCACACCTTAGAATTAAAGTTACGGCCCTTTGAAGTTTTCCTATATAGGGCATGCGTTTGCAATGTTTTCCGCCCACGCGCTACGTGAAAAACGGGGAATACCCATGGTGTGCGTTATTTAGAAACTCAAATTTGGAGTATAGGTTGTTTCCTTGCTTTGTACGGCTCTACTATGCATCCTAGGTGTATTATGTGGTTTTCTGGACAATTTTTTTCTGCTTAGTGTGCACGCTAGCTTGAAAAAAAAGATTTAAATAATAAATTAAATAAATAATTAAATAATCTAATTCATGGGGGGGTGGGAGTACTTGGGGACATAATTTTTACATGGGCATGCAGAATGGGTCGAAACTAGAGATTTGATCGAGGGGATTCACACCTTAGAATTAAAGTTACGGCCCTTTGAAGTTTTCCTATATAGGGCATGCGTTTGCTATGTTTTCCGCCCACGCGCTACGTGAAAAACGGGGAATCCCCGTTAGGCACGCGCACACAAACGTGACGACCTTTACCTATTTTGGTCAAAATTGGAGTATAGGGTGCCTGCTTGCATTGTATGGCTCTACTAAGCATCCAGCTCTACTATGTGGTGGTTTTGGACAATTTTTTTTTCTGCTTAGTATTCTGGTCTCCTTGATTTATTTATTTAAATTTATTTTATTTTAAATTTACACACTAAGTAGAAAAAAAATAAAATACTTGGGGAGATAACTTACATGGGCATGCAGAATGGGTCAAAACTAGACATTTGACCCTGGGGAAGTTTGATTTATGCCTTAGAATTAAAGTTACGGCCCTTTAAAGTTTCCCCCATATGTTTGTGTAGGGAAGCCATGCGTTTGCAATGTTTTCCGCCCACGCGCTACGTGAAAAACGGGGAATACCCGTGGTGTGCGCTATTTAGAAAAATTTTCAAAATTGGAGTATAGGTTGTTTGCTTGCTTTGTATGGCTCTACTGTGCATCCTAGGTTGTTTATTTGCTTTGTATGACTACTGTGCATCCTAGGTGTATTACGTGGTTTTCTGGACAGTTTTTTCTGCTTAGTGTGCACGCTAGCTTGAAAAAAAAAGATTTAAATAATTAATTAATGTTTGGGGGGTTTGGGAGCACTTGGGGAGATAATTTTCACATGGGCATGCAGAATGGGTCGAAACTAGAGATTTGACCCTGGGGAATTTTGATTCACGCCTTAGAATTAAAGTTACGGCCCTTTTGAAGTTGCCCCATGTTTGTATAGGAAGCCATGCATTTGTAATGTTTTCCGCCCACGCGCTACGTGAGGGGCGGGGCGTCGCGCGCACATGAACGTGACGACCTTTACCAACTATTGACAAAATTGAAGTTCAGGCTGCCTGCTTGCATTGTATGGTTCTACTATGCATCCAGCTCGATTATATGGTGGTTTCCGGACAATTTTTTCTGCTTAGTGTATATATAGGCTTGCTTGAAAAAAAAAGCTAATTATGCTTAATTAAGCATGTGGGCGTGTTCCTGGCACTGTGTGGAGTGTGTGCGTGTGCAGGTTTTGTTGCTTCCGATTGGGCGTGGCTTGACGGGCCAGTGCTTGGACATTGGAGCCTGGGACTTGGCCACGGCGATAGGTGGGCGTGTCCCGGATGCGGTGGTGACCTTTGAACCCCGCGAGGAGGCTTTGGGGGCGTGGCAGGAGGTCAAAGGTGAGGCCATGTCAGTTAATGAGGCACTGTACGCCGGTGCGATCGAGGGGACCGTACGGCTGGACGGAAGCTGATGATGGTTGGAAGCGGATGTGGTTGTGATGACGTGTTGTTACCCCCGCCCACACAGGAAATGAGGTGAGCTCTTGCGTGGGCGGTGTGGCAGAACGGCCTTGAAGTGTTTGTGTGTGTTTTGGCCTTGAGGAAGCTGTGTGTTTTAATTGGGAGTGATTGTGGGCTTCCGGTGGACATCCGGTGGCCAGTCGGCACTTGATTGAGAATGGTGGTCCTTGAGGCACAGGGTGGTGTTGTTTTGGGCGTGGCCTGGCCCCTCCCTTCCGGCTCGGCTTCCGGTCCATTGAGGATGTTAAATGGGCTCTAGCAGCCACACCCCTGAGACCTGGGCAATTAAAAGGGCGTGGTTACACAGCATGCACCTCACTTATGACTTTGATGTGGTTTAGGTGTCATATTTCCCACCTCATGCCCACGCAATTTGATGGTACCTTAAAAATTGATGGCTTGGCATGGTCTGCAAATCATTAGACATCTTAGCCACCATCGGAAAACAGCTATTGGACAACAAAACTTGCATGTTCTTAGAGCGGTGCTGTGTAGCTTCCATATGGATGCACCCCTGGCTCACCAAAATGATCGAGCAAAATTCGTTGGTCAGCGAGTTCCAACATTGTTCTCGGGGGAATTTCGCAAGTTAAACGACGAAAAGCTAACCTTAGGGATGATTGTCGATGATCTGCCGCGGCGATTGTTCGTAGCTGCCTTGGTCTTTCAGCTACATGCGAGAGATCGTGCTGTCAGAAGTGCTGAAACGGCGTTTTTTGCGATTATCTACTTACTACAAAGTTGTTTGCAAATTCGCCGCGGGGAGTATCATCCTAACTTTTATTTGCCCCTGTTAAGGTCAGCTATACCGTATGGCCGGAAATTTTCGAGGGAGCCAATTTTCGCGGTTTTCGCGGTTGACTGGCGATCCACGAAAATTAAATCTGCGAAATAAAAAGCCTAAACGCATGCGCGCACGCACGATAACAGGGGGCGTGGCCATCGTGGTGCATACCGCTGCTCAGCTGGATTGAACTAACAGCTGGTTTACTTCACACCAGTTCATTATTGTTGAGCTTCTTCTGCATAAATGTCTCTAGCCTCGATCATATGCTATACTCTCGTGCCATTTCTCGATCTCTGCTACGTACAAGTACGATCGATCAATCGCTTGCTGGTTTTTTCGGCCGATTCCAACGAGATTTGAGCCGCGGCGCGCGTGCAGTAAGAGGTGGAGCCGGACGGATATTGTGGGTGGAGCAACCCTGGAACGTCCATCCGCGAAAATTAGATCGCGAAATCTTTGAAGATGGGCCTTCCGCGAAAATTGGATCCCTCGAAAATTTCCGGCCATATGGTATCTGGCTGGAACAATGTTGGAAAACTTGAAATAGTGTTTAAGAGGGCGTGGCTAATCGCGGTTGTACCGCCTAATTAGATAATTAGTTGCGGTTTATTTTCTGAAAATCTTGAAGTACTAGAGTTATAGTTTCATTTCATCACCATGATCAGCTTCTCATATCTTGTTTAGGTACCTGTATCAGTGGTTGAAAATGTATAAATTTTATGCTAAATTGTATCTGAGACTGTCCTTAAATACACTGAGAACGTGCTAAACAGCCGTAAAACTAAGCCTAGCCATAGATAATTTAGACTACGCACACGTGTGTGTAGTCTAAATTATCTATGGCCTAGCTAACTTTATGCCACGTTTCAGCACAAATAAACGATCGTACACGGCTAGCGATCGTAGCCACGCCCACTGAATACGGCTGCACTCAACGACACACGGTGAAATATCGCGGCCGCCCTTGCTCTGGATTGGTAACCGTGATTGAATAAGGCTGAAATCAATAGTAGCCGCTGCTACTATTCAAATTATGAAGCTAGCGTGGGTAACTTACCTGGGCGCTCTTCGAGTATATAAGCGATACTGATACCTTGAATATCGGCCCATCCCCCAATTTTGGCCCAATGTAAGATGCACCGCCCATGGGCCCTCTTTCGCGAGGGTACAGTACTTACATTGCCCCTGCCTCATGGCAAGTGGTGAAGGATTACATATACATACATACATACATGCATAAACATAAACAAAAACACAGTTATTTGTGAGGCATCCGTTAACTGAACTGCAGCTGCCTCTGTCTGGAAATATCCTACCCTATGTACATGAGTTAATGGGAAAACTATGTCAGATGGCGTTGATGCATGAATTATCCTAAAAAAAGAACAGAAACAAGCATAAAAAACAATGTAATTGAAGGATGAAGTAGGGATGGCAGGGTCAAAAAGTACACAAACAAGATTAATTTGTAGGGATAATCACATCCACTATACATCCCTAGGCTTGCTTTTTGAGTAGGTGCAGACCTAACAACCCTGTCAGTAATGTAATGATCAAAACTGGTTATCCCCACCCCCTATATGAGGATAGTGAATTTCTCCCACATGCATACCATATTATTAGTAGTATAAGGATAGCACCAATGGGTCACCATCAACAGGTGCATGATAATCGAGAAAAGCAAGCGTAGGGATGTACAGTGGATCCCTACAAATCTTGTTTGTGTACTTCTTGATCCTGCCATCCCTACTTCATCTTTCAATTACATTGTTTTTTATGCTTGTATATATATCATAGAGTCGGTAGAGACTGTATAAGTAGGGATGACCCAGATATGCCATAAATGTAATACATTATAAATTCCAAAATATTTTAAAACAGGTAACTTTGTAAAGTTTCTAAGTGTGAAAATCGGAATCTCCGGCAAATTATCTATCTAACTAGACCAAGATCATTCATCAAATCAATTGTACACGTCAGAACCAGATGTTAAAAAAATGGCCATTTCTCATTCTTTCTTTCTTTTTCATTATCAGCTCAAGACTGTCTGGACCACTCGCCTTAGTTCTCGTATAAATCCACTCTGTTTTGTAGTGCGCAGGTCCATGGCACGTTAGTTTGGCGTTATCTCGACAGTTATACGTAATGGTGGGTGTGTACGGCGCATTAACTAATGGGTGTGTCTGATACGCCATTTTATCATACAATGCGCATGCTCAGAATGTGTTGCCATGGTGAAATCATGTGACTAGACTATAGTCAGGGGCGCGGCGCGCGCGATGCAGCGTGAACAAGACCGCGTACAATTATTATTATTATTAATTTGATTTACATACCACAACAGGTGCAGCAGTAAGGTATATTAGATTAAATTATTAGCTAACTAAATCCTAACTATGCGGGCTAGGACAAAAAAACATTACTATTAATCAGTGAAGTTTGCAGCTAGAAGTGTAAATCTCTGAACTGAATTTCTTCACTAGGACTGTTACCACTAGGTCTCACAATTGCTTTGGCAGTGACATAATAGTAAGCACCACTAGAAGCCAATTTAGCCAGAAATATTGGTTTCTCTATCACCACACCAACAAATTTGCCCTTCATTTTGACTTTTACCTTCTGACCATGCAGTCTTGTTCCATACAGGTTCTTATAATGCTTGCAGACTCTCCATCTTCACATCTAAAATAATCACTATGATACTTTGAAACTCCACCTGGCAGGTTAAGAGGAGGGAGAGTAAGGGGTCTACACGATAGTGATGGTGGTCCAGCAGAAGTCGAGTGAGTAGTATCAAGTGCATAATGAACATGTGCTTTGGCCATGCGTACGGTAAGTTCTTCACCTTCCAAAGCAGAAGATGCCTTTCCTAGTACTACAGGTTTTGTATCAACATTGTCTGCAGTTGTTGTTGGGGAAAGCAATGATGCCTGTCCATCAGCTGACTGCTGCTGCTCTGGAAAAGTAGAACGAGTAGTAGCAGTAGACAGAAGCAGCAGTAGGCAACTCTTGTGGCAGCATATCACTGGATTTCTCAGCAATGTGAAGTAGAGGAATGCCCCTGTTGAGGAGCCTTTGCTGCATTAAACTTCACAAAACGGAGCACATCCCTGCGCTGCTTTGAAGGAGGCTTTTTCTTAAGCTTATTCCAATTAGAGCCAACCATGTTCCTAGACTCGCTGGATTTCCAAATGAGTTGGACCAAGAGTATATAATAGAGAGGGAGGGAGAGTGTCCTACTCCAGTATAGTACAGTGTAACAGCTGTTAGGCAAGGTTATGACCTTTATAATCATATTCATGCTTGCGGGAAGCCATGCAAGGCGCTAGCGTGCACACTACACTGTATAGCAGACAGCTTATGTAAACTGTTAGGTATGAATATGATTATAAAGGTCATAACCTTGCCAAACAGCTGGTACACTGTACTATACTGGAGTAGGACACTCTCCCTCTCTCTCTATTATATACTCTTGGTTGGACCAACATACCTACATTGTTCTCCTGTACTTTCCAAGAGAGTTGCCTGCCACTGGCAAGTGCGGATTCAATTGCTAATACAACAACCTTGGAAGCTTTTCAGCGTCCATCTCAACATAGCAATCACAGAACAGAAATAAGTATAAAAAACAATAAGATTGAAGGATGAAGTAGGGATGGCAGGGTCAAAAAGTACACAAACAAGATTTGTAAGGCTTAAGCATCTGCTATACATCCCTACGCTTGCTTTTTGACGGGTGCAAAAATAATGCAACTGAATCAAAACTGACTATCCTGAACCATTGTGACAACCAGGGAACAACCTGAATGTCTCCCACATGCTGCACTCGACAAAATTACATTAACATTAATAGGTGCATAATAATCGAGAAAAGCAAGCGAAGCGATGTATAGCAGATATCCTTATGCCTTACAAATCTTGTTTGTGTACTTTTTGACCAAGCCATCCCTACTTCATCCTTCAATTTTATTGTTTTTATATTTGTATTTACCGTAGATCTGGAAATTTTTGTGTACAGAAACTTTCGTATGATAAATTTTCGTGTAAAAATATTTTCATAGGAACGACCCCTTACCGCATTAGCGCATACTAATTTTCGTAAGATGTAGCCGCCACCGACTACGAAAATAATTTTACAACGAAAATTTCCAGATTTATGGTATATAATATTATATACTGTATTTCTTCTAAAAATTCGGCCCTTCTAATTATTCGGCACCCTTTACCGAATGATTGAAAATAGTCTCTAATTTTTCGGCAAAAGGTCGTCATGTGTATAAACGGGAATGGAATGCGCACGCAGACAGAATGTTGAATATTAACCTCTAAAAATTCGGTGAAGCTAAAGCAATACTATTATTTTCATGCCGAATTTTTAGAAGAAATACGGTAGCTAAAGATCTATAGCTTGTTACTCGCGAAATTTCTAGATATCCGTGCGCAATCATTTATAAATTGCGCGTCGAATATCGCCTGTAGAAATAAAACGGGCGTGGCTCTAGTACACAAACAACCCATTGATCAACAGATCAAGGCGATGTTATCAAACGATGAAAACCTGGCCGCCTATGCGGCGACATCAATTTGGCCTTGGTACGTTGGCAGTTACGTTGTTTTCAGTCTTGTCTACATATTCGTTGGTATCAGGGTCCAATTTAAGTTACTTCGAGGATTGTTGAAATGTATACCCATTGTACTCCTGATATACATTTGTGTGATCATACTACAAACGTTTGGACGAGTTGCAGTTGGACATAATATTGTGGAGCTAACAAGGCAATTTGAACGTGTTTTATTTGGCCTTATTTTTTCCTGCATTGGGGATTTCTATCTCACATTCGAGGGGTTCTTCATCCATGGAATTGTATCATTTGCCATTGCACAGCTGATTTACATATTTTTGTTCGATGGTCATCACTTAGTTTTGCTTTCCTTATCCTACAGTGAATTACTTGTTGGTATAGCGGTTGCAGTTATCTCACTCTCGACATACTCTTATCTGCTTCCAAAACTCAGTCGAATTCTTGCAATTTCCCTTGCTGGATACTGTATTCTAATCTCTATAATGCTCTGGAGTAGCCTTGTACAAATACTACATTCACAGGACAACACTGGTGGTGCATTCATGGGGGTGGTTGGTACTGCTATGTTCTACACTTCTGATCTTCTACTGGGAGTCAACAGGTGGAGAATAAAGATATTATTTGGATCAGAATTAGTGATGATCACGTACTATATTGCCCAATTTTTAATATTTTGGTCTCAGGTTATATTGTTTGTAAGACAAAGGAGTACTCAACTGATATCAAGGTCACCTGCCCTTTAGTGTGCAGCGATGACAAATGTGCCTGGAGATGAAGCAATAGTAATATATATTATTATATTGACTCTAAAAGATACTCTTGAAGTTTCTGCATGCCAGTGCTGTAATAGCAAATATTATATTAGTATGCATCACAGGGCCGATGCCTCCTATTTGGGCGATACGGCCATGGCCGCACCGATTTTTTGAAAGTATTAAAGATGCTTACCAAGTCTATCCTTGCATGGCATACTAATAATAAAAATTATGAAACGTTTATTCCATGAAACGCACACCAGTCACGCTCCTCACTTAAACCCCACGTGCACCCCGTTTGTCTTGCATGGCGTGTGCTAACGTGGTGTGGTGTCAGTTCAGCTGCGCTGCAAATGCAGCTGTGATCATAATGTGATCATTGTTGATATTGTGCTGTAAACCCTACCCCATTTGTCTTGCATGGCATGTACAAAACGTGGTGTAGTGTCGGGTCAGCTGCAAATGCAGCTGTGATCAGATCATTGTTGACATTGTGCTGTCATTGATTACAGCCATTCATTAGAGCCAGGAGTACTCAATACACGTGGTAGTAGTACAAACATCTCTTTACAGATTTGATAATGCATCATAACCACCCTCGTACACAATCAAAAAAATAGTTGCAACCATGGAGTCTGACATATTCAACTGTATAGCTGCAGCTGCAGCTAGTTACTATCAAAGCCCTGATAGGGCGGTGATGACACAACATTCATGACTTCATGATTTTAGTGGTTACGTGTTAATGATATCCTGTGACGTCAAATCTAGAAAGGTATGGTTGCACTACTACTATTTGTGTTGCATACTCTACTCCTGTTACAACCAGGCAATGTTTTATGTAGTCATATCATTTTCCTACTAGAGACATACTCCTCCCACCGGGACTATGTCCTACCAATCAGCTTACACAATAATAATACTTTGAATAATTTTAATGGCCGTACCACTTAAAAAATGCTGGCTCCGGCTCTGCATCAATGGACAACAGGCTTCAACTAGAGCTCTGTTGAGCACATACCCCATGCACACATTGTGCAATCTGTAGATCAACATTCGTGTGTATGGTTGTAATTTTGTAGAATTAGCTAATAGAAACGGTGTGGTTGTGATGTCAGCCAAAAAAACACTGATTCTCTCTTTGCAACAGATCTAGACTAGGAAGATATGAACTGCTATAATATTATGTAATATTAAATTATATGTCATTGTATATTAATATGAAAACTTGACTACATCCCCAGTAGCTACATAGTTCTAATGGTGCATGTGGTAAAAGGTTGTCAATATACACATCGATGCCGGCACCTCAATCGCTGAGATGGAGTCTAAGACTGACTCAACTTCGAATTTCGATGCTTCAATCCCAGGAGATGAACTCGACAGCACAGTACAGCTTCCGAACTTCAGGTCGGTCGTGGCATGATGCGTGCTATAAATAGGGCAAGGCTAGCTTTATTTATCCACAGGATTACGTCAGCCATACTATTCGAGGGCGGCTACTATTTCTTTCACAGAACTCCATGTGCGGCTACTAGTTCCTGCATAGGTCGTTTTGTCTCACGTATAAGCCCCCTCTGACTGTAAAATGCAGATATTACAGACCATATGCCAAGTGAAAACAGTAGCTACAACTAACAAACTAGCTATTTGTATCATATTATGCCCTACTTTATCGTTTTTATCGAATTTTGCCCACCAAACTTGAACAGCCAGAGAAAGTACAGAGTTCGCGCGCCCACGTGGCATTCGATGGTCGGTAATGGTCATCACACGGAAAAGTTAGGATCCCCTCCCCGGGTAAGTGTAAAACCTGGACTCTGGACTGTGGACTATAGACGACTTAAGGCGTGAACGTTTAGCTGATTAGATGACCACCAGGAGGTGTGACCAGGCGCGACTCGCACCTTTGCTGCTGCCTCAAATGTATTAGTCGTATATGGGAATAGAAATATTTTCAGTTGCTACGACACGATAAAAATCGAGCAGCACCCTAGAGCCTGAGTGCAGTAAGATCGGCCACTAAAGTATCCATAATTGTGGCGATAGATGAATGGCAAGAGTCCTTGCTATTTTATAAGTGTTTTAGAGCATTTCCCCCCATACCCATAGTGTATTTTTGACCACCAGTGGGCGTATGCATACGTGTGATATAGTGTGATTCACACCTTTTAATGAGATAAACGTTCACGCCTTAAGTCGTCTATAAGTTGGACTCTATTTTGGACTGATGCTCAGTTGAATGACGACCATTTCCAAGATAGTATGTACTATAACATGTATAAGGAGCTGCTTGTAAGCATGTAGAGGTAGAGCTGATTATTTCCCTTGGAAAATTGGTGAGGGGTGCATTTCCTCAGGACGTTGGGCATCAAGTTATGACTCGGATGCAGCCGTGGCATGACGAGTGCTATAAATAGCACAAGGCTAGCTTTATTTATCCACAGGATTACGTCAGCCATACTATTGGTCAAAATTGATGTATAGGCTGCCTGCTTGCATTGTATGGCTCTACTATGCATCCAGCTCAACTATGTGGTGGTTTTCGGACAATTTTTTCTGCTTAGTGTGTGCTCTCCTTGAAAAAAAATCCAAAGATCAAGTGGGATTCGAACACCGTACCGCCAATCCCAGCCCTAGCCTGCACTGCCAACCCAGCTCGCCGCTGGTGGATGCCGTTTTTTGACAACTTTATTCTAACCCTTCGTCACCAACCGTACCCGAAACCCAAGCCCCTCGTCACTAACCGATTACCGAAACCCAATCCCCCCGCTACTAGCCTCACTATATAGCCGTCTAGCGCTCAGTATTAGTGGCTATTACTATAGCTATATAATAGTTGCCGGTGTCATACGAAAATAGGGACCCCCAAACTGGGGACACCAGGTCCCCAATTTTATAGAAAATTGGGGACCCGGGTCCCTATTTTCATAATATTTTAGGGATCCCCGGGTCCCCATTTTCATAGAATTTTGGGGACCCTCTTATGAAAATGGGGACCCCCAATGCAATACACTTGTAGGCATAAACATTGACTAGACAGCACATGACTCGGCCTGCATGGTATCCATTAGCTAATTTTGTAGTACAACCATACTATCGTGCAAGCTCTTAGTCTGGGTGCCAGACACTTCACGTCTTCCTTGTAATGAGATTGTCACAAAAAGGATATACTCATGCGGCCATGCAATGTCATGAAGATCCATAATACCATATACCTATAGTTGTACGGTCTGGAACCCAGACTAGCAAGCTCTAGGATTGTGGTTACATGCTATATATCTGGCCATCATTGGACTCCACTTTTTGTTTCTAGCTATTAGCTACTCTGCCAACAAGCAGTAGTTATGTTACAAGCCAGAGTAGATTTATACACAAGAGATACCCTGGCACAGTCATAAAACACTGTATCACGATATAAAATGCTGACGACCTTTACCAAAATAAGATCACTAAATCTCGTGTAACAGATTTTTATACAAGTAGGCTAGTGGCTAAGCCATATTTTTCTAGCCAGCTACTAACTTCTCCTAACAATAATGAGCTCTGCTGACCCTAGCAAATTCATGGCAACCGCCAATTCTTCAAGTTCTACTATGAATTGATGAAATTGCATTTGACCATGCCAGGGGGCTCCTTTGTCATAGGTAACAGGGTACTCTCTTGGTCTCTCTTCCCATTCCCCCCCCCCCCCCCCCCCCCCCCCCCCCCCCGCTGTGATCACCTTTGACAAGGGCGGAGGCTGCTGTACATGCAAGGCTGGGCTCAGGCTTCAAGAAGCATGCTCCCACAGGTGCAGCAAGTGCTTATGAGAGTAGTGTGATAGTGTGATAGTAGTGTAATGGAATACAAAAAGTACCCACGCCCTTCTCCTCCTCCTCCTCTTGAAGGGCCTGGGTAACGAGCTAAGCTAACTTATATTCCAAAAGGAGGGAGTTTAGTTTTGCAGGGCTGGCTCACGCCCCCCCCCCCCCCCCCCCCAACATTTCTCCGTGTGGGGACGTGTAACACTGGAGAGGACGTTCGACTCTAGGGCTGCAAGTCCAGGGGGACACGTGGCTCCAGTGCAGAGTGTCGGGGGGGGGGGGCGGCGGGGAAAGCGACAACGTGATCTAACTTTAGCGCACGCGCGCATGCACGATCTGAATGCTTTCACGCTTGCTCATGCTCAATATTAAGAGTATACTCCAGTCAATATCAATCTCGAAGAGGAAATGATTATTGGCATATAATATATTATAGTGGCTCGCTGAGCGAGGACTGCTACACAAAATGTAACTCTAGTAGAAAACTGAGGGCGGGGTCTGGAGACGAGGAAACTGAGGTCAAAGGTCGAGGAGTTTTGCATAGTGCGATTAGTGGACTACCGGTATGTAAATACACTGCCTTGTGTCCACTGCAGGTTTCCAGTTGCATGGCTGCATCCTGGAAAGTAGTGGCGGTAGCTGGTGTCACAACCAGACTTGACTCGAAATACCGATATCTGAAGCAAGAAAATATCCACCAGAGTACCTGGAAATCAGCCCGGCCACTTTAACGCTGACCTGTAACACACAAGGATGTGCATGTACGTAGTAGCGAATTTAATATCAGGAGTACATTCAATACCACTCGTGATACATCTTGAATAATAGTGGTGGTAATTATTATTGATTATAAAAAGTGATTCTGTCTTTATACGCGTTTCATTCTAGCTCTTATCTTTCCAGGAATTCAGAGTTGTAACAGCTGATGAACTTGATGGTTCTTTGGATGATGTGGCACTGTTACTTCTTGCTTGCATTATTTCTCTCGTCCAATGCTACAAACTGTCGGCGTCCAGAGCTGTGCACATCCTCTTTGGCAATCGCTCCCATTGCCATGACAGGTTTGCTGAACATATAATATTCTGCATTGGCATACTCACTGATATAGATACGTACATGTATTCTTGATGCTTGCAGACGTTACCTTTACTCTGTACTGTAATAACACTCATGTGGAGGTATGGTGGACCTGGAACTCCTCTTGCCTATCTGATATTTACTTGAAGTATCGATGTTTCTCGCTGGTAAGTTAATTTAGTATACCGTAAATCGCGAATATTTCGTATCCAAAATATTTCATGCGATAAATGTTTGTATTAAATAATTTCGGACAAACGACCCTGTACCACATTATTGTTAATATAGCGCATGTATTTTCGTGCGTTTACTTTTCGCACAAGCCCGGCTGTCCGAAAATATTTTGACAACGAAATATTCGTGATTTACGGTACTTTTCAAGCAGTGGCGTACCCAGAGTGCCCTGAATCCAAGGAAACAGCCACCCGTAATCCAGTGTAGGTAGGTATGGGCTGACATTCATGTTTCCAGGTAGATGAATAGAAAAAGGGGCAGTTACTCATTGTTATTACCGTATCCTCAAGCGAAAAAGGGGTGTAGCGTTATAGACTAAATCCATGTACACTATGTTTTTTGCTCATCTCACACAACTGTGCGGCCAAGTATATGAACTGGTAATTAAGATCGTCGAAATGTTCTGCTATAGCGCTATACTATCTGGATCTGCTGAAGTGAAGCCCTTTGGACCATAATATTACAAGTATAAAAACAATTGAATAAAATTGAAGAATGAATGAAGTAGGGATGGCAGGATCAAAAAGTACACAAACAAGAGATAATCGCATCTACTATACATCCCTACGCTTGCTTTTCTCGACTATTGTGCACCTTATTAGTCATGGTTGACGTGTTTGTTGAGTGCGGTATGTGGGAGACATTCGTGCAGATTGTTCCCTAGTTGTCATGATGGTTTGGGTTTATCAGTTTTGATTCAATCGCATTATTACTGGTTATTTTTGCACCCCTCAAAAAGCAAGCATAGGGATGTATAGTAGATGCGATTATCTCTTGTTTGTGTACTTTTTAATCCTGCCATCCCTACTTCATTCTTCAATTTTATTCAATTGTTTTTATAATTGTTTCTTATTGCATTTAGTGTTATTTATCAATGCCATCTACATGGCTTCCTCACAACTTCTGATTAAGTGGAAGATGGGAGGTGAGCAAAATTCTTTGCCACGCCTGGCCCTCATTAACTTGTGTTCTATCAATGCCAATCCCCACCCACCCCCTCCCGGGCATGAGTGGGGATTTGCCACAGAGGGAGTGAAAAAGACGCTCCCCATGGGGGCATATATTTTGACAAAATTAACCCTAGTAGAAGTATATGGAACATGCAATACACAATACTCTGAGTATATAAAGCGCCACCCCTGGGGCAGGGCTTGAGGATCAAGAGACACTCAAATCCCCACTCGTGCCCGGGAGGGGGTGGGTGGGGATTTGCATTGATAGGTGCATAATAATATTGTTATTATTATGACAATGAATAGGATGACAAAGAAGGCTGCTTTAGGCGGCCCAAATAGTGATGAGACTTTTCCGCTTAGGGAGAAAACCAAGTTCTAAGTTTTACTGTTGGCAGCAGCTAGCTACCCAGCATAATTTTATGATCTGTACGTTTAGTACCGCTGCTCGAGCCTTGCTCCTTCGTATGATGGTATAATATCTATGATCAATCCAGCATAGCACTAGCGCTGCAGGCGCTAGCGAGTAGCTCGTCTATGCCTACACTCTTCAAGCCTTAAGCTTGAACCTTCATATCCATGATCAGTCCAGCATGCTGTTGCACGCGCTAGCGATGTACAAGCTAGTACTATAGTAATAGCTAGCTCGCCTAGCACCTAGGCGCCTAGGGCCAAGCGCTGTCACATGACTTCACCATGGCAAGATATTTCGAGCATGCGCATTATCACAAAAATTGGCATATCGGACACACCCATTCGATGATGCGCCGTGCACACCCACTATTACGCAACTGTCGAGATAACGCCAAACTAGTATGCCACTGCACTGCGCGCTACAAAATAGAGTGGATTTATATGAGAACTAAGGTGAGAGGTCCAGACAGTCTTGAGTTAGCCCTGGAAATGAGGAAGAAAGAAAGATCGACAAATCGCCTATTTTTTGAACATCTGGTTCTGACATGTACAACTGTTTTGATGAATGATCTTGGTCTTGTTAGATGCACAGTTTGCTGGAGATTCTGATTTTCACACTTAGAAATTTCACAAAATTACCTATTTTAAGATATTTGGGTATTTGTAATGTATATATGGCATATCTGGGCCATCCCTACTTATACAGTGCTACAGAGCAAAAGCATAAATTTTTTTCTAAATTTGCACGTATACTTATTTTGACCTACAGTGCAACCAAGCAAGAGAGCAAAACTTTTTAAAACCATATTTTTGGGTTAAAAACTACACAGACAGACCTACTTGATATCAAAATGGCCACAACAATCATTAACCCTCGGCGCATGCGCGAGGGTTACTGTAGTTGGTTTGTCTGTCTGTCTGTCTGTCTGTTACCACGCTAGCTGCTACATACCTCGTTTGCGAGTCCAATTTGCGGTATTGCAAGGTTCCTTATGGCGTTCCCAATTCATGATTTGTGTGGATTTCTCCGAAAACGCTTTGTTCGCCAGTTTCGGCGTCATTTGCCGATTCTAAGCTTCTTGACTTTGCCCGAGTTAGCGATAGCATGACTTGACGTATAAATAGGTTGCGCACTATATACGGTATATACGTCTTTAACCCTCAGCGCATGCGCGGTTGCATCAATCCCGCCCCTCAGTCCACCAGCGAGCTTTTAACAATCGTGGCTTCTTCAAGTTCAATTCTAAGCGGCTTAGCTGCCTGTATTCTTGTGGTACCCTTTGACTCTCTGGCTTGTATGCATGCATGGAATTACAGTGCTTGAAACCAAGTGAGTTGCGATAATATTGGACATGCAATATTGCTCAGTGTACTTCAGTCTTGTGCCAAGGCTTTGCACCATAGTCCTTCTAGTTAAGATGTAGCTAGCTAAGTCCCCAAGAATTGGAGGTTAGGCTACAGTGAGGAAGGTTGAGTTGACATCAACACCACAGTGTGGAGTTCGATACAACACGCTAGGGTTGTTGCTGCTATGAGCTGTTGAACCGTCTTGAATAACACTGCTGTGCAAGTATAACATTAGCCTCATCCCTGTCTGGCCCTGGCCCCAGCCCTTTAGCTGCCCCCTTTTCTGCATGCAACTGTTGAAGCATGTAGCTTAAATGCCATGCAGCGCGCCGAGGGTTTTGTGCTTGAGAGAGCTCTAGTTTTTATTGTGTTTTACAAAATTGCAAATTTCCCATATATAGCTAATACAGAAGCCACATATGTGCAGGCCAGTTGTCATAGATTTTTCACTGTTTTTGGATAAAAGTGGCTATATCTTGGAAGTGGTAAGGAGTCAAGACTTCAAATTTGGGATTTAGTAACTTTATTACAAGTGCTATCAGCCCACCAAGTGGAATTTCTTAACTAGAACTAAGTAGGAAAAATGTGCCTAACATATTTGGCCCTCCGAAAGGGATTTTAGGACAATATCTGGTTAGCAATGCACTGCACAGCCTCTACATTCATGTCCAATTAACTTCATATGGATGTGCATAACTGGGTAGAGCGCATGCCCTTAACCGAAAACAATACTCATTTAATGTGCCTAACATATTTTGGAGAGCCACGTTATCTTGTGAAGCCATAAAAATGGAAGTAATCATGGTTACATCCCATAATTTAAATTCTATGTAGAATTTATGTTAAAGAAGATTGGTACCAAATTTCAAACTGTTATCTATAACAGATTTTATTTTATGAGTCAAAATAGGCTCAAATTCTGAAATAAAAAAGTTTTGCTCTCTTGCTTGGTTGCACTGTACAATGAATAGAAATAGCACTTCTAGCTGCAGTACTGGTGTGCAAAGCATCAAACAGACATCACTCCTTAACAGAAGGTATGACGAACAATGACATTGGTCTGGTATCACGTGCACTATACATAGCAATAAAAATAATCAAAAATAGCTAGATCGAAGGCTATGGACGAGTTGAGGTAAGTTTTTGAAGGTAGAGAATCGCTCTAATGTGTCTGCTTCTACACAGTAATACCATAGGTAGCTATCACGAGCGACTGTCAGACCGCCTAGTGAAGCGGTAGCTGTCAACCCCACAAAAATACTACGGACCATTAAAACGGCTTTTAGGCTGCTTATTGTTACTATCTTACCTTCCTTCAACGCTTCAGAAGTGAAGCGCTCCACGCGTTGAATGCTAAGGTCGCTGCCTCTCGTTCTTAGATCGCCAGTGGGCGTGGTCAATGAAAACGTCACTATTGTATACGTGCGTTGGGTACTACGTCATCAAGGCAGACTTCGACCCGTCTGGAGCAACCGGCGGAAATATTTGCTTCCGGATTGGGCGTTTCCTGCAAGACATTCGCAGTTCCACATATACACTAGGATCGTTAATGCATAAGGATGCATAGAGCACAATATTGACTCGAGATCTTAACTAATTTAAAAGCTTTCATGCAAGATTCTGTGCCTAACATAAATAGACCATATTTTAGGCTATTTTGGTGAATATCTCCGTGACTCTTTGTGGTTAAGACTTCTTATTTGGCACAAATATGTATCTAGTTGGTGCCTATCTTCAATTCAAATCATGATTCTTAACATAAGAATCGGAAATTTTTGGCCATTCTTGCATGCTGAAGCCATATAGACGGTAATATCTGCTTTTCACTATTACGTAGATAGTCCATCCATTGACCTAACTGGGTATCAAATCAAATAAAGATACATGCAAGTTTAACCACAAAATACTGCAAAAACCACACAGTGGTAAAAATCTACTCTCTTGCTCTGTAGCACTGTAGAGTCTACCGACTATGATAGCTATGTTAATTATTACAACAAAATATAGGTAGTAGAAGTCCATATCTTCCTAGTTTAGGTCTGGTGCATAGTACTTTTGTAGCCATATTGGTATCGGCATACCGTATCTGCTTATAATATTAATTAGCTCTGCGAATTACGTGTGTTATGTAGCAGAAATCATGAAGATACAGGAATGCCCTGTATGCAAAATACCCCTAAATTAAATGGGTACCATGAGTCTACTTACCGGTCCTGGGTCCCTACAGTAATTTTGGGGACTCCTGTTGACTAGGGCTTGTAGCAAAATAAGAGGTTCATCCTGAGGGACCACTCCCACTTTTTAAAATTTAGCGATGTCAAGAGTAAATATTGTTATTGTGAATATAATATGAAATCTTTGTCCATCAATGCCTCAGCTGGTATCTCCACACAACCTTCATGATACCACTCCCTACAAATGTTACTCTGGCCTTCTTTCTGCATACACAACAGACAACTGGCAATTTGTGTTATAATTGTCAGCTTTCTAATAATATTTCTCTTCTTTGAGATAAAGTGCCACATCATCTTGTCTTCCAAGCTACTAGCCAGATATTTCCTCATTAGGCCCCTCCAAATCAATTAGTAGTTTTCCCCTCTGAGCTCAAAATTGATGTGGGCGGGCGGGCGGGCGGGCGGGCGGTGGTAATGGTCGTCAATATGTGTAATTTTTGATGGAAATGGTCGTCAAAATCGCTTACAAAAAAAGAGGCGGTATACTTTTACATTGTGCTCCTATTCACAAAATGCATGCGGGCGGAAATTAAGGGGGATGAGAAACTAATTGATTTGGAGTGGCCTTAGTTGTGTGTCATAGAAAAGTGACTTTGGCTGTTGTCCATTGCATATCTAGTGTGGATTACATGTATACAAATGTATTGATGATGTGATAAATTTCAGACCATATCCCAGTTTGGTCGGACATCACCAACTGTTGGTCAGACATTATAATATGTGTAGTCCAGCAGTATTTTTGCCAGATGTAAGTGTCCTTGCAAGGGAAAGCAGCAGCTTATATGCGCATAATTGGCATAGCTTAGTCAAGCACAGCAGTTGTGTTCAAGCCCAGAGGTGCAGTACCACAAACCACAGTACAAAGCAATGAAAATTGTAGGTTAAGTGGGTGCTAAATGAAATACTACTACTCTAGATATCCCCCAGCTACTGACAACCACCGTCTTCCAGTAGTATTAGAATGCATGTGCATTGCAAACTATACTGTCAAGCAATGGTGAGGCGGCCATGATATGTCTGACCAGGGCTGGTTCGGGTGGCCATATTCATGGAGCCATGTTGGTCGGATTTTAGCTGATGACTGACCGTTATAATCCACGCTGCATATCTACGTAAGATTTATGATGGTAAAGAGCCCACAATCATAGCTGGGCTGCAGCTGTAATACAGAGAAATAGAGGAAAGTCAAATTGAATCATTAAGCCTCAAGCGCAAGCGAAGCGAGAGATGACATCTGTTCTTTGTCATAGCCTGGTGGTAGATTCGACAGAGTGAGAACGTCGCCATTGCAGTGGCGAGTTCGAGCAGCTGCTATTGACCTGCATCGAGGTGTGTGGTCTACGAAGTACTACTATACTAAGTTCAAAGTTCAGGCTGCTGTAGCTGGCATGCGCACCACAGCTAGGGAGATGATACTGTTTAGATTTTCTGAGTATGTGAGCTTTAATACAGTAACTGCGAGTATAAACTCATGCATATTAGCCACATTATTCCATGATTGTGACATCAAATATACTTGTTAAATCTTATGTTTTAGTTGCATAAACACAGTATCTTATTTACTGTACCTTCAGCTGCTCCAGTGCAATATTTGTCCATGTACAGTGCTCCCGGCCATGATTTGTTTTGTATAATGTCTTCTGATATAAGATTATTATACATGTAGGCTCTAACAATGACTCAACCATGCTTGTAAGATACCATACGTGGAAATTTCTCCAATTTTGCCACCTGCTGTTACGCTAAACTTGCATAGAGGATATGGTGACCTTTGCCATATTTGCAATTTTTTTCACCAAATTTTTCTGTAGTACAAAGGGAGCTGGGCTTGCTGAAATTTTAGAATTTCACGTATACGGTATTGTAGCTACACTGATACTAAACTTGGACCTGGAGCACTTGTGGTTGCTACCTGTCTGTAGCTAATTATTTCACATTCAATTCTTGCCACAGTGCTGTACATACTCATGCCATGCAGGCAATGTGTTCAGTATTGTGGTACTTCATGTCATTATTATACCATATACAACGAAAAATATTTTTCAGAGCGACAATTTTCTTATATAGTCCGTGTCATTACATGAGCTAGGGCATGTATACGCGTCTTGGTAGCGCCCGGTAGTTATGAATGTACGGCGCGGGCGGAGAGAAAGTCCGCACTACAAGGCTCAGGATTGATCAGAACTGTAGGGCTGTGTGCACAAAGTATAGTGCTTTGGGCCATTGCTACAGTACAGCTAGAGATGCATTGTCTAACGATTGGCGTGAAAGTGCAGCGCGTTTCGAGAGGCCTGCTAAGCAGGCGCTGGTGCTATAGCCACCGAGTCTCTAGCGAAACAAAAGGCGAGGTTTGTTCTTCATCATACCTGTCAGTAGTCCGGTAGCAACATTTGAGCAGAGCAAGAACATTGCCATTGCACACGTACACTTAGTTGCTATGAGGGGTGTGGCCTCTGCAACTGCTTCCACCTTCGCATGCGCACGGTACTAATGGGTAATGCCAAGGCAGGATACTGTTTGAGCATAAACTACATCTCTATGTTTTGTGAGCATGTACTGTTAATAGATGATCATGCATACTAACCACATTATCCCATGATTATGATATTAAACATACTTATGTATTCTTACAAAATATTACCTGATGGAAGGTTATAGCTCACCAGATCAAATACACCATTCAAGGCACTCGTGTCTGTAGCAGCGTTTACGTTGACAACACCTGTAGGCTATTAGCGTTGCTGGTTTGAACACTATATATATAGCCTTGTGCATTTAATGGTACCAGGCTACTTGAGCCACCACTGAAGGAGCCTTTGTCCCTATCAGCTAATTCAGCAGCCAAACTATAGGCATGATGTTTGATCTCACTCGATCATTCGTGACAGCTTAATACATGGAGATACATGCTTGATCTCAAGATAAGAATATTTTACCTATCTGGTAGTCCTCAACATTACAACCTAGTCTGTGACCTATAATAATGCTACTTGTGTTTATTACGAAATGTAACCACTGGTGACTGTAGAGCACAGACAATTACCTTTAAGATAACGAATTTGACTTAAATTCTTAAGGTTACGGGATAGTATTCGATGCGCAATTTATAAATGATTGCGCATGGACACAATTTATGTACGTTTTTTTCAGAAACGCGAACGGATGTTCAACTTGAGACACATGTCAGCTCCACGATTCACTTGCACGCACACGATGGATGTGGTTGCATGCGGTGCCACTGACTCCTGTCACATTACTTCACTATGGTGAACACATGAGCATGTGCATTATATGACAAAAATTTTATGGCGAATCCGACACATCCACTTGCAGAATGCACTGTACACACCCATGATTAAATCGCTGTCATGATAAAACAAAACTAACGTGCCACAGACGTGCACACTACAAAATGGAGTGGATTTATGCTCGAACCAAGGTGTGTAGTCCAGAGAGTCTTGAGTTAACCGTGGAAATGAAAAAGAAATATTGACCAAACACACTTTTTTTCAATTTTAGAAACAGCTAGTTCATGCAGACATTTTGCAAAAGTGTGGAGTTAAGGTGGGTGTGGGGACTTTAGCAGCTATAGTATCTGTGTAAAGCTTTGTGGTGGGTGTGGCAGAATATTTAGACCACACCCATCGTCACTGCACATCTGTGCCAAAGTCCTACATTGGTACCATGTATTATATCTCTGTTGGATATATAAATTTGGCCCCATATACATGTATCATTCCATATAATTATTCTGATCCATATATCATAGAGTCGGTAGACTCTACAAGTAGGGATGGTCCGGATATGCCATATATGTAATACATTATAAATACCCAAATATCTCAAAACAGGTAATTTTGTGAAGTTTCTAAGTGTGAAAATCAGAATCTCCAGCAAATTGTGCATCTAACAAGACCAAGATCATTCATCAAAACAATTGTACACGTCAGAACCAGATGTTCAAAAAATAGGCCATTTCTCATTCTTTCTTCTTTCTTTCTTTCTTTCTCATTTCCAGGGCTAACTTAAGACTGTCTGGACCTCTCAGCTTAGTTTTCATATAAATCCACTCTATTTTGTAGCGCGCAGTGCAGTGGCACGCTAGTTTGGCGTTATCTCGACAGTTACGTAATAGTGGGTGTGTACAGCCCATTATCGAATGGGTGTGTCTGATACGCCATTTTGTGATATAATGCACATGCTCAGCATGTGTTGCCATGGTGAAGCCATGTGACAGCGCCTAGCCCTAGGCAAGCTAGCTCAGATGATTGCCAGCTCGTACATCGCTAGCGCGTGTAACGGCGCGCTGGACCGATCATGGATATGAAGGTTCGAGACTCGAAGAGCGGTAAGGCGCTAGGCATAGACGAGCTACTCGCTAGCGCTTACAGCGCTAGTGCTACGCTGGATCGATCATAGATATCATATACCTGCATAGTTGCCAACCTTATAAGAATGGATGCGGGACAGATGCGAAATTTTGGGGCCACGCCCATTTTTGGCATTGCCACACCCACTATTTCGGCAACGTCCACGACTACGCACAAAATCCACCTACCACGCCCACTAAATCTCGAGATATACGGACAAACACGTGGTAGTATACTAAGGTTAGGCTTGTGCCACACCCCTTTTGTGCATAATACGTAGTGACATACTATGATGTCAGCAGACTGAGAATTCGGGACAAGAGCAGGACATATCCAATATTTTCGGGACTGTCCCACCAGTTTCGGGACAGTTGGCAACTATGTACCTGATACGAAGGCACAACTGAGGCTCAAGCTAGTCTCGTGAACCAGACCACTCCCTCCGCAGCGCTGGTGCAATACATCCAGCGCTGCGAAGGGAGTGGTCTGGTTCACGAGACTAGGCTCGAGCAGCGGTATTAAATGTACAGATCATAAAATAATGCCGGGTAGCTAGCCGCTGCCAACAATAGAACTTAGAACTAGGTTTTCTTCCTAAGCGGAAAAGTCTCATCACTACTTGGGCCGCCTAAAGCAGCCTTCTTTGTTTAATATCCTGTTCATTGTCATAATAATATTTTTATGAACACAAGTTAATGAGGGGTGTGGCAAAGAATTTTGTGCACCTCCCATCTTCCGCTTAATGAGCAACCATGTAAGATGACATCGATAAAAAAGAACAGAAACAAGTATTAAAACAATTGAATAAAGTTGAAGAATGAAGTAGGGATGGCAGGATCAAAAAGTACACGAACAAGAAATAATCGCATCTACTATATATACATCCCTACGCTTGCTTTTGAGGGGTGCAAAAATAGCCAGTAATAATGCGATTGAATCAAACTGACAACTAGGGAACAACCTGCACATACCGCACTCAACAAACACATCAACCATGATTAATAGGTGCATAATAGTCGAGAAATCGAGCGTAGGGATGTATATATAGTAGATGCGATTATCTCTTGTTCGTGTACTTTTTGATCCTGCCATCCCTACTTCATTCTTCAAATTTTATTCAATTGTTTTAATACTTGTTTATGTATTGATCAGGCCCTGATATATAAACCAGATTGGCATTTATAAATCCGTCCTAGATATATTATAATCTAGAGGTTAATGATAGTTAAACACAGTTAACTTGTTCAAACCCCCAGCTGCTTCACTGGCACGGGGATTTTGCAGGGCAGGATCGCTACAGACAGATATGTATGTAGGCATGCGCAAACGGGGGTCTCTTCCCGTTACTATGGACATAATATTATTAGGTAGGTATGCGCAAAGTAAGGCCATCACATCGTGTTTTTCCCGAGATACTAGAAAAAGGTTAAGAATCTTCCTCCCACCATCCCCAGCTTCTCCATCAACTTGTTTTGAGTTGGTGTGATAGGGTCAGACTTGCATGAGGTATAGCGTTTGAGGGACAGCTGCCCCCAAACACATAAATAGTGCATTCTAATTGTCAATAGCGTCCATATGTGGGTCACGGGATGATTAGCTATGCCTACTGCTCACACCTCGCCTTGCAAGCCGAATACAACATATGATCCAATTTAGTGCAATAAATTCGCATTTTACGAATTCTCATAATATGGAGCGATTGACAACCTTTACCACAAAAACGTGCGTTTTTCAAATTTTTTTTCCGTGCGTAGTATTAGATTAAGTACGGCTGGCTCCCCCTGCCAAACTATCTAGCTACTATGCAGTTAGCTGGTTTGGCCCCCACCTTCTTTGTGATTGGGATCATATTAGAGTTAAACATGTATAAATTAGACTATCACAGATATTTAGCTAAACTAGTATCAGATACTATAAATTAGACTATCATAGATATTTAGCTAAACTAGTTTAGCTCTAATGTGATCCCAATCACAAAGAAGGTGGGGGCCAAACCAGCTAACTGCATAGTAGCTAGATAGTTTGGCAGGGGGAGCCAGCCGTACTTATATTTGGCACCCCATATCTGGTTATGCCACTGTATACTACATGTACATGTATATACCTCAATTTAGTGTTATACTATTTACCTTAGGACGGAGAAGAAGTGATTGCTATTCATGAGTATCAATCTATCATGAGTAGATACAGCTTGTACATATGGAATCAAAATGTCTCAACCACCGTAGGCCAACCTGTTACTTGTGAAGTAGCAGGATACCATGTGATGGCAGATGATGAATGTCATGAAGTATTTTCTCCAAGAAATATTACGTGCTCAGGTAGTGTACCTCCTACTCATAACAAATATGGTGATCTGATTTGTTAAATTATAGAGTATACATGTGTGGTAGGATGTGAGAAAAGGGACCATAATTATTATACCGTATAGCGGGAAATTTTCAAGGGAGAAAACTTTTGCGGATCGGTAGGAAAGGAGCATTTCATGGAGAAAACTTTTGCAGCATGTTAAAACTGGTCGCATAATGGGTGTGGCATGCCTAGAATTTCGTGGAGGAAACTTTCGCGGATGGCTGAAAAAAACGCGAAATTCATGAATATTTTCTCCCTTGAAAGTTTCCCGCTATACAGTAGTGATTTTTGTCATATTTCAAGCTGTCACAATTCCAAGGCCTCAAGAGCCCTAGGCTTCTGGCTTGGTTTATTAATAGTTTCTCGGGTGAAGAGGACCGTGCAGATATGCGGTTAGCACAAGCATTGGTGGGTACAACGCGATATCTGCGGATGTATGTAAATATTGACTGTTCAACGTCTGCAACGGGTGCAACTGGTTAAAAAATTAACGATGATGGCATTTCAACTTTGGAGCAAACTTGTAGCGGGTGATACTCAGGGTCGCGTTGAAGCTTAGTAGCCGATGGTTCGAATGCACACAGAATCAAAGCATTCCTTTCTTAATTTTTTTTCCGATCACACTGGAAATAAACGGTTGAGGCAGTACCGTGTGGTAGTACATGTGGCGTATAAACTGCGTATTTTGGACAATAAACCATGTGTGTACGTACGCAGTCCTTTTCACCCCACAGATCCAACATTAGAAGCTGCAGCAAGCCTCCTATCCCAAGCAGTAAGCCACCAGAGCTAGGCATAAAAGGCATATATAATGTAAATGTCTGAATGCGATTGCTGTGCGCACTTGCACCGCCCGCACTGGAAATGAGCAGGGCTCGCACTTCGTAGTGAGTGTAGCAGGATGACCGAAGAATACATGCCATGCAGGTAGTTCATAGCTGCTATGGTTCCAGAGATATATTATATAAACGTTTTAAAATGAAAATTCAGAAAGTGCGCAATATGGTCCCTTTCGCATATCCTGTCATGTATTATATAATATCCTTCATAAACTAGAGCTCTGTAGAGCACATACCCCGCGCGCACATCAGTCCAACCAGCTGTAGTTTCTCCACGTATCTAGCCCTTGCAAGTGGATCTAGCGCTCGTAGATACACGGACATCGTCGATACTCCAGCCATAGTTTGCCACTTCTATTTCTCCTCAACGAACGCCTGTAGGATCTTTCCCACCAAGGGGCGTGTACCTCGTCATAGGCTGTCATTTCCGCCCATTTCTAATCGCTATTCCGCGTGAACATTCTTTCACGCGCCTGCGTAGAATCCATGTATAGATTTACTTTCGGTGCATGGGCCTAAATTGAGAGAAATAGTGGAAATGCTGCTTAGTTGCTGGGGGTCCCGCCAGGTGACACTTGAAAAGCGCTCGATCTCTGCACCCAGACATGCACTTTTACCTATATTAATTTTGTTGTAATATCAAATAGCTATCTTACATTATGATTGGTTCCATAGGGCCTTCAGATTTCGGGACAGTCACTATAAGAGACGTCACGAGCATTATTTAGAACATCGACGATCTTTACCATGGCCACTTAGTTGTGCGCATGAGCAGAGAGCACAATGGCATGCATAATGCATTGTTGGGCACTGTCGATAGGCGTGGCTACGGTGGCCAACAAAAAAAACACTATTTGTGACGCTCATGGACCGTATCCCTCGATTTGACGCACACTGAAGCCAGTTTTTTGCCAAATTCGATTGATTCGTTGTACTTACGAGTCGCTTAGACGCCTACATCTCGAGATATGGCGATTTTTGTGCTAACGACAACAACAACGACGACAACGACACGACCGATTACTTTACCCCCTTGCGCATGCGCGTGGGGTAAAAACCTTGTAAGCTCCATAATTAGCGGATAAATATTTTTGCCTATGGTTTGGTCTATTAAAGACATTATGCCACTTTAGATCCTAGTTGTAACAAATACTGTTATCTGATTGGTCAGGAGCAGGTACCTACTTCTCATATAAACCTGTAAAAAGCACATATAAACCTGTAAATTTTTCATATAAACCTGTAAAAATTGTCACCTATAATTAGGATTGTTGCTAGGCAGCAGTTTATATGTCAAGCCTATGGGCATTGTTGCTAGGATCTAAAGTTGTTAGACATGCACTGTTTAGTCGGTTTCTACGTGATTTAGAAGACCTCAGGGCTCAGTAGAACCCTCGCTTCGCTTGGGATTCTACATAGAGCCCTTCGGTCTCCTAAATCACGTAGAAACCTCCTAAACAGTGTCTAACTATTATATATAAGGACAATTTTAGTAAATTAGTGTCACACGTGATATAACCGCGCCCATTAGATTGAAATCTGGCAGCCACTTTGGAATCAGTGGTTGTAGTTTGCAGGCTATTGGTTCAAGAAAGGCTCAAGGGTTGGAGATGGAAGGTAAGAGGTCTACCAGGAGAACAGATGAGAGTTAGCCATGCCAGAGCAGCGATATCTATATGTCTAGACATCTAGCTAGATCTACTACGTGCAAGGTAGTATACGACGGGTATATTTACCTTTAGCGAGTGAGAGTAAATCAAGCAGACAGAGATACCAGGTACCATGAGTAGCTAAGTTCTTGCCTTGCTGAGGAGTGTGCGACAATATTTTTGTTGTATATGAGCGCAATTTGTCACAATGCGAGTCTGTATACAGAGCTATAAATAAGGATGTGTAGTTGTGTTTAGTTGCTCTGACATATTGTCCTAGCATTGTGAGATTTGGTTGGACACAAGTGTTACCATATTCTGCATGCATTTTCATAATAGTAATAATAATTCTTATTGAACCATAATATTATTATTATGATGTGCAAATAACAATAATAAGAATAACAAACAATAATAATTATGTACATTTCTAAGAGTCACAATAATCATCCATCCAATTGTCACAATCTTCTCAGATATTGGTGCCACTTAGATCAGAGTCTATAACACTATTATCCTGAATTTCTTGATGCTTCTTTTTGTACTATTTTCTTTGTTGCTGGTTTGGGGGTCGAGTTTTGGCTTTCCACCACAGCTCAATGCTATTGTTGGCCTTGAAATCTGCTATGTTTGCTTAATGATAAACAGATCATTGAGGAGTTCATTGCTCATTGAAGACAGTTGACTCTATTTCGTATTTTCCATCATTGAAACACCCTCTCAAGTTTTCCATTAGACACAGGAAGGCTAAAGAAAAGCCAAGCAAGCTTGAGAGCGTTGGTGCAATCAGAAACATTGGGTGAATGAAACAGCTTCCACCACACTGCTTGGTAGCCCAGGCCAGCTACAGCAATATTTGCAGAGGCACCATCAGTGCCAATTCCTATCAGCATTTTACACTTTTCAGAATCAATGCCCTGTACTCCAAGCCTGCATAGGCTATCCTCAACACAATCATAAAGTTCTTGCCCGTCTACCTTCCTAGCTACCTTCCTAGGTCTAGAAACACAAAAGTAGTCCATGTTTGTGTGAACTAGTTGATCACTCATTGTGATCAACATCACACCACAATTAATACTAAGAACATTTCATCAATCATCATCTATTGCTCAATTAATTTTTTCAATCAATTGTCTCCTAGACTCCACATCAATTGAAGTGACAGAATTTCTTGCCAGCATTCTGATTACAGTAGTAGGCTGTACCCTGCAACATCCACACCATGTTTAGTTTCTAACTCACGAATGGCGGGGTAGTTATTATAAAGGCCAATTGCTATATATAGCAACAAAATGAGCAATATCAATTAAATTTAACCCCATGGGCTTTCTTGTCACCTTCTAACATTGGTGAAGTACTTTTGCAATCGGAGCATAAATTTCACTACATAGCTAGCGACCCAGATTATCAAGAGTGGTATCAGCACTGACCATTCACTCACTCATTCCATGAGAAGATTCTTTACGAGGCTTTCTGTTTGGATTGCATGTATCGATCTAAGCAAGCAGAGACGCAGACATGACCTCGAGAGAGTATTCCTCAGGAGCAATCCTCTTCTTAGGAGCAGGTTGTTTCTTGCAAGAGTCAGCCATAGCCATAATGTAGTTTGAATACAGCTCTGCACCGTAACCACACTAAAGTGTAGGTTATCTGACTTGTACTACCACAACTGTACAGAGATGCACACCTGAGATGTGATAGGAGCCCACAAATTATGCAGGTGGCCCAAACTTGGTCAAAAACGTGCTCTATTTGACACTGTAGTTATAGCTAGAGCACTTTCTGATCTAGAATCGATCGTGGATACCCTTGGCAGTTACGCAATAGATGCCTCAGCTTCTCCTCTAGATACTGGAATACATTTTTTTGGTGCCTTGATGCTTTTTGGGTACATACATATATTCTATTTTGAGGGTGCATGAAGGAGTCGAGTTAGTGCGATTGTGAGTGTCTATGGCGAATGAAAGTGCGGCTATGTACTTATATTATCCTCCTGTTGTACATGTGCATGTGGCATAGTAGATACTTCCATATGCACATGTACTACGATAATTGTATCATACATGTTATCTGGCCTTTGTGATGGTAATACTGCACTGCTGCCTTTAAACCATTCAAACAAAGGTTATCTCATTAATGACGCTAAAAAGGTGGATAATCTATATCTGTCTACCAAACAAGCAATGACAAAATCTATTCAGTGTTATTATCACTTGCACTAACTTGATCTTCATGTACTTTCATTTTGATAAGATACTAATGATGGATATATGTGGTATAATATTGTTTGTACCAGATTGATCCATCTTGTGCCATCCTTCAATGTATCATCAAGAACACCTGGTCTTTCCACCTTTTTGTCGCTGTTTTCATAAGAGGACATGCCCACTGTTAATCAACTTTGAGTTTTGTTGCGAATATTTCATACACATGGTCATCTGCTGCAGCGATGTGTCTCTGGCCAAGTATAATATTCTTCATGCAATCTTGAAGAAGTTGTTGAAATCTGCTGATCTGGATCCAATTACTCCACCCACTTAGTTACCTTGCAAGTGCGCAGATTGAAAAATGGCTTGTAGGCTGATAGATTACATAACTAGAGCACATGCCCCATGTACACATTGCACTATCTGTAGATCATCTACATACATTTACATGGATACAATTTTGTGAGTTTAAGTCGAAATACTGTTTAGTCCCAGTGATGTCAGCCTCAAAAAGAACCTCTACCCCAGACCTTACGGAGGAAGATATGAACTTATACTATCCAATTTTGTTGTAGTAATCATTACCTTCTCATCTATTTGGCTAGTCACACTACTAGACAGTATTCTCATGAAATGTTAATGAAAGGTATAGGAAAACCCTATGAACTCATAAAATGATACTATGAAACTCGCGTCATAGCCAAATCCTAGGATATTCATGGAACATGAAAATACCATGAAATAATTTCATGGGATCTGAAATACCTATAATTTTACCAAAAAAAAATTGAAATCATAGGTTTCAACAAACCTATGAAATAGTACAAAAGCTATGAAATTAATTTCATGGGATTATATAGGATATGAAAATGCCATGAAATAATTTTCATGGGATATGAAATATCCATGAAAACGAAAGTCATAGGTTTTAACAAACCTATGATAAAGATTTCATGGGATTTTCATGGAGACGACTGTGCACATGCATCGCATGTGACATAGGTGCAGTGGCAGCTGCTTCTATTTTAAATCCTAGCTCACAATAGTTTGTTTAAGATGGCAGTTCAGTAGAACAGCTAGACCAAGTTGTTAGAGCCTAGCTCTCTTAGCTTAGTTGGCTGTGTTGTGAACCATCTGTAGTACTGTGTGTCTGGACATCCCTATCCAAAGTACACTACTGAACAGCTGCTAGAAAGAAAGAAGAAGCCCCAAGTCTTCAGATGCTAAGGGAATTTCCTTGTAAGAATTATGGAAGCAATAATTATTAGGTCTAAGAATTGGTTGTGAGCAAGCCTATTAATGGGTATTGGGTTGTCAAGTCAGTAACCTATTTAAACTCCTTTATCAGTGTGTATTAATTTTGATCATAACTGTAACATATTGTGATTCAATTGGTCTGGAGGAGGTGTTCATTTCTCAAAGATACGTGTACCTATAAAATTCATAGCTTGAAGCTTGACACCAAGCTTAATTGGTTCTTATACTATAATATCTTGTCTATCAATAGTCTGGTCATAGATTTGACATTTAAACCAGTCGCCATTATGCTAGCTTAGTTGCAGCTGCTGTTGGTCAGCTGCAGTGAGGAGTGTGTGTTAAAGTTTGTGCCGTATCACACTGTACTGACGGGATATGTGGTTAGGGAGATAGTACTGTTTACATTTTATCCGAGCATTTATTCTTGGTATCAGCCACATTATCCCATACTTGTGCCTTGTATCCATGGATACAAGAAAGACAGCCTAGTTGAGGCACCTATATCCAAGTACCTGTGGTTGAACACGCAACCACAAACCACTCACAGTACGCAACCAATTCAGACAGGTTGAGTCCGTTTGGTGCCTGCTGTAGAGCTATTATAGATAATATTATAGCAAGTTCACCTAAGAAGCAAAGGTAACAGTGATTTACCAGCATTACCTAGTCTGTTAATTAACTAAACTATATTCGTAGTATTACTAATAGCAAAATTTCATAGCATTATCTTAGGTATATCATGACAATATATATACCATGAAGACTGCATGAAAATCCTAGCGTTTTCATTGATAAATATGCTATGAAAACCCCATCAAATTACCCATGGTTTCATAGGTTGGAGTTTCATGGGGTTTTCATGGCTTTTGGTAGGTCAAAAATTTCATAGGTATTTCATTGGTCTATGTTTCATGGTAAAATCATAGTATGTTCATGGTATATTCATGAGTAAGTGACCCCATGAAATGTTAACGTTTCCTAGGGTTGATGGTCATGAAAATAACATGATATGAACATGAAATTATTCATGCGAATTTCATAGGGATTTCATACAAATACGTCCACTAGTATCAGTTGTGCATATGAGCACGAAGCACAGTGTGGATGCATGCATTGAGTAGGCACTATCGATAGGAATGGATGGCTACGTATGGTAGCCAACGAAAAGGCACTATTTGTGACACTTGTGGACTGTACTTGTGCTCCTCAATTTGAAACACGCTAATGCCAGTTTTTGACTGACTTTGATTGATTCGTGCTTACGAGTCACTTGGATACCAGATACGGCGATTTCTGTGCTAACGACAACAACACGCTGATATTTTACCCGAAAATAATATCTTTGTTCATCAGTGCAACAAATGATTTGTCTTCAAAGGATATGAAAATGCACTTGGATACAAGTGCTCACAGTGGTACTAAAATCATACTGGTAGTGCGAACCTGAAATATCCGGGCATTATAGTCTACTGCTACTTCTGTGAGATCAAAAATCAGTGAAGGTGTTGAGACTGGTATCAGCTCACTTAGTAAACAGTATGAACCTTAACTGGGCACATGGATAAAACGTATCTTGCGCATACGCGTGGGATAAATATGTAGATTTGATAAGTGAATTAACTTTTTGAGCAATCTGATAGGTCTACTGGGGACTGCTTCATTGGTCAAATGTTAGACTTCCATTGTAGAATGTGTGGAGGTGTCAGTACTAAAAGGTACTGGAAAAGATGTAGGCATGTATCATGTACCTTATCACAGCACCACAATTGTTCTTTGTATACTTCTGGTACTACTTCATTCTTCAAATTTACTTTTCTTTTTGTGCTTGTTACCATCCTTCTTTAGTCGCTCTCAAAGCATGTTGGAGTAGATTAATACATACGATAAGTCCTTAGAAATTAATGCAAGTAGCTATTCCGAATGATTATGTGTGTGTGAATATGTATGCCTAGTGAGTATTTTTGTGTGACAATGCATGTCAACAGGCGTGTGAATCGTGACACAATATTATCACTACCACTGCACCAACATCGACTATCGTTATTTGAAGTCAGTGCTCCACTCTTTAATCTTGTTTTTTTACCCCATGCAGTTGTGTCATTATGAGCACAAAAATCGCTTATCTTGATACCTAGATAGGCACCTGAGCAACTCATAAGCGTAATGAATCAGTTGAATTTGGCAAAAAACTGGCTTCAGTATGCTTCAAATCGAGAGACACAATCCATGAGCGTTACAAATAGTTCCTCTTTCTTGGCCATCGTAGCCGTACCTATCGACAGTGCCTAATGTATGCAGGCCATATGCTTTCTGCGCACAACTAAGTGGCTAGTACTGTATTTTCCCGCTATTAAGAGCATGCGCTTATATCTCCACAGGAAGAAAAGCTGCGCTTAATGGCGAAGTGTGCCTAATAGAGAGATGCACCTAACAAAGAATAGCTATATCCAAGAACGCATACACGTTAGTGGTGTCATTTAATTAGGGGCATGGCCAGTCGATCAATCGCACAATCATTCTCATTCCGCCCAGGTCGAAATGGCGCTCATAGCTCGAAGAACCTGAGAATTGATAGTAGTCATCGTGATTTCAAATAACTTGAAAAGGCTGGAACCCTGGGCTAGCATGAAAGCATGCAGATATCAAGGTCAAGGGACACATTGCGCTTATATGCAAAATGCACCTACAGCCCTGTTTACACAGATTAAACTGAACCGGTTTAAACTGCATTTATACGCTAGTGCTTAATCCAGTTTACTATTTTCATGGCCCATTGCTTTGCATGTAATCCACTTTTAATTTACATCAGAATATTATGGATTCTAATCCAGATTAAAAGTGGATTAAGGTGTTCTAATCTGGATTAAGGACCTAGTGTAAATGGGCTTAACAGCGAATACTTAGGTCAGGAAACTGGCATGTGCTTAATAATGAATATGCGCTTATAAGTGAGATGCGCCTTTATATGTCACTCAGAAGTGGAGATAATTAACATCTAAAGTTATCCTACATTTACATGCATTTTATTCTTCCCAGTCCTTAATGCACCTGAGTGGACTAAACCAGTGGACTACCCCCATATTGCACGAATGGGACTCAATTTAAGTGTCTGGTACCTCAGAGTGGTTTTGGATCCCCCAAATGCTCCAAGTCCCACTTATAACAAGCACAAACTAGAGCTCTAAGCAGGTCCTCGCTTGCCAGATTATTACAATCAGATGTTTGTGGTGCCCAAAAAAGATGGGGGCTGGCACTCTATCATAAATTTAACTCTTACCTGTTCACTCCTCACTTCAAGCGTGAGAACATTCAGACTCTGAAGGATGTTCTCCTTCAAAATGAGAACATTCAGACTCTGAAGGATGTTCTCCTTCAAAATGATTTTATGGTGAAGGTGGACTTAAAGGCAGGGTTTCATCCAGCGACAAAAATTTGGGGTGGAAACGTGATAAATGAGTGGGCGTATTCAGCACGCCAACTTCCTTCAGACGTATTTTAGGAGAATTTCTTTAATTCTTTCATATTATTTAGGATAATTTTTGATCAAAAACACATACTAGTGATTTTATTTGGTGATTTACTGTGATATGATGACACAATTGTAGGCGTGATGATATGTGACTGCTTATACTGTGTGAACTAAAACAATGGTTCTGATTGGTCAAAGTAATAGCCAGAGGGAGGGATCGAAATATGGAACATATTTTCCATTGTACCCCTGGCTGATATAATACTTAGGTATAATCTTATATCACGGAGTGCTGCCATAGATTCCGAGCGTACGTGATATAGCTAATTAAATTTATATCCCGAGAAAGTAAACAGTGGCCCCCGCAGTGTTTTATCTCACCGTTGACTGGTCAATGGCTCCTCTCCATGGAAACAAGCCGCTCCACAGAAACAAATTCAACTTTGACAGTGACAAGACAAAGAACCATCCAACTCGAACTTGCTGACTGAGCGAGGTTAGCTGTTGACTGTGAGTAGCCTAGCTAGCTATAGCTACGAGTGTTTTGAATAGCTGTCTTCCTGTACTACTAGCTAATAATAGTCCATCGTCGGTTTGGTCAACAGTATAGTGGCATCCTTTTAGTTTCTCGATGGAGAGAAGCGTGGTACACTGTACAAATTAGCTAACTAGCTAGTACTTACACTTGGCAAGTGTCATGTTTGAATGATTAATTGCTAAACTGTATCCTGTGTGGTGTCAATTAGCACGCTGTACTTCCTGTACCTGTAAACCAAGTCTGTAGTGTGGTCTGTTGGTGTGTATGCACACAGCTAGCCAACTGGCTGCATTCTTGTCTGTGGATCGAAAACCTTGGTCACCTATTCCCATGCACCCTATACACTTCATATTCCTAACTTGTATACCTCAGTATCAAGTACCGTAAAGAGATATTTTTATGCGCGAGTTTTATTTATGCAAATTATGCGAGTCAAGCAGTGGTCGCATCCACATAAATATTATAGTGCCATATGTTTGTAATGCATGCAACGTTTAAATGCATAAATAAAAATCGCGTAAATTTCAAGAGGCCCGTTTGACCGATTCGCATAATTTTTTACGTGCAGAAAAATGTATCTTTACGGTATATACAGTACTAGTGTACCCTAAAGGAATTAATATCGCACTGTACACCCTAAGGGGTTTAATATCAACACTTAGCATGCGATATTAAGAATAATTGTCCTGAAAACTATGTAAAAAGGGATATAAGTGGGATATATATCCCACCTAAGTATTAAATATTATATCAGCCATATATATATATATATCCCACCTAAGTATTATGTATCAGTCAGGGGTATACAAGGGAAAATATGCATGATCCATATTTCCCTCCCTCTGGCTATTTGCATGACCAATCAGAGCCAGTATTTAGTTCACATAAGCAGTCACGTCATCATGCCTACAATTGTGTGTGCATTAGCACTACTGATTGCACGTACCGGCCATATACTTGCATACACTACACTGTGAACAACATAGGCATGCAGTAGACATTGTTTACACAGACACGGAAACACATGCACACTAATTGACACAAATCCGGATTCAAACCAATTAGCTATATAATAATGTTCATCTATCTTAATTGGTGTATTACATATATAGTTCAACCCACATCAAGTGAGACTATCACTAAACAGACAGAAAATTTCTCTACACAAAATATAACATCGATTTTCAGAAGTGACCGTGAAACTGGTAAACTATCAGGTAATATTCCGCTTATATATGTATGAATGTAGTATTACCAGTAACAATTATGTTGCCATAGGAACACGAACAATTATTGTGATTACCACGGCTTGTGTTATAGTGATGTTGCTTATAGTAATGATCATCCTTGTCATAAATTTATTCCCACAAAAAAGGTGAGGTTTGATGGTTTTGTGAATTAAGAAGGGTACATGGTTGCATGCACTATCTTTTATTACTTAAGGTGCATATATATGACTATTTTTGTGAGTAATAATGTTTGATATTTCTGCGGATTGGCCCAAAAATGCAAATTTTGCATTAGCTATGTATACAGGCATTATAGCTACATTACACATGCATTGTGAACCCTGTACCATTTCTGTGTATAACTCGCAAAATTTACTACTCACAAAATATAGTTCAAGCCAAACAAGTATGTTTAATTATCACAATCATGGGATAATGTGGCTAGCATGCATGATCATCTATTAACAGTACATGCTCACAAAACATAGAGACATAATTCATGCACAAACAGTATCCTGCCTGGGCAAGATTGCCCATTAGTACCGTGCGCATGCGCAGATGAAAGCAGTTGCAGAGGCCACACCCCTCACAGCAAGCAGCTCCAACTAAGTGTGCAATGGCGACGTTCTCACTCTGCTCGATCGTTGCTACCGGACTACTGATAGGTATGAACAGACCTCGCCGCTCACTTCATTCGAGGCTCGGTGGCTAGCGCCAGCGCCTGCTTAGCAGGCCTTTCAAAACGCGGCGCTTTCGCGCCAATCGTTCGACAATGCGTCTCTAGCTGTAGCTATGGCCCGAGGCATTAAGGCCACTCTTCTTTGTGCACACGGCCCTACACTTCTGACCAATCCTGAGCCTTGTAGTGTGGCTCATTCATAGCAACCGGGCGCATCCAAGACGCATATCCATGCCCTCATGTAATGACACGGACTACCGTAAATCTGGAAATTTTCGTTGTAAAAATATTTTCGTAGTCGATGGCGGCTACGAAAATTAATCTTACGAAAATTAGCATGCACTATTAACGCTAGTGCGGTAAGGGGTCGTTCCTACGAAAATTTATCATACGAAAGTTTCTTTACACGAAAAGTTCCAGATCTACGGTATATAAGAAAAATGACCATCTGAAAAATATTTTTTGTTGTATATAGTATAATCACAGAAAAATGTACCTGTAAATAATCAGAGGGTAGGAGCAGGGGGGCGATTCCCCCCCCCCCCCCCACTCTTTTCTAGGAGGGGGGTATAGCCCCTACACTTTTTGAGTCTGAATTTTCTTATACTAATTATAGGAATACGTTGTGTATTTTATACCATGCATTGTTGAAGTAAATTTTCTTACTGCCTGAACAAGCCTAATTACACAGGAATAACTGATTCAAATTTTTGTCCCCAAAATGCCTCAGAAAGCATCTGGTAATACCTAAAATCGATCTCAAAATTTTCTGGGGGAGCATGCCCCCAGACTCCCTTAGGAGAGCTGCAAGCAGCAGGGGCCTTTGGCCCCATGCAACCTATTCTGCGTCAGTTTGTATATAATAATATGCCCCCCCCCCCCCCCCCCCGCAACTTTTTTATTGCTTCTTACCACTCTGATAGTTGTCACCCTAGGGTACTTAAAATTTGGACATGCAGGGATGGCTGACATTTTTAACTGCGATTATTTAATTGTGTGTATATATAATGATATAGTCTCTGTTTTGTTAAAAGAGACTTGCACACAAATAACATACAGTTATAATATTTTTCAGGAGCAATCCAACATTATTCTTTGATGAGCAAGTTGAAGTAAGTCGATAAACTGATACCATAACCTATCATAAGTGCTGGAGGGTACATATATGAAGTCTGTGTATTTTCATAGGTATTTGAACCTGGGTACTTTCCAGTCACTCCAGGTGAAAGATTAAATACAGCTGATAATCTGTCATTGAGAAGCAATATTCAGCCTTTGGAAACTACCTATTTCATCATAAGTGACATAACACTGGCAGAAACTAATGTTGATGAAAACCACATATCCTTTAGGAGTTGTATACGTAAGAAGTATTTGTATGGCAATGAAGAATATGACATGGTTTCACGAACAACAGAAATCTTGGATGAGCCCTAATGAAACTCCAACACCTCAAGGGTTGCTCAGAATGTTCAAACTGCTTGTGTTCTATATTCATTCTAGGAATTTCTAAGATAGAAGCAGTGTGAATTTTATTATAATATTATATCATGATGTAGCAGGTAATTGATAGCTAGGTAACATCCACGGGCTGTGTCGAAATTAGCAGCACATGCTATTTTAATATATATCTCAACTTACATCTCAGGCTTGTTCCCAATTCTTGCTCATTAATTTTATGTAGACAGCTGCATGTAGGTTGCTGCATGCCTGAACCTATTAAAAAGCTATATAAAGTATCAATCACTACAAGACTATCATTAAGGTATCACCAAGTGCATGGGCGTGAGGTGGGGGATACGACACCTAAACCACATCAAAGTCATTAGTGAGGTGCATGTTATGTGACCACGCCCTTTTAATTGCCCAGGTCTCAGGGGTGTGGCTGCTAGAGCCGGAAGTGTTCATTCAATATCCTCAATGGACCGGAAGGGAGAGGCCAGGCCACGCCCAAAACAGCACCGCCCTGTGCCTCAAGGACCACCATTCTCGATCAAATGCCGGATGTCCACCGGAAGCCCACAATAAATCCCAGTTGAAACAGCTTCCTCAAGGCCAAAACACAAACACTTCAAGGCCGTATAGCGTACCCCGTTCTGCCACACCGCCCACACAAGAGCTCACCTCATTTCCTGTGTGGGCGGGGTGACAACACGTCATCGCAACCCCATCCGCTTCAAACCATCGTCCAGCCGTAGCCGTACGGTCGACCGCTCCCCTCGATCGCGGCGCCGGCGTACAGTGCCTCATTTTTTTGCATTACTGTAGCCTCGTCCCCAGGCGCCCCGATCTTTTCAACTGCACGCGAGAAAGCCTGGTAAAACTTTATCACGTGCGTGACGTCAGGTGGAACCAACTTCCATATATGGCACAATAGCAAGTTGGCGGCTTGAAGCATAGAATTTCTCACCGAAAGTTCGAGCTTTTCGATCTGAACGTTACAATCAGCTACGAATCAGCAAGCCAGGGCCCTTCAGTCCCTTCGCTGGGTGTCAAAAGCCACGATTTGCATGGTAAACTCGATCATGCCAACGTCCAAGTCGGTTCCACCTGAGCGTGGACACGATCGAGTTACCATGCAAATCGCAGTTTTTGACACATAGCGAAGATGCTGAAGCGTCTCCTCTTGCTGATTCATAGCCGATTGTAACGTACTGATTGAAGAACTCAAACTCTCAGCTTGATCTTGGGCCAACTCGCTGTTGTGCCATATATGGAAGTTGGTTCCACCTGACGTCACGCACGTGATAAGTTTTACCAGGCTCCCCCTCTTTTCTCGCGTGCAGTTGAAAAGATCGGGGCGCCTGGGGACGAGGCTAGCATTACTGTACTGTCGATTTCCATTCGCTTCGAATTTCCGTATCTCCGTGTCCGTGCCTCGTGTGTACATCCGTGGGCGTGATTGCTGTATCGAGAGCTAGAGCAAGCTGCATGCCGGCCATGTACGCATGCATGTGCATACATGTACAGGCATTAATTTTCTTATGTGCATGCATGCTGGTGATAGCCCGCGCGCGGGAATATCAGGCTTATGACTAGTCTCGAACCCAGACCCCTCCCTTTCCCGCAGCGCTGGATGTATTGCATCACCAGCACACGGAAGGAAGGGTCTGGCAACTCTTGCACGGTTTTCGTGTTCTCTAGAGGAATTTGCATATGCGCATAGAGCCAATGGGGTGCGAGATGTCATGTGACTTTCGAATTATGGACCGCAGGAACGCGCGATCGCGGTTGACATGGCATGCATTGATATGGCAATACCTGAATACTGTAAGTGAAAAGTTTAAGGTACCATTTAATTGCGTGGGTGGATATATCCCCAAATTGCCCCAAAAGCGCTGATATAAGTCTATTTTAGCCGCTTACCCTTTGCTGAGCATTTTTAGCATTGTAGGAGACATGAATGACTCCGTTTGGTATCCGCTGTCGGTCGTCAATTTTAAGGTCAAAGGTCGTGCTTTCAGCCCCACCCCTTCCAAATGCACATGCATCAGCCCCTCCCCTGTCCAACTGCGCACGCGCATATCTGCATCAGCCCCTCCCCTGTCAAACTGCGCGTGCGCATATCGGCCATCGTGCCACGTGAACTTTCGTCTGGGGACGAGACTACGTACGTGAACTTCGTCTGCGCACTACCGGTAAGTTTTGTGTGTGTGTCTGTGTCTGTCGTGTGTGACACGATTCGATTCTCATAGTTGTGAGATGATCCCTATTTGTGTGAGCATAATATAATAATATGGCGTACTGATAGTTTTCTCGCCTTTCCTGAGTATGGAACTGTATGATGCATGTCGCCTGATTTTACTGGGCTTGGAACGCTTGTTATGACTGGGGAGGAGGAAGGCTCTGGTGTTATGCCTATGTATACGAGACTAGTACCTGCTGCAGCCAGGAGTGGAGCTCAATCAGATTGCTCCACGTCATCACCAATTTTTACAGGGCTTGCTAGGCTACTAGACTACATCTCACGAGTGAGGTTTTGCACACAGGCATAGCAGCTAAGCACTTGTACAACTCCAGTATGGGCACAACACCAGAGCCTTCCTCCTCCTCCTGATATGTTACCAAAGGAACGGAAGTTTTCCCAAAGTACCTAATTGCATATTCTCGTACCCATACGCAGATCGGAAAACGAGTGTGGTGAAATGTTTTTTCAACTTTGGTTCCAGATGTACACGACGTAATATTATTATGACACGCAAACAAATACAGTGGAAACCCTCTAAAGCGGACACCCTTGGGACCAAAATTTTAGTCTGCTATAGCGAAGTGTCCTTAGCTCAGGGGTAGTGGTTGACCATGCCCCTCCTATAATCGAGGCCAGCTATGATAAAGCATCACTGCGGGACCAAAATAAGTGTCCGTTATACGGAATAGCGTGGTGTCCGCTGTTGAGGGGGGTTGAATGTATTGAAGTCTATGGAAAGACAATCCGGACATTCAGAATTTTCCGTTATATCGCAGGTGTCCGCCGTTGAGGAGTGTCCATCATGCAGGGTTCCACTGTATTATCAGTGATAGCGTTATCACAATGTTTTGCTTATATGCACAATTCACGCAGCCTTACACCCAACCGACGCCTTGAAAGCACAATCTTGGCAAATTATGGAGTCCGAGTGTCTCAGTGCCTGATTCTCAACCAGACGATCAAATGGCAGCTGTATAAATGAGATTTTCCTGTCCCAGTAGGTAGGCATGGATCATCCACGTCCTCGCCAGCTACATTTGAGCTTATCGCCCTCGTCTGAACTTTACGGACACTATTCTGAAAGGACGCAATGAGATATTGCCGGAACCATGCGCATTTCACCATACTTTTAGGGTAGGGGTAGGGTTAGGGTTAGGGAACAATAGGGAAACAATAGAAAACAATGCTTTGATGGCATCGTCGGACCAGCCTGTACTTTTATTTTCTGCATGCAACATAGAGGCTGGGCACAAGGCTACTGATTACGGGGATAGTAGTCTCAATGTGGCTTGTACTTGAACCATGCATTGTAGCGAGATCAAAATTTCCATCACAGATTGATGTACAGTGCTAACTCAAACAGCAACAATTGAAAAAACGCTGTGTCTACCGTACCGGCACCGGTACTGAAAATTTAGCGCTTCAAGTACCGGCAAACTAGCCCGCCAAAAAACGTAAAAAAATTGTTCGAAAGTGGAATAAAAAAAGAAATCTAAAGATCAAGCGGGTTTCGAACCCACCACCACCGCTCCACCAGCCCTAGCCCTAGTCCGCTCTGCCAACCCAGCTCGCTGCTGCTGGATGTCGTTTTTTGCCACCTTTATACACCTTGTCACTATAATACTAACCCTTTGTCAACAACCATAGCCTAAACTCATAACCTCTCATCACTAACCGATTAGCGAAACCCAACCCCCCCCCTCCCCCCACTACTCACTAGCCGTCTAGCACTCAGTATTAGTGGCTATTAGCTATAGCTAATATTAGAGCTGCCGGTACTCCAAGCACTAAATCTTGGGTACCGGTGCCAGTACAGTAGACACAGTGTTGAAAAAAGTCCCTGTAGAACTAAAACTAGGCTATAACTAGCCATACATTGTGCCCGTGTATGAACAAGAACTGATGAAAATGTACCTGACAATACCTACTGTTTGCGCTTGACAATGTGATGAACATTGTTTACGCTTTGCCCAACTGAGTAAATTATGTGCTCAACAAAGGAGTCGCTGCCATACGCCCCCGGAGGAGCTAGATCTCTTCATCATGCAGACAAGCTAGCTAGCATTGGTCTATACCTTGAGCTACAAACTCGAGTGCTCTATTGTTTTACACAGCAAACGTTTCCGCTACTTGCTAGTTACATGTAGTTGGCAAGGCTATGGGGAATTATACGTACAGCACCACTTACCCGCAGAGCCTATACACACTTGTAGCCCAGAAGTGAACGGCTGACTGGATTATGAATAGCAATGAGCTTCCTTTGGACCAGCAACTTCAAGGCCTATAATCTTAGTCTCAGAGCTATGCAACATCATTCATTCCATGATGACACTCCTGCATATTGTGGCGGGTGCCCCTGCTTTGCCCATTGCATCAGTGAAGTTTGTATATAATCAGATCTGCTGACATGGCCTGATAATATTGCCTAATACCAGCAGCATAATCTTGCCCATTCCCAGTGCACTACGAAACAACTTGAGCTTTATAGAGCACCTACCCCTTCGCACATTGTATCTGCATCCACATCTGAAATGAGAGCTGCAGCAGTAGTGGGCGTACATGTACGTATGTGACGTATACACATGGCCTGCAGTGGATGGATCGAGTCGATAGGTGTCGCCAACAAAGACGCAGTGTTTACGATGCTCGTGGGCCTTGCCAAACCATTTGAAGCATAATAAAGACAAATATTGGACGACTTGTATGGATTTGTCATATTTACTAGTCGCTCAGATGCCTAGATGTCCAGATCTGGCGATTTTGTGGTGACAGACAGACAGGCAGACAGACAGACAAAACCAATTACTTTATCCCTTGTGCATGTGAGCTGGTAATGTGTTCCTGGTGCTGTTCACTAGCTCAGCATGTGTATGGGGCTATATTAGTGTCATAATTATGGAGGGTGTAGTCATTTTGTGAGAAAGGTATCCATCATATTTGGGGGTGGTCATTTACAGGTCTGCAGAGCAATACTGGGTTACTATCAAATGTGGGTGTATCCATAATATTATTACCCCGCACGCATGCGCAAGGGGTAAAGTAATCGGTTGTATCGTCGTCGTTAGCACAAAAATCGCCATATCTCGAGATATAGGTGTCTATGCGACTCGTAATCATGAAGAATGAATCGAATTTGGCGAAAAAATGGCTTCAGTGTGCATCAAATCGAGGGATACGGTCCACGAGCGTCACAAATAGTGCCTTTTTGTTTGCCACCGTAGCCACGCCTATCGACAGTGCCCATCAATGCATATGCATACCAATTATGCTGCTCATGCGCACAACTAAGTGGCCAAGCGTGTGACTGGTAAAGGTCGTTGATATTCTAAACAATGCTGGTGATGTCCGAGTGACTGCCCTATGGAACCAATCATAATGTAAGTGATTGTAAGATGTAAGCCATTCTACTATTGCTATAACAAATATAGATAGAAATTCATATGTTCCTAGTCTGGGCTAGGTCCGGGTGCAGAGAGCACTTTCTCAAGTGTCACCGGAACCCCCAGTAGCTACAACTAAGCAGCATTCCTATTATTTCTCTGAAATTCACAAATTATAGCCATGCAACGAAAGTAAATCTATAGATTGCACAATGTGCGCGCGGGGTATGTGCTCTATAGAGCTCTAGTTGCTACAATTTTCTGAAACTCAAGGTACATGTACAGGTGTATGATCTGTTACGTGTTGTGCTGATTTCTACAGAGATTTGTGTTGGAAATTTCAACAGTTCATCCAAGTTTTGTTATTCAACATATTAACGTGAGTGTACGTACCATAGTGTGATTGTGACCATAATGGAGTGCTTGCATGGTGATACTGTATCTATTCATCTTTTGCAGTGATATGGAGTCAGTTGAGAGTGCTGATGCACAAAAAGTGAGTACTTGAAGAAAAGATTAGCGTCGGACCTGAGCGATTAACTTTAATTATTATTGTTTTTATACAGGATGTGTGTGTTACACTGGGTATGAATACTGTGTCTGGTGATACACCAGAAAGGTCGGTGATAGACAGTATTATCAAGGTAAGGTGACAAATGCATGTTATAAGAGTTTGTTTGTGGGGGGGGGGGGGGGGGGGGATTATATTTGCAATAACGAGGTTGGGTCCTATCTCCAAGTTTAATTTCCGCAATGTTCATAGGCAGATTATTACATGTATATCACCTGATGATTCTAAGGGGGGGGGGGGGGGAGTCTACTTAATTATAATCGGTTGAATGAGCAAACCATGTAAGATAGAATTATGCTGAGAGCATGTCCGGCTTTTCCTGATGGTTGAGGCATACACAAAGCTATGTATGGAAAATGACTGTTATAAGAATCGAATTCTGTACCAGAATATCGGATGAGAGGCAAGATCAGCACAAAGATCGTCCAATGATACTCTTTCTTTCTGGACTGAACATCATAGCGATCACAGTCATCACCATAAAGATTCAGCTCCTCCAAGTCAGTGGTTACACAAATTCCATGCTTGATACCAGCGACAGACAAGAAACGCAAAAAATGCAATGTTCAAGGCTGGAACAATCTTCCATCCTTTAGTAACTTATCTTAGTAGCGAGATGGAATATTAAAACTCAGCCCCTTAATTTGGATCAACCTCATAATAATAATTATACTGAACACTGAACATTATATTCCCACATCAGGAGTTTGGCCACACATCATGCCATGATGGCATGCAGTGATTTCAAAATTTTGATGGTGCGGCATACCAGTGATACCAGTGGGGTGCTGGTTGCTTCCTCTTGTGTCCCCCCTCTGTCCCCCTGCTGTGCACTATAAGGACATGTCTTGGGCACAAATATAACCATAAAGCATAAAGTAGGGAAATTACACACTAATTACACACTAAGTAGAAAAAAGCATATTTAAATAACTAATTCATGGGAGATTTGGGAGCACTGGGGGGGGGGGGGATAATTTTTACATGGGCATGCAGAATGGGTCCAAACTAGAGGTTTGATCAGACAGATTTTTGATTCACACCTTAAGTTATGGCCCTTTGAAGTTTTCCCATATGGAAGCCATTTCCGCCCACGCGCACATCAACGTGACGACCATTACCCAATTTGGTCAAAGGCTGCTTGCTTGCATTGTATGGCTCTACTATGCATCCAGCTCAACTATGTGGTTGTTTTCGGACAATTTTTTTTCTGCTTAGTGTGTGGTCTGCTTGAAAAAAAAAACAAAAAAAAAACACGAAATTCTCAGTGTTGTAAGAATATGTTAAAAGTCCCAATAATATGAGGAATCCTGGGTAGAATAAGAAGAACTGGAGAGATGTTACAGTAGTTATGCATAATTATAGGCAGACACACAGTGGGCGGGCATGAGACTTCCAAAGGATATACTTTACATACTACATGACCGAGGAGTGATGACCTTTTACCATTTTGTTAACTCTGGCTATTGGGGGAGGGCCTGGTGGGTGTACACTAGACTGGGAGGCTGATACATTTTGCTTATATGACATTGTACATGTTCATTGAAAGAAGTTATCTGTATGCATGCACATCACCGTAAGTTTTCTTTGCCATTTAGGATACTCCCACGTCAAATAATGATAGTCTCAATGTGACAGTGGAGAGTGATGAAGAGACTGACAGTCTCAACGTGACAGTGGAGAGTAATGATGGCTCCCTGTACGTTCCAACCCCTCAAAGAAAGGTTAGAGAGAGGATAGAAAATACGTCATTTATTCCATCAAGTATTTGCTTCATGGACTTGAAACAATTGAACAAGTTCATCAAGCAAGTGAATCAAATACGTTGTTGTGCCACACCTGGTTGTAAAGGTGCATTGTGTCCCATTCACGTGAAAAGCCTTGGGCTGGGTGGTGCTCTTTCTATCACCTATGCTTGTAACGGTTGTGCTAGTCAGTGGGCATTGTTTGAAACATCGTCTAAATACGAACTTGGCTGTGCTACCGAAATTGGTATTGCTGCGCAGGTGGCTTTTATCATAGCTGGTTGCACGCATATGACTTATTACAAGGTATTGAAGCATGCACTTGGGATTGAAGGAGTTAGTTGGCCAATGTTTGACTCGACCATCAAGAGAATGTACCCTATTGTCAAAGAGATGGTCGATAAGATGTGTAGTGATGCAAAGGATGACATGCAACACATGGACCAAAATGAACTGGGTTCGTGGAGTCGTGCCGTCACGTCCGCTGACGGCACGTGGATGACACGTGGTCATCACAGCAAGAATGCTACTTTCAGCATTCGAAACTACTACAATGGAGCTCTTCTTTACCGCAAGCATCTCTGTCAGAAAGGCAGAGATGACATAATTGAAGAAGAGCTCTACCAGGGGACATCCAAGGGTGCCGAAGGCTATGCCGCACGCCTTACGTTCAAAAAAGCCAAGGAGGAAGGTATGAACATTGCCATTCAGTGGCAAGATGCCGACTCCTCCTCTGCTAAGGCAGTGACAGACCACTTTCCCAATGCAGAGATCATGATCTGTGGTGGGCATGCCGGTAGGGCCCACAAGAAGCAGCTAGAAAAGCTGCAGAAAATCAAGTCCTTCACTGTTGATTTAATAAGAAAGTATAAAGACACTTTTCCCTCTGTTGGCGATGTGGTCTGTCATTGCTCAAGGCACAAACAGGGATGTGGTTGCTTCTCCAAGGCGTTCATTGAAAAGGCCAGAAACTACTTTTCGCTAATTTTGTCGATGAGTGAATCTGCCGAAGAGTTTGCAACCAGGATGAAAGGATTGGCCAGACATGCCCGCGACGAGCACGATTGGGGGTTTGGTAGGTGTGACTTTCACCAACTTCGAGTATGCAACTGTGGCAAGTGTAAGGATGGAGAGGATCTGAAGTGCGAAGGAACAGACTATCACACAAGGCATGCACTGACATGTCCTTTCCACTCTCTGGCTCACGAAATTGAATGCCATGAGAGAGCAGAAATGGCCGAACAGCTGGTTCACCCCATTCTTAAAAGGGGGCATTCCAATTGGTTGGAGGCCTCCCACAACGTGTTCATTCGCTTCAGACCAAAGCACATCTTCCTCGAGAGGCTACACTATGTGGTTTCAACTGAGCTGGCTCTGCTGCAATCCAACATGACATACATGTATGAGAAGCGTGGGCCACAATATCATTGGGTGGTTGAGCTGTTTGAGCGTCTGAAGCTACCTGTGTTTGATGGTGTTCAGGCTGCTCTGGAGACATTCAATCGACAGAGAATGATGTACTTAGATCAGGAAAAGACCGATTCCTCCAAGCGGAGGCGAATACAGTTGAAAAGTGAGCGAACAGTGGATGCACAGCGTCGCAAGCTGTGGTCAAAGAAGCATGGCCACGATACCTACGGCAGTGACGACAGTGACATAGACGAAGATGAACTCAAACATAAGGGACAGAAGAAGCGTACAACTGGAGGGACGTGCAAGTGTGGGTCCACCACTCACCTACGTACCAATCACAGTGAATGTCCTTTGAACGTAAAGAATCAGAGAAGTGATGTTTCTGTGGATGACAGAGCATCTGACAATAATGATGTCATTTCCTATTCTGAGGATACCCTGTCAGATGCAGAAAGCATTTCTTTGGAAAAAAGTGTGCCTACCCCAACTGGTGACACTAGTTGGTGTTTTGAAGATGACGTAATAAGTGGTATCTGCGTGTGCGGAGCGCTCGGACGAGCA